>JAVJIF010007516.1:0-172441 GCA_038442645.1 Agave tequilana
CACAGCTTTGTGCACGTTGGTCGACCGACCCGTCGACCGACCTCTGCCTAGTCGACTCGGTCAGTTGACTTAGTCGACTAATAGAAGCCTGAACAACAATCTGGGTCAGAAAAAACATGTTAAAATATTTTCTAAAAATCTTTTAACACTTCTAAAAATACCAAAAATAATTTTATCATTTATATGGAAACACAAACTTGTGATAAAAATTTCAAGACATATATCAATCATATCATTCATTTTTGAGTCTTGCAAATTTTATCAAAAACAAAACTTGTATTTTATCAAAGAGATGTTAAGCTCAAAATCAAGTTTGATAAAAGTTAAGCATGCATGTATAGAGTGAAACAACTATACATGTATCAATTAAACTTGTTTTGATAAACTATTCATGAAAACCAAATCCAAAACATGAAAATGTGTGTGTTTTGCACTTGAGCATATCAACTATACTAAACTTTACAAATTGATCTAAAACACACTATCTAAACTATGGATACCTAAGTCTTCTTGACGATCTTCATCTTCAAGTAGACTTGCTCCAAAACTCCATCCATGGGCTAGGCAATGTATGATCTTGACGTTTTGGCCCTGGAATCATCATGAAAAGCTTCTAAACTCCTTGTTGAAGCTAATCACCAACTAATATCTTGGTTAATGATCTGAAACTTAAACACACAAGATTATTAGTAAACATAACTACATGAGTTAATCATCATCACAAAACTAGAGTGGAAGGCCTTTGGGCCAACAATCTCCCCCTTTTTGATGATGACAAAACTCATGGAGTTATATATTCATGGATTAAAGTTAAGCTTCAAAGAAGCTCCCCCTTAACTCATGCATAGACATAAATAATAAGATATGAAAATGAATGTACATAAACAAGTATGCATCAATATGCATAAAACACAAACACATGTTCTAGAAACTCTAGTTATCAATTAAATTAATAAAGCATTAAAAACACTAGATGCTCTAGGTACCAATAAAACTTACAATAAAACTTAATATATGCAAAAACATAAGTATGCATATATAAAAACATGTTAAACTCTCAAATAATTCTCCCCCTTTTTGTCAATCATCAACAAAGGGGTAAACAAAGTAAAATCAAATCAAACAAATTTTTCTCCCCCTTTTTGTCAAACAAAAAGATCAAGAAGGGGTTAAACAATCCAAACAATAAAATGAGGGGTAAAAATCTTTCTCCCCTTTTAAGTCAATCAAAACAATAAAACAATGTTCTCCCCCTTTTGTCTAAAACAAAAACAGGTCAATAAGGGGTGACTATAAACAACATGATATCAATAGATAAATATGTCAATGAAGCATCTTGATATCAATTGAAAATAAACAAAGATCAATAGATGTTATATGCTATATACATTCATGAAGAGGAAGACGCTAAGTTAGCTTCCCTACACATATGCATTACATGAAGGAGGGATGTTAAGCCCTAATTCACATAACACACATTATGTAATGAATAAGAGGAGATGTGAAGCTCCCCCTACACACGTGTACCACATAAAGAAGAGATGTTAAGCTCTTCAATACACAATACACTCAACATGAATCTATATGCATATAGTCAATACAAGTCAAAACTTTTATATTTTTCTAAAAAATTTTTAGATACCAATTTTAAGCAAAAACACATGAAACATCTTGATATCAATTGAAATTAAACATAATAAATTTTGAATGTCTAAACAAAATTTTGATACCAATTGTAAATAATTTTCATATAAATATATGATACCAATATGAAATTTTCAATCATAAAGTGAGGGAGTGGGAAACAAATACCAATTGAAGAATCACCAATTGAAAGGCAAATTAAATTTCTCCCCCTTTATGAAATACCAACTAAAAGGATGCATGGGCTTGATACCAATTTAAAAATAATCAATTAAAACAAAATTGAAGCTCAAGCACTAGCATAAACAAGATTTTGTGAAAAATTTATATCTTAAGCACAAATAAAATGTGTATGAAATAGAATGAGTACCAATCACCAATAGATGATACCAATTGAAAATATACATACACAATAAACATATGAGTATACAAAAAGATCAAAATGATACCAATTGAAAGAGTTCAATGATACCAATTGACATAGCAATAAGTTCAAGTGTATACATCATATTACAATACCTCCCAATCAAGGTTCAAGTTTTAAATGGTTTTCATTTTAAAGCATACAAGACCATGATCTCCCATCCATCCGCCCATGGAAGGTAGGGGTTTTCAAAAATAGATTTGAAAATATAGTTTTGTTTGAAAATCTCTACCATAGTGAAGAATACGAACTAGTTATAGGAAAAACTTTAAAACTAGTACGAAATCTTTCAAGCAAGGAATAAAACAAAATTATTTTTCATGAAACACATGTAAGTCACATGATCACTAAACACTCAAGGTCCATAAAGCTCATTCAAATTCTCATGAAAACAAATCATGAGTAAACTAATAAAGTGAGTGAACAAGTGGTATGTGACACACATCAATCATGAAAATATTTAATTAAGCTCATATGAAATTCCTTGAAGACATGAAAAGCTAGATTTTCATTTTCAATAGAAATTACCTAAAAACATGAAAATCATCAAAACTTATTTAACTTTCATGGCATATGTATGTCTAATACAAACTAAAGTATACATACAAATCTAAAACACAACGAGTCCACAAAATATATGCATTAAGGCACGTGGCTCAAAAAGGATAAACATGTATATCTAATAGTTTGGACAAGATAGACATATACATGAAGTTAAACAATTAAACACAAAAACAAGAAAAAACTAAATCTTCACCAAAACACATTTCATTTCAAGGTATATGTATGAATTGTCAACACAATAAGTATACATACATATCCCTAAACACAATTGAGTCCATATATAGATTTGCACGAAAGGCAAATGACTCAAGGGGTATACATGTATATCTTAAAGTTTGGCAAAATAAATATATACATGAAGTGAAACACACAATCACAAGACAAATCAAAAATGAGAATACAAGTTTAAAATGTATGAATCATCAAAACTAGACTATACTAGCACATGTAATGGGTTCAAATAAGCAATCAAGTCAAACATATATAGATTTATTTGTGGCCCACTATATGTACAAATATAAATCCTAATCTTAATGAAAACTAACATCTAAACAAGTAATCTTAACAAGAAGCATCAAAATACAATATAGAAATCATCATGATAGAACTAAAACATGATTACTATGTAAATTCACATGTATTATATTCATGATGTACATTATAGCTTAAACAAAAGTGAGAACACTAAGTATGGGTTCATATAAGCATGTGTCTCAAATACTATATATGTTTGTCAAGGATCTAATAATCATGGCATTTACATACTAATCCAAAGACAATGATAACATGCTATAAAACATCAATATGAAAGCATGTAAACAATAATAAGGAGTTAAGAATTGTTACCAAACCTAGAAGGCAACTCTCCTTGTCTCCAAAACATGGTGGTCATCTCCACCAAATCTTCCCTTGAAAGTGATGCATCCAATTGATTTCCTTTAAGTCCGGAACGCATCCACTCTAAGGTGTCATCACTCTCACGTCATGTGAGAGCCCACACCTACATCAAAGACAATAGGAGGGGTGGTCTTTGGTACCCACATCTTGTTGGGTCCATGGGGGTTAGTCCCTTCTCTAACCCAAACAAATTCTTTGCTAAATTAGGAGTATGTAATCTATCATAACAAAATTTAGCAAGATGACCTTTTCGGTCACAATGTGTACAAGTGTACACATGAGCATACTTGTAAGAAGTGTGTCCGTGAGGAGCATGTGTATGCCGTGATGGGCGTGCATGCATAAAGGATGGAACTTGTTTCTTTTGAACCAAGGTTTCCAACCGTGTATGGTTCATGGCACATTGGCTCATAGTGGAGCCCAAACAATCTACTCTCTTCTTTAACATACAAATATCATCATTCATCTTAGAAGAAGAGGTACATGCATTAGGTAGACTAGATGAAGAAGCTACACTAGCATGACAAACATGTACATCCATCTTATTTTGCAAAACACTATTCTTATCTAAACAAACATTCAACTCATTTGAAATAGAAATAATCTTATTTTTCAAAGCAACATTTTCTTTAAAACAAAATCAACTTTCGAAGACAAATTTTCATTTTTCTTCAAAAGAGTTTCACAATCATTTTTATTTTTCAAAAAGTTATTTTCTTTAAGTGCAAGATCAAGTTGAGATTTTAATGAATCCCTCTCATTAGCAATCTCCTCTTTCTCTTGCAAAACAACATCAAGTCTAGAATGTAAACTCTTATTTTCATTTTCAATTTCTAGACTTTTCTTTTTCAAAATCTTATATTTTTCTATTAATTTTTCACAAACAATAGATAGTTCTTCATTTAAGGCAAGAGCATCATAATCATCACATGAAGAACTAGAGCAATCATCACTATCTAAGTGGGGTTCCGAATGTACCTCAAGGGAGTCATTCCCTTGGACCATGAAGCATTGTGCATCGGATTCTCCACTAGCGTCCTCTTCTTGGATTTGCACTTGAAGCTCGGAGGTGGTGGTTGTTGTTGTCAATATGTTCCACACTGCAAAGGCGGAATCAATGTTAGAAACACGTAAAAGATAATCTTTAGATAAAGTGCTTCTAATGGCCTCTAGGGCTTGTGCATTGGCCCCTATATGATTGCGATCACTAAGGAAGGATTTCTTGGTAATAGCAAGATAAACTTTATGACCTAGGGTTTGTAAATAAACGGTCATCCTAATCTTCCAAACATGAATGTTGGAAGGGTCAAACATAGGTGGGGTCATGAAAGCCATGGTAAACTATATGAATGTGCAAACAAGCAAATGCAAACAAGATTAGCCTAAAATGAGGATCTTTAACTCTAGGTTGTTAGACCAAATCAGAGTACCAAGCTCTGATACCAATTGAAAAGGGAACACCTAGAGGGGGGGTGAATAGGTGTTAGTGCTAATCTAAAACTAAATGCAAAACTAAGTGCGTTAAATGCGGAAGCTAATGCAAATTTTACACAAACTAATACAATACAACAAGTGTAGCCGAATTCCCCTTGCGAGGCTCTGGACTAACTCCTCTTGATTCCCCTTGAAATGGGTTGAGGCGCTATGTGAAGCTCTTATTGGATGAGTATAAGTTGGGCACACACACACAAGCAATCCAAGCAATGTGCACACACAATCAAGCCAAGTAATCAAGGATATAGCAATATGGATTATGCAATGGCAATACAAGCAATGTATATAATATGCTATGAAAGAATAATGCTTGCACAAAAGTAAAGAGAATAGAGTTGAGAGAAATTTGATCAAACGCTAACACAAAGATTTGTTTCGAGGTTCGAGTACCCAACTCTACATCCCCGCCTACACCACCGTGTAGGATTTCCCAATCCACTATAGGAGTACCAAACTCCTCTCTCAACCTTTACAAAGCCACCGAGGCTATACAACCACAATCCACCTCTACCGAAGAGGGATAAGGCCCGTAGCCAATACAAACACAATCACCTCTACCGAAGAGGGATCCAACCACAATACCACTCCGATCAACCTCTACCAAAGAGGGATACAACAAAAGTAAGGAGGGTTTACAATTTAGAGGCTTAACCTCAAAAACTTCTCTTTTTCTCTCTTTTCTTTTCCACAAAAACAAGATCCTAAATAGATTAGGATAGGTGATAGCTCAAGTGTGGAAAACTAGGTATTTGAAAAACAAGCAACAAAGAAAAATACTTGGGAAAATTCTTGCAAAAGATATAGAATGAAAACCAAGACAAATTTCCCAAAATCCTCTTTTCTTTGATTTTTCTAAAAACCTAAAACAATAAAGATTAAATCTTTTTAGCACAAAAACTATTTTGAAAACTTGTTTAAACACTAGAGAATCACTGAAATATTTCTTCTTGAAAACCTTGGCCAAAAACCCAAAGAGATGGGGTTTATATAGGCCCAATACAAAACTAGCCGTTAGAGCTGAGCTAGCAGCTCTGACAGGCAACGGTCGACCGGCCCGGTCGACCGCCAACGGTCAGAAATATGACCGTTGGGCAACAGCGGTCGACCGGCCCGGTCGACCGAAACAAACAGAGAGCAGAACTCTCTGCAGCGGTCGACCGCCCGGTCGACCCAAACAAACAGAGAGCAGAGCTCTCAGACCCGGTCGACCGTCCCGGTCGACCGTCCCAGAGGCTCCAAACGTGCACAGTTTTGTGCACGTCGGTCGACCGACCCGGTCGACCGACCTCTGCCTAGTCGACTAGGTCAGTTGACTTAGTCGACTATTAGAAGCCTGGAACAACAATCTGGGTCAGAAAAATATGTTAAAATATTTTCTAAAAATCTTTTAACACTTCTAAAAATCACCAAAAATAATTTTATCATTTTATATGGAAACACAAATTTGTGATAAAAATTTTAAGACATATATCAATCATATCAATTTATTTTTGAGTCTTGCAAATTTTATCAAAAACAAAACTTGTATTTTTATCAAAGAGATGTTAAGCTCAAAATCAAGTTTGATAAAAGTTAAGCATGCATGTATAGAGTGAAACAACTATACATATATCAATTAAACTTGTTTTGATAAACTATTCATGAAAACCAAATCCAAAACATGAAAACGTGTGTGTTTTGCACTTGAGCATATCAACTATACTAAACTTTACAAATGGATCTAAAACACACTATCTAAACTATGGATACCTAAGTCTTCTTGACGATCTTCATTTTCAAGTAGACTTGCTCCAAAACTCCATCCATGGGCTAGGCAATGTATGATCTTGACGCTTTGGCCCTGGAATCATCATGAAAAGCTTCTAAACTCCTTGTTGAAGCTAATCACCAACTAATATCTTGGTTAATGATCTGAAACTTAAATAATACAAGATTATTAGTAAACATAACTACATGAGTTAATCATCATCAAAACTAGAGTGGAAGGCCTTTGGGCCAACAGGAGGGATGGTGAAGGTGTTAAGGTTTGGGGAGTTGTTGGAGAGTGAGAGAGGGAGGAGATGGGGGAGTGGCTAGCCGGAGCTAGGAGGAGGGAGGCGCGGCCACGCTGCTGGTGGTGGTGCCTGCTGGTGGTGCTGCCGTTTACTGGGTGAAGAAGAAAAGAAAATGAAAGAAATGAAAAGGGAGAAGAGAGATGGGGGGTATGCATATATATATATATATATATATATATATATATATATATATATATATATATATATATATATATATATATATGGGCTTACTGTACCTCAGCCTGCGGGCTGAGAGAGTTTCTCAGCCTGCGGGACGTGGCTGAATATATGCCACACATCGGTCGCAGAGTGTGGGCGCCAAAAAAATCAAAAAAGCCCCGCCTAAACAATCGTGAAACAAATTGACAAAAATACCCCTTTTATATGACGACAGCGACTTCTAGCATTGAAAAGTAAAAAAATATTCCATGGTCGCATACTTAATACAGAATAAAGAATACCGGAGGAAACATGCTATCGTATAGCAATGCGACCTCCTTCAGTACTGCGACCAAAGTCGCAAACTTCTTTCTCATTACGATGGTGATGACGAGGATTAGAAGTTTAAAAAAATATTCTCATTACGATGGTGATGACGAGGATTAGAAGTTTAAAAAAATTGTATTTTGTTTTTTTTAAATATATATAAATCTGTTTTCTAAAGTTAATTGTGTGAATTACATTTTTTACTACTATGTCTTGGTTGAAAATGTTGTACAATTGTTACAAGCCTTCATTTTAAATATTTTACGCTAAACGAATATACTGCGACCTTGGTCGCAGTTAATAATTATATTACTTCACCCTTATAAATTTTTAAAATGAAAGGTTGCGACATTGGTTGCAGTTGCTGGACGCAGACTTAATAAATACACTGCGACCTTGGTCGCAGTTGCTGGACTTTAGTCTTAATCAACAACAACACTGCTACCTTGGTCGCAGTTTCTGACCGTAGTCTTAATAAAATAAACGACCGTAGTCTTAATAAAATAAACTGCGACCTTGATCGCAGTTGTTGGTGTTTAGTCTTAATAAAATACACAGCGACCTTGGTCGCAGTTGCTGGTCTTTACTCTTAATCAACAACATCACACCTTGGTCGCAGTTGGTGGTCTTTATAAATAATCAACAACAACACTGCGACATTGGTCGCAGTTGATGGCCGCAGTCTTAAAAAAATAATCTGCAATCTTGGTCGCTATTGCTGGTCTTTAGTCTTAATCAGCAACAACACTGCGACGAGGTGACACGTCACCGCAGCAGTTGCTTAGTCGCAGACTTTGGTCACAGCGTCGACCCTGGTCGCAGTAGTTACTGTTTGCAATGTATCTTATGCGACCTTGGTCGCAGTGTCATCTATGGTCATAGTTGTTTTGTTTGCAATGCATGGCTGCGAAAAAGTTCGTAGTTTATTAAAAAAAACAAATATGCTTTTTATTTATGTCCAGGCATTTATCTCTAGGCATGTGCAAATGATACAAAACGATCTCTTATACAATAAGATTGAGTGTTACAAATACAGCAGTACAAAAGAAGACTAAACATCAAAAAAATCCCTTGTTGAGTAAGAGCAATCTTCTTCTTGAGGTCTGGTGGCAGCAGAATCAATAAGGTTGAGTGTTACAAAGAAGACTAAATATCAAAGTAGCCAAGAAGACTAAACATCAAAAAATCCCTTGTTGACTAAGAGCAATCTTCTTCTTGAGGTCTGGTGGCAGCAGAATCAATAAGATTGAGTGTTACAAAGAAGACTAAACATCAAAGTAGCCAAGAAGACAAAACATCAAAAGAGCCAAGAAGAGCCCTTGTTGACTACTAAGAGCAATCTTCTCCTGGAGGTCTGGTGGCAGCAGAATCCTCCGATTCCAACTGACCCTCCAAAGTGCCGGGATACGATCTTTCGTTTATGAACATCTCTTCACCAGAAGGTTATCCAGTGAGCATGGAGTTTCCTCGATGTGACTTCTGGGGTAAGAGAGGGAGAGTGAGACCTCACAAGGTATGCTACCCACCACTATATCCACCACATCCCCCGCCGCCATACCCACTCTGACCATCCGTTATCAGCAAGCTTGACTGGTGCATCAAGTCAGAGCAGATCTCGGTGAGGATTAAGTCCTCGGGATCATGACTTCTTCCCTTGTGAACGACGAGGACCATGACTTCTTCCCTTGTGGACGATGAGGTATATGACTTCTTCCCTTGTGGACGAACATCGATCAAGTTCGTCAATAGGGTCATCTTCATCCATGGAGGCAGGCCCCTGTTAGAGACTCTGAAGAAGACGGAAATTCTCAGAGCAATTGCTCTCGAAAGAAAACAGTCTAATTATGGACTGTTAAAGGGAGAGGGTGAGCCCTATTTATAGGCAGCCCATAATAACCATAATTAATGGTTCATTAATCAGAATCGTCGGCATTAATGGTCTCCAACTGCCAGCGCCGGTTTGGCATTAAAAGACATTAACGCCTAAACCCAATGAAGAACCGACGCGTAGACAACCGCTTCGGGAAAACAACGAATGGTGCGGGGTTCGTCAACATAGACTTGACGTTAAAAGATCTCATAAAATCTTTATGACAGGTCGCGTCTCACGGACTGACTCCAAGTCGCATCAGACAACAGACAACTTTTCATTTTTCATTTAGACTCAAAAAATGACTTAATCCAAAAAACAACACTTAATAAAACAACACTTACTTAACGTACTGCGACCAAAGTCGCAGTCCATGTAATGCAACCCTAGATTGCAGTTGCTGGCCATCTTTATCAATAACAACACTGCGACCTTGGTCGCATTTAACCATGTACACTGCGACAAAAGACTTTGGCTAAGGTCGCAGTTTAAATGTACAATGCGACCAAAGACTCTGACTACATTATATTCAAAAAAATTAATTACTTAACGTACTGCGACCAAAGTCGCAGTCCATGTAATGCAACCCTAGATTGCAGTTGCTGGCCATCTTTATCAATAACAACACTGCGACCTTGGTCGCATTTCACCATGTACACTGCGACCAAAGACTTTGACTAAGGTCGCAGTTTAAATGTACAATGTGACCAAAGACTCTGACTACATTATATATAAAAAAATAAACTATAAAGTAGAATTTTATCGCAGGCTGAAAAGATTGATCTGAAAAGATTTTATATTTTCAAAAAAAATTTTATCCCACGCTGAAAAGGAGAAACTAGATCTTACAAAAAAGAGGTAAAGAAATAAGACGAAAAGTAATTTATATCCTATAAAGACGGCAAAATAAAAGGGGGAAAAAATAATAATAAACAATAAGGAAAAGTTATCATAAGGGGTATTTGGTAATTTAACTTTTCCCTAAAAGCGGGCCGCAAGTCAGTGAGGTGACAAATCGAGCCACGTCACCGCAGGCTGAGAGAGTACTCTCAGCCCGCGGGCTGATATACATTTTTCTCTCTCTATATATATATATATATATATATATATATATATATATATATATATATATATATATATAGGTGTAGGGATATTTACATTTAGTACCCTTATCTCCTAAATTAAGACCCTCGTCTCATAATAATGATAGCCGTGTCTCTCAAGTCCAAACCCGCGTCTGGCTTAGTTGGGCAGACGTGGAGGTGAGGTTCACGTCAAATGAAAATGCGAGTGTCGCGTTTGCAGAGGAGAGAGAGTGATGATGATTGATTGAAGTTGATTTGAAGAGAATTAAATGTAAGAAAGAGAAAGAGAATCTCTGTGCCTAAAAAGTCAGACTTGCATCTGGTTGAGTTAAGCTCAGACATGAGGCTTTGGTCTGTGTCTTGCCTGAGCTATGTTCAGACGCGAGACTCGTCATAAATAAGAAGAGAGAAAAGGTAGTTGGGATATTTATTGTGTGGTGGAGAAATTTTGAGGGAAACTTGAGGGAAAATAAAACGAAAAGGCAAAGAAGGAGGAAATTAAGAGTGGTTAAGTAAAATTGAGAAAATAGAAAATAAAAGAAAAATATATGGATGAAGTCCCGGAATCTAGGAAAACGCCAAAACTTCAAAAAAGCCTAGAAAATGAAGTAATTCGAAATGAATTCTAAAAATTCTAAAAAATAATAAATATTATTTTAAAGCACATGGTGAAATCAGATTTCAGACTTAAAATCTCATTTTTTAAATAGAAATTCTAAAATTAACCGTCGATACTGGTGTACACGACCTCGGCCGGTTTTTGATAAATTCTGAAAAATTCTCAAAAACTCTCAAAGATGAAAAATATCATCTTGAGAAATAATATGAAATTGATTTTTTAAAATACAATCTCATTTTTAAATTAAAAATCCTGAAATCTTCCAGTCAATACTAAATTTAGTGGAATTTTGATAAATTCAGAAAAATCTCCAAAATACGTTGAGATAGACAATGTGATTTTAAGAAATAATATGAAAACAATTTTAAAAATTTAACTCTAGTTGTAAATTAAAAATCCGAGTATCGACTGACGGTACGGGTCGACACCGGTTTTGAAGGTTTGTAATTTAATTTAGAAAATTTTTAGAAAATCATGAAAAATCTAAAATATTAGAAAATGATATATGAAACTAAAATTAGTCAAATATGACTATCGAAAAGACCAAATTGAGCAATACTTTAGGATCGTGTTCCCGGTTCAGATTAGGGCTGACTTCGAATTCAAATCCAATGTAAAATGATCACATAAATATTCATAAAATAAAAAAATACGAGAAGTAAATCAAAAAA
Source organism: Agave tequilana (assembly GCA_038442645.1). Taxonomy (NCBI): domain Eukaryota; kingdom Viridiplantae; phylum Streptophyta; class Magnoliopsida; order Asparagales; family Asparagaceae; genus Agave; species Agave tequilana. The sequence continues at coordinate 11,809 of JAVJIF010007516.1, forward strand.
TATGATCAAAAAAATCTGAATACTTAACTAAGTGCGTATTCTGCAAATGGGGTGTTACAGCACGAGAAGGGAAGACAGTTGAGCGTAAATATCACCTGATTCGATCATTTGAGAGTAGAGATGAGGTGATAGTAACAGAGATTGCATCACTAATAATTTGATAGACCCCTTCACAAAGAGCTTCCAATGTAAGATTTTTGATAGTCGTATTGAGGGGATAGGATTGAGATGTATGTTAGCATGGCTTTGAGTATAAGTCGGAGATTGCTGGAGATGTACTAAAAGACTTAGTTTTTTTTAATTAAAACTCAATATATGATTTATTATTTAATAATATCATTTCCATTTTATGAGAAACTGTATAGGCAAATGACTATATGCATGTATGTTTTGTGTTCTATATTGTAAATGATCTGGTGTGTAAATTTCAGCTTATATATGAAAAATCAGATCATCGGATCCCTCATATCCCTCATAAGTTAGGTCCACAATCTTAAATAGAGTTGACCACACCATCAGTAGGATTGCAATGCAATCTTCTATAATAGTCTATCTTGACTATAGGAGACTGTTTGATGTCTCGGGCTATTGCTTTAGTGATCTTTATGTGTGTTAGACAGGACCAAGTTGAGATAAGTTTTTATATACTGACTATATTAAAAATTACCACCTCATGATTATTATGGGTGATTAAACTCTTCATCCTAAAATATTTAAGAGACGCGTGCAGATTATACTTTTCACTATGATTCATTAAGAAGTGAGATTCTTTTATGAGTCAATAGCATTAGAGAGTTGAGTGATAATGTAATGTGCATGATGGATTTTATTTATTGACGGAATTCACATCCCGATATGAGGGAATGATAATATCCTCTTGAGAAGCTTATAAGTTTTGTGCATGTCAAACCCTCCAGGTAGATTTAATTATCCGACATGACAAATATTCTAAGTGGTAGGTATCAAGGATAAGATAGACATCGAAAATCTTAACATGAGGAGATTTTAGGCATACAATAAAAAAGATTTCAAAAGTAATTTTGAGATAAGCACGGAAGTGCAATTATAATTCTTTCGTAGACTTAATTGTATTATATGAAAATAAGGATTCTAATTCAGGTTGAATTAGGGTTTCCTGTTTTCATTAGAAGCCTTAATCTTATTTGATTTCTAGCGGTTCCTATCGTAGCCTATAAAAATTCTCCTATAGCTTTTAATCGTGGTATGCATTATACAAAAGAAATGAAAAGAGAAAAACTCAAGTTTCTAAGAGACAGCAGAAAGGAGCTTTGTGAGAGATTGGAAGACCAGAGCCCACCCTCCATCTGATCTTGCGCTTTGGGAATACGATAGGAGATCGTGAGGTGTTCGAATGGCTTCCCAGTTCACAGAAGAAAATTATTAACGAGATCAATCCAGCGGATCTCGAAGGTATGATCTCAATCTTTGTTAAAATTATGGGATCACATGTGTATAAGTTTTTGTTATTCTGCCTGTATCTATTTAAAGCGAACTCAGGAATTTTTCACACTTTGAGAACAAACAAATAACCCTTATAAATATATCATTTTTTTCATAGTGACATGCAGATTCTTATTTTATGTATAGAGACATGCAGATTCCTTTTTTATGTATAGACCGTAAGGAGGACTTGAAAATGAGACATAGATCACAGTAACCGAGACTTGAATCTGAGACGCCCACATTGTGAAATTCATGTTGTGGAACTTTTCTTTTTTTGAAGTCCACTTTCGCAGGTAAATATTTGGGGGCCTGAACTCATCAGCCCATTCTATGAAAACTATGCAGATTCCTTTTTTATGTACAGATCATAATGAGGACTTGAACCAGAGACATAGATCACAGTAACCGAGACTAACAAAGACTTGAATATGGGACACATTCATGTCCCGAATTTTTTCCTACCTTGAAGTCCACTTTCACGGGTGAATATTTGGGGGGCAGAACTCATCAGCCCATTCTATGAAAACTGCTCTTAAATTTGGAGAGTCCTCTTGCTCTTATTAGTCTTCTGTTCACACCTTACGTGCATGGTGTACCCAATTATTCGGAAAAAAATCCTTGTAAAATCAAAAGGCTATTCTGAATTTGGTAAATAGACCTTCAAAGTTTATACGTGAAGTCTATTGGAATTTCAGAACCCAATATAAAAGCCCTTGATGCTCCATAATCAGATTATTGACCCACCAAAATTTTGTAAAAAAACGCTGTTGTGTGCTGCTCCAAGAAATCTCTAAGGTCTTGTTCAAACTCACCGACCATTCACAGGCGCACCGGCTAAAAAATGCCTTGACGGAGGCCCTATATTCTGCCGGTGGTGGTGGTTGCGGGTAAATCTCAGAGAAAGTACGACCTGAAGAGATCGACGCTCAACTGACGATCGAATGATCAGAATCTGCTTTCACTTTGCCTCAGCTGTAATTATAATTCTTCTTACAAGCTTGATTGAAACTTGTTCTTCTTGACGTGCAAGCCACATGCCAAGTTCTCTGTCTTGTTACAAGATATGGGACTTATTGTTTTTGTGAATGCTTATCTTGATTAAGAGATAAAGCATCATAATGAGTTGTGCATTTTGTTGGATTGGGGCCATGATCTTTAGTAACAAACCCTAGGTAAAATTGAGATTATATATGCACTCTTAGTTTAAAGAATAAACTTGTACTTTTTAAGAGTTTCGGCTGCGGTCCAGGGCAAGATCTCTTGCATTGAATTTAATTTGGAGCAGTTGGCTTTTCTTCTATAAAAGTTAAACAAGAGGAAATTGTGGGGGAGAAGTTGAAAATTAGAGTTTTCAAACTCAATTAGATATAGCAAGAAATTTAGAGTTCAATGTTTACGAGGTGCGCAGTAAAAAGAAGAAAAGGAGGTAGCTTTCGACAAGCGCTCGGGCGGTCGACAACGAATATGTGGATATGCCAGAGAAAGACTGCATGTTTGACAGTTTGTCGACAGCCATTGCATAGATGTCGACAGTTGTGGCTCAGGCTGTCGATAGGCCGGCTCAGGCTGTGTGGCGCCCCGATCCTGGCGGGTACGGGGACGCCACTGCGACGTACATACGCAGGGCGATGGTACCATCACTTATGTACTCTAAGCATCAATACAACACAATACAGGGTTTAGAGTGCGGAAATACGTGGTATTATACATTCCAATACAAAATAATACAAGTACTTACTCATCACAAATAGTGACATAATATTACATCAATATTACATTATTAGATAGTATAAAAGTACACTGTATAGGGTACAAAAGATAATAACTCACGAGCTGGAAAGAGAATCTCGCGAGCGGGGAAAGACTAGACGAAGTATGGCTGATCCGCCTGCTCCTCGAATTAGGCCTGATCCTCAGCTGATGGGTCCACCTCGGTCCAACCTGTCGAATCTGAACATACAAATCCAGAGTTGTTAGTGGGTAACCCAGCGAGTGCAAGAAGAAGCCAAGTGGTAAGTATAAATAAAGGTAAGTGCATGATCGGGGTAAAATCGCGCACAAAAGTATATGTTTTGAAATGGATATTTAAAGTGTGTGTGCTTTGGCTTCCTTGATACTTCCGTTATAGCATAGAGGCTAAAACGAGTCGAATCCACAAGGACGGGAGGCGATAGAAGCTTTACCGGTTGATTCACGTGTTTGTTAAAACGTTCTTCAAAGTTTTAAAAAATTAAAAGAAAAGAAAGCAAAGAATGAAAAGAGAGAAGTGTACAATGAAAACAAAGAAGTGGGAAACATAGAAAAGAATGATTTTTTTTATTTTGTTTATATCTAAAATAAAGTGAAAGAAAGAAAATCCATGGCTACTAACTACTAATGACTCTACCAACATGCTAACCTCTTAGTGATAGTTGCCTCACATGTATCATTGGCCATCACTAGTCCTTGGTTCAAGAGCTATTCAAAGTATGACCCATATGTAACTCATCACAACCCAACTCAACAAACAAGTGTAAGCTACACTTAAACCATCAATACTATAGAAGAGTAAGCATAGAGTAAAGTAATGTTAACTTGTTAGTGGTTAGAAAATTAGAGTGTTAAATCCATCATCATGAGCCATCAATGGCTTTTGCAAGAGCAAAGCCAAAACGAGGCTATTAGATTCATGTGGATTATCATAAAAGAAGTTAAACTAGTTGGTGATTAGTAATTAGTGCCATGAGAGAAAAGATTAGCTAAACATGTAAAAGAAGTTAAATAGAAAACAAAGAGAGGTAAAGAGAGCACCTTTCATAGCTTGTCACCTTCTATTACAAGTACTCTTGCATTCCACTCATATATCACTCTTTCTCCTAGTACAAGATCTAAACCAAAATGGAAAATATAATGGGAAGAAGAAGAACTAACCTAACCTAAGCTAAACTACAAAATGGAATGAAAAACTACCCTAAACTCTGTATATTTTCAACTCTGGAACCCAAGGGGGTATTTATAGCCACCAGGAGAACAGGGGGCCAGGGGACAAACCCTGGCCCGAAGCGGCGCGCGCGCCGCGGCCATACTGCCGCGAAAATGCGACCCAGGCCGCGTTCCCCGGCCATACTAGGGCCGTGCGCGCGGCGCTTCGAGCCGTGCGCGGTCCCGTCTGTCCCCTGTTAGGCCATGTGCCCGTTTTCGCCTTTGCAGCCCCTGGTTTTTACAGAATCAACTTTCTAGGTCAATGGCTATCTTTAATAGGCCTTTAATCACCAATTAAATGGTGATATAGGGTCTTCTTCTTCATTACACACCATGAACCTAAAATCAAGAAAGCAAGGTATTATTAGCAGAATTTATTGTTAAATAAATATAAGAATGTGATGAAAATTATGCAAAATTAGAGACTAATCACACCCCCACACTTATCTTTTGCTCGTCCCGAGCAAAACAAAAAACTAAGGAATTATTACACCACTTTCACAGGTGACGCGATTGCACTGAGCCTGTGCAACAAGCCGTTAAACCTCTAAGTTTCCCCTAGAGGAGGAGTTTTGTCTCCTGAGGGTTTTCAGCGGATTACACTTACAAAATCCATAAAGAAAGAAATAAAATGTTAGTATTTTGAAAACGCTTTTTGAAATAGAGAAAAGTGTTGAAGTATTTTTGTAAAAATATAAGTGATCCAAGGTCATAGGTTAACCAGAAATTGTTCTTTCTTAAACTCAGTCAAAATGTAAAAAATCTTATTATAAATTAAATGTAAGAATTTAAAATTGAATTGATTCTTTGGTCTTTCATAAAACTCTAAGAAAAATATGCACTTTGTGAACTGTGGAGATTTTTGGGATATTGACTCAAACATTCATGCCATTGATTTTTATATATTATTTATTTTTCTTTTTTTTCTTCCCTTAGTTTTCTTAGACTTTCTTATTTACCCGGGTAGTGAGCCTTTAGCCGGTGACTCCCAAACCAGATGGTCTTAGGGCACCAGATGAGAAAACATCCCTCGGACTTGAGGATTCGAGTAAACAAGGCCACAAAACTAAGAAGATTATTTTGTTTTTGTCCACCAATTTAGGTATGAATAATCATGCTTCCTGAGGCATAATTACCCAACTTCAATAAGTGATTTTTATTTACATAAATTTTTTTAATATATATTTTCTATGGCATTTTCAGCCTTTGTTTCAATCCCAAAAATTGTGTAAGTATGGAGTGCATAAATCTAAGGCAAAAAATTCAAGATCAAATTATCTTTTCAATCTTACTTTCTTATCCTATAATTTAGACAAGATCTATTATTTTGACTTAGTTTAAAATTTCATAATTTGAGGTCTTCCTAATTCCTAAGATAATCTTAATTTTCTTAAAAATAAATCAAAAACTATTTCTCTTGTTTCAAAAAGTTTAGTAAAAAGAAAAGAAAAGTTTTTATATAAAAGTTTTTTTTAATTTATTTAAAAAGAAGTGTAAAAGAAAGAAAATATAAAACTAACTACGTTAGTAAACCCTCCCCCGCACTTATCTCATGCATGGTCCTCAATGCATCGTGAATGTGTAAATACATAAAACAAATGGAGAGGGAAGGAAGATTACCTCAAGGGGGTGGCTCCGGTGGTGGTCTGATTGGGCCAAGCGTTGCTACCCAATCAAAATGGCGTGGATCGTGCAGGAACCCACCAATGACCTCTTTAATATGACCCAATAAAATGTTGATTGAATGAATGATCTTATTTAAAAAATTATCCCCATCGAATTTTCAATTTTCAAAAATAATTATTGAGTCATTTTCTTCAACATTCTTGTCCAACAATGAAGTGTGATTTTGAGAGATGATTGATTTGGACTCAAATGAAACAGGAACAAAAATCGATACCAACTCGGGAAGTTGACTTAGATCAAGTCGAGGGTTAACAATGAGAGTCGAAATTGGTTCAAAAATAGGGTCCAGACCAAAGAATTGATGTTCACACACTGTCCCCATTAATGAAGTGTAATCATAAGGGATTGGTGATTCCATTTCACGGTGTACTGGTATAGGATTCAATGTTGACTCTGGAATAGAGAAAAAATCTGATAAAGATACCGGGGTCATTATTGAATCAAAAAGTGAAAAGGAAATGCCAACTTGAGGTTCAGGATCACTGTCAGATTCGATTTCAATTTCAGGAAAGGGATAACTTGCCAGAATGTCCAGGCGACTTTCATAACTTGGAGTGTAGTCAAGTTTAAATGTGTGTTCTGAAATTGAATCTAGATTCCCAAAATGACATGATTCTTGGGTCAATCAGTAGAGTTAGGGATATAAGGATCGGTCAAAGGTTGACAAGAAAGACTTTTCTCGCTCTCATTGATCAATTCGCTCATAAGTGAGTCTAACCTACTGATAGGCCGGGTAATAGAATTTGGATTTGGAATCATGTCTTCCATACTCTTTGCAATTGGTTCTTCGTGAAAAGATGAGTATGGAAGTCGGTTTTGGACATTATGGTGAAACTGTGAGTCCATTGGATTTTTTGATTGCTGCTCGGACTCATGCAAGGGTTCTATACTCATGTCCAGTATTGATGGTTGTTCATTTTGAATAGGTGATACTGGAAAAGATAAGTAGGACTCTTGAAAATGTGGTTGAGATGATGAGTCCAACATGTTTTGCATTTTATCACAAAGGACTTCCAAACGCTTTTCTAGCTTAGATTCTTCTTCAATTGGATGCTCTAGAAAAAGGAGTATGTGGAGTTTGATGTGAGAAGGATTATGAATTGAGCAAAATTTACATTTGTTGTAGGGACTCTTCTATACTCCTTTCCAAATCAGATTTTTCTTCGGGTGGTGGAACAGGAAAAGGAGTATATGAACCAAAATTGGGGAATGAACTTTGTGAAAATTGTGGACAAGGCGGTTGAAAGTTTGACTTAGGCAAGGTGAATCCCCATTGACTCTATGAAGAGTTGAAATTATATTGAAAATTATAGTCATAAGATTGAGGATATGGGTCATATTGAGTCGAATAATCCCAACTTGGCATATATGGTTGGTTCATATTGTACATAGCCGGATTGGAATTATCTGAGTCAAATGAGGTCGGAGTGAAATATGGATTCATATTATGATTGAAAGAATTATTGTTTTTAATATACAAAAAAGAAAACAAACAAACAAGCAAACAAACAAACAAAGAAAAAGAAAAAGAAAACAAGTCTATGCTAGGGTTGACTTAGACCTAGACGACTCCTAACTGGTTAGACTGTCCACGGGGGTATATTGTAGGACGCTGACCACGAGTTAATCGACCAGGTAGGGGCAAGATCAGTGGGAGGTATCCGTGCCGGAGCAACGGGCCTAATTATGCCAAACCACTGTTCTTCGAGGTTTCGCCTCTCAATCCCCAACCTTAGACACCGATTTGACAAGAGTCAACTTCTAACAATTTCCCCTTAGGTCAATCTCCTAAATGAGTCCGAGATATCCCTAGGGGCCAACGTCTAGCAAGTTTTATTTAGGCTTGGGTTGTGTGAGTGGGGAGGTGATTTTTGGGCTAAGGGAGGGTAATGACTTCCCCACCTTATCTTGTATTGGGTTTTGCCCTAAGTTAAATTTGTGCAAGTGTGCATTATAGATAAACATGAACACAAAATAGCGAGTAATCACTGAAGTATTTGTCCTATACTATATGCAATGCCATATGTACACCTCCTATCAATATCACAACAACATAAGAATAAAATATTGTATATTGGAATAAAAATCGACACATGCCTAGATGCAAATGTCTAAACCGTTTTAAAGCATCCAATTTCTGTATTTTAGTTCTTACAATTATTTACAGTGCACAAGTACTATAAAAAAAATTAGCAGCAGAATATGAAATATACAAGAATTACACAACCACACTTGAGCAAGTGTGGACTTCTGCAATGTTAAAACTTTAACCTACACACCAAAAAAAAAGAAGAAAAGTTAGCAAACTTGTGAAATCAAACCGTTACCATCCCCGGCAATGGCGCAAAAATTTGATCAGGGTAAAACTGCGCACAAAAGTATATGTTTTGAAATGGATATTTAAAGTGTGTGTGCTTTGGCTTCCTCGATACTTCGGTTATAGCATAGAGGCTAAAACCAGTCGAATCCACATGGACGAAAGGCGATAGAAGTTTTACGGTTGATTCACGTGTTTGTTAAAACGTTCTTCAAAGTTTTAAAAAATCAAAAGAAAAGAAAGCAAAGAATGAAAAGAGAGAAGTGTACGGTGAAAACAAAGAAGTGAGAAACATAGAAAAGAATGATTTTTGTTGTTTTGTTTATATCTAAAATAAAGTGAAAGAAAGAAAACCCATGGCTACTAACTACTAATGACTCCACCAACATGCTAACCTCTTAGTGATAGTTGCCTCACATGTATCATTGGCCATCACTAGTCCTTGGTTCAAGAGCTATTCAAAGTATGACCCATATGTAACTCATCACAATCCAACTCAACAAACAAGTGCAAGCTACACTTAAACCATCAATACTATAGAAGAGTAAGCATGGAGTAAAGTAATATTAACGTGTTAGTGGTTAGGAAGTTAGAGTATTAGATCCATCATCATGAGCCCATCAATGGCTCTTGCAAGAGCAAGGCCAAAACGAGGTTATTAGATTCATGTAGATTATCATAAAATAAGTTAAACTAGTTAGTGTTAGTAGTTAGTGCCATGAGAGAAAAGATTAGCTACACATGTAAAAGAAGTTGATAGAAAACAAAGAGAGGTAAAGAGAGCACCTTTCATAGCTTGTCACCTTCTATTAAAAGTACTCTTGCATTCCACTCATGTATCACTCTTTCTCCTAATACAAGATCTAAAACAAAATAGAAAATACAATGGGGAAGAAGAAGAACTAATCTAACCTAAACTAAACTACAACATGGAATGAAAAACTACCCTAAACTCTATATATTTTCAACTCTGGAACCCAAAGGGGGTATTTATAGCCACCAGGGGAACAGGGGGCCAGGGGACAAACCCTGGCCCAAAGCGGCGCGCGCGCCGCGGCCGTACTGTCGCGGAAACGCGGCCCAGGCCGCGTTCCGCAGCCATACTAGGGCCGCGCGCGGTCCCATCTGTCCCCTGTTAGGCCCTGTGCCCGGTTTTGTCTTTGCAGCCCCTGGTTTTTACATAACAGCTCTCTAGGTCAATGGCTATCTTTAATAGGCCTTTAATCACCAATTAAATGGTGATTTAGGGTCTTCTTCTTCATTACACACCATGGACCTAGAATCAAGAAAGCAAGGTATTATTAGCAGAATTTATTGTTAAATAAATATGAGAATGTGATGAAAATTATACAAAATTAGAGACTAATCAGTGCATCAGGTCAAGTATAATGTATCAGAACAATAAGCATAGAATAATCACAATAAATAGTGAATCATGAAATAAAGCAAGTGTAGCAGTTTAAATGTCACGTAATCAAATTAGCAAGCATGGAGTGACTACAATAAATGGAAAGTATAAACACGACAATAAAATTCATGTAGTATGAAGTCAATTATCAAGTTATTATTAAGACTCGTTTAATTTGCATGTTTTCGTATATGACCGGTGCCATATACTTCCGCATACAAGCCGAGCGAGGTTGGTTATTGAAAATTGATCGGGAACGACGAACCATGTTTAGAATGGGTCCCGTGCATGCCCGAGACAACGGTCCAGGAGTATCTGGTACTGAGCCGGAACGTACCGCTAGGCACCGGGACTTACTATATGCCCAAAGGTCTTAGTATATGCCCGAACAGGAATATAGTGTTACCATTCCCCACAGGATATACTCAGGGGGTTATAGCACACCCGGCAGGCAGGCAAGGGGGTAGGGGTGCCAGTACACCCTCGGAAACACCTGGTGACCTCCAGGTCGAATCCAACAGGAATAGTTATACAATATATGTATGGCCACCATAAACACAGAAGCTATACCGATACCCATCAATTTCTCCCATCCCGGTGTAAGTTATTTAAATGTAACAGAGTCTCAAATAATAATGTTCACGGGATATTCACAAATGTACAATATCCATAGTTATCCTATTACGGGGGTGTTGACACTTTAAAAAAGATAAGATTCTTACTGGCCTAAACAATGTCTAAACTTGTTGACATTTATAAAAGACAGGTGACAGACAAGCTGACGACCAGTTCTGTACCCATCTCTGAGGGACAAATCAGCAACTTGGATATCCAGTGAAGCAGACAGTGCGCCCAGATTGTCTTTGAACAGACCTCAGCAGGTCTAAGATACTAGGTTAGCTCAACACTTAGCATCACATGAGCCCAAAGGGATAACCTCGCCTGAGAGGTTAAGATCGCCCAACTTCGCCTTGGAGCCATTCAAAGCTCCATCAGGAAGCTAACATACAGCTTCGTCTCAAGTGCTCAAGTTAACTCCGCAGAGAGTTAGCTTCGCTCGAAGCCACACGCAGCCGCGCAAATTGTCGGTAGCTTTGCCAAAGATGTTATCTAGCTCCGCTGAAGAGCTTTCTTCTGACTTCGCCAGATGCTTCTTCCAGCTCCGCTATGAGCTCGATGCGGCAGCTCTGCTGCGGGTCTGTTATGGTCAACCTTTGACCAATTAAATCTCCAGATGAGATCAAATCAATTCAGGATCAAGATCAAACCTAATCGAGATCAAATCTGAGATCAAATTTGGCAGTTGTTTGCCATAATCTCTTGACTCTCCAAAAACGAGTAAGAGGATCAGGGGAGATCTTCCAATCATATGAAAAGAATCAAAACAGATCAGGAGACCGACCTACCTGCTACTTCTAGCTTCGCAGAAGCTGATTCTCGCCTCGCAGCAAGGCTACTTTCCAGATTTGAACAGATTTGACTCAATCTGTTTTCAGAATTTCAGGAGACAATTATACCCCTACTCTCCTTATAAATAGCCCACCAAGGGTACAAAAAAAAGGAGAGAGAGGCGCACAGGCAAAGAGGCGCACAGAGAGACGGCTATACGGAGATCTATTCTCTAGCTTTCAAGAATTCAGAGAATTCAGAGAACTGCTTCTCTAATCAGGGTGCTGATACCCTAATACCTTCTTCTCAAGGAATCTCGGGAACCAGGCGAGAAGGAATTCCCAAATGAAGGCAGTTTGAGAAGTAACAAGAGGGTTCTACCAACCTTCTGTTCTCTGATTTCCCGAACCAGGCGAGAAGGGAATCTTATCGATCGCATCGTCAAAGGGACAAAGTGGTCGCGCGTTGACCAGACTCCTATCGGCATACTTCTCCACAATCTCAGAGGAGATCTACTTGTAATCTTTTTAGAATACTTGTAATTTAGCTCCTCGAACCCTTTTTGTATGTTTTTCCCTTTGCAAAATCAATGGAAAATAAGATGGCAACTCCGCTGGGGAACGAAATCTCCACTGTTGAGAATCAAGTGTCGCAATGCAACGAACAGACCTTCAGGTCTATCTCTGAATTCAAGGAAGCCGGTGCGGCCAGAGCCCCTCTGGCTAAGTCTTCAAAGCAAGTCTCCGCAGAGACAGATGAGGCTCTTTGCGAGCCTACTGCGGTCCTCTGGCGCAACAAGGAAGCAGTCCCGCAATGCAAGCCTATCACTTTCGAGAACCTGGTCGTTCACTTCGACCAAGAAAAATTTGAAGAAGTCCTCTCTGGGGGTGGTCTAATGCTTCATGCACGGAAGCATAGAAAGGTCTCCATGGCCAAGGCCTCAGAACAGAAACCAGAAGCAGAATTCTGCCGACACCCCTCAGCCTCGCGTGTGGCTTGTCAGGTTCCCTGCGAACCTAGGTCTTCTTTGTCAAAACAGATGTGGAGGCCAAAGTAGAAGGCTCTATATAAAGCCTCAGGCGTAGGTACACCACAAGTGCATCTCTCTTGCGAAGAAAAAGGCAAGATGCCTGCCTGCTCCAACGAGGCTGCTGGCCACGAAGTCACAACGGCGATCATACCTTCGCCCAATTCAAGAGCAGTAACGCCTCGCGTCAGCCTCGTTCTCATGAGCGAAGCTACTGTACCTCAGGGTACGCATGATGTTCATAGCCGCGAAACTGGAACCAAAGCACCACAGTGTGCTTCGTTCCCCAGTTCTTCAAGCAAAGCTAAGGGATTGTCCCTAAGTGCTGATAGCGGTGCTTATGCAGCTTCAGCGCCCAAGGGCATTTCCAAAGCTTTTAACCACGAATTTAGAGCCAAAGCACTATCTAAGGCTAATCATCTTCGTAATAACATAGCGAAGAAAGCACCACAGCGTGCTTAGCTCCCCAGTTCATCAAGCGCTAAGCTCGCGCTTCATAGCAGAGCAAAAGGATTATCCCTAAGTGTTGACAGCGGTGCTTATGCAGCTTCAACACTCAAGGACATTACCAAGGTTCTTAGCCGCGAAGCTAGAGCTGAAGCACTATTTAGTGCTAATCCCCTCTGTGGTGATAAAAGGAGCAGGACATCATCCTATGCGTAATCCAACAGAGCCTCTGCGCTCAATCGTTTAGGCCCAGCTGGGTCTGACTTGCAGGAATTCTTGACAAGTAAATGGAAGTCAGAATCTTTTCAAACTTCTTCCTTCTGTTGTCAACAAGCGGGATGCCAGTTGGTGACAGTCCACTCAGTCCATTGCCGGCTAGGACCAATCCCCGCCACTCCTCCAGGCCGACGATCAGTTTTTGATCGACTGTCGGTGCAAGCTCCGGTGAAACATCATAAAAGGAGCATATCGCGAGATTTACCCTCTGCATCCGTTAACATGACCAGAAGAGAACGAGAGCTACACAGTGGTAGGCGAGATTCCATGACACTCCTTACGACTCCCCAGATCCAGATTATAGCCCAGGCTTAGGCGAAGTCTTGGTACATGAAGAAGGTGTCTTCCGCAACACCAGATCTAGGGTTGTAATACCCTACAGTTATGAACAGCCGTCTTCCTCAACTGCAGTAGCCTCACCAGAACCAAGAAAAGGATCAGTCCAATGGTCTGATGAAGAGGATGAAGACAGTGAGTATGCCTCTTCAGCGACAGTCAGCTCAGTGCGAGCAAACAGAGTATCAGTGAACATGGCTGATAACAGTAATGATGACCTTTGTCGGCGTTTAGAAGCACAGGAGCAAACTTCCAAGACCCAGCAAGAAGCTTTGGACAACATCCAATAGATGCTCGCTCAACTCCTCAATAACCGGAATAATAATGATACCGGGAGTAACCATGATGAGGAAGAACATCTTAGCAATGAACAGCCAAGGACGGAGAAGTCAAAGGAGGGTTCTTCTTTGGACACTGAAGTCCTTAAAGGCATCCTAGCTCAAATCGTATCCCTAGCTCAGAGGGATGAATTAAAGAAAGTAGGGACAGTCCGTCCTTACCCGCTGGAGTGGGATTCAGTGCCATACCCACCAAAGTTCAAACCGCCGACGTTACACGCGTACGATGGTAAAAGCTCACCAAACCAGCACATCTACTATTTCTGGTCTCAGACCGGTAATGTTATAGACAATGATGCTATCATGACTAGGCTGTTCATTGGCACCTTAAAGGGGGTAGCATTCGACTGGTTCCAAAGTCTCCCTCCGGGCTCCGTCAATTCCTGGATCGACCTGGAACCCGATTTCTTTCTCGTTTCTATGAGGACGATACCGAGGTAACCATGAACAAGCTCCTCTCCACCGTACAGAAGAAGAGCGAATCTGTCCGTGACTACATTGAGCGGCTCAGAAACTTGTCTTTGATGTGCCCACCAGGGATGCCATTACCCATGCTCTTACAGACGTGCAGGCACAACTTCTTAGACCAAGTAGAGGTTCGCATGGGGACTTATCAAAGCCCATACCTGGAAAGAACTTGTCGAGCAAGCCGAGATAGCCGAAAAGTCGGCTAAAAAGTTTGAACCATCTACCCCTAAAGGCAAATGGGGTATGAATAATAAAGGACGTAGTGACATGGCACAGTCTTCTCAAGCCAAAGGGAAAGAGACTATGTCCGTTGAATTGTCAGGGGATGTTCAGTCGAAGGCCAAGAAGAGCGGCTTCAATAATCAGGAGTCTAAGTTTTCTCCGAAACAATACTCCTTCAAAGGCGATCAGATGGCCACAATATTTCATTTACTCCACAAAGGGAATAAATTGAAGCTGCCAGATGCTCGACGTCCTAATGAAATAGGACGCACGACCGATCCCAAATACTGTCTCTTCCACAGGATGATTCACCATCCTACCAACAAGTGCTTTGTCCTCAAGGACAGAATTCAAGCTTTGATCGACGCCGGAGTCCTTACACTAAAGTCAGAACAAAAGAAAGTCATTGCAAATATGGTGACCCTCGAGTTCGGCAAAACCCCAAAGATCACAGTTCCTGACGGGACTTATCCAGTCCCTGCGCCGCGACTGAAAGTCACACATTCTGCAGTTAAAACTCAAAATAATAAGGGTCTTGTTCCCTTAACACTGGAGACAGGGAAAATTATATGAATACACCCAGACCTTGTCCAAGACGAACAATGGGATTCAAAGAAGTCCAAGTTGAAGGGCAAATCTTGCAATGTCCTCTCCATCTTGTCAGACGATGACAATCTTACATCAGCTGCTCTCAGCGATTCTGAAGGGAAAACGCACGCTTGCACGATGCAGGCTGATGTACCTCACCCGCAGTTTAATAGTATTGCTGTTTCTTCTTCCTCCAAATGAGATCATACAACCATAAACCGGTAGGAACCTGGTCATACACTGGTTGTCTCAAAGGAGAATCAAGGTTACATGCACTAACCACATGATCCAACACCTTTAACGGTTAAGGATAGAAGAAAATGTTGGCCTTTAAGCCCAACATAAGTCCTCGACAACTCATCATGCTGAGGGGAATAGCATGGCTAACCCGACTCAAACGGTAGTTGGTAAAGGCATATCAAACCCGTTGACAGCTGAGAATTTGCTAAAAATCCTAAGGGACCTGTTCCCATTTGATTCCCTTTCCAAAATCACTTACCAATTCTTATCCATAGAATGGTAAGACCACATATAAAGATCATTCCATCCATTTCGCTGTTAAGTTAACATTAAACCTATGACAGTGATTTTCTCGTTTCTCTCTACGAGAATGAGACCCCTTTCATGCTATGTTTAACAGTATACCTCTGGCATCCATTTCGTTGTTAAGTTAACATTAAACCTATGATAGTGATTTCCTCATTTCTCTCTGTGAGAACAAGACCCCTTTCATGCTATGTTTAACAGTATACCTCTGGCATTCATTTCGCTGTTAAGTTAACATTAAACCAATGACAGTGATTTCCTCGTTTCTCTAAGTGAGAATGAGACCATTCCATGCTATGTTTAACAGTATACCTCTGGCATCCATTTCGCTGTTAAATTAACATTAAACCTATGACAGTGATCTCCTCATTCTCCGACAAATTGCTTTCCGAATCCCTACGAAGTTCTTTTTGTCACGTTAACATTACACCTCTGACATATGATCTTCTACGGAATTCATTTCCTAACCCCCAGCAAGTTTCTGAGTCCCACTCAGTCTTTGGTGGACTTTTCGGGTTGTCACGTTAACAATATACCTCTGACAATTCTTTCCAAATCTCATACAAAATTTTAAGCTTTGTAGCTTCTCAATCGGTTATGTCATTGCGACCTCTGAACTGGCAGATAGCCAAATCTCATCTTTCAGTCCGACAAGGACTATTTCTTTGTCATTATACGATAAAATTTTGAGCTTGGTAGCTTCTCAATCGGTTATGTCATTGCGACCTCTAAACCGGCAGATAGCCAAGTCTCATCTTTCAGTCCGGCAAGGACTATTTCGAGCTTGGTGGCTTCTTAATCGGTTACGTTATTGCGACCTCTGAACTGGCAGATAGCCAAGTCTCATTTTTCAGTCCGACAAGGACTATTTCTTTGTCATCATACGACAAAATTTTGAGCTTCGTAGGTTCTTAATCGGTTATGTCATTGCGACCTCTGAACCGGCAGATAGCCAAGTCTCATTTTCAATCCGGCAAGGTCTATTTCTTTGTCATTATACGACAAAATTTTAAGCTTGGTGGCTTCTCAATCGGTTACGTCATTGCGACCTCTGAACCAGCAGATAGCCAAGCCTCATCTTTCAGTCCGACAAGGACTATTTCTTTGTCATCATACGATAAAATTTTGAGCTTGGTGGCTTCTCAATCGGTTACGTCATTGCGACCTCTGAACCAGCAGATAGCCAAGTCTCATTTTTCAATCCGACAAGGACTATTTCTTTGTCATCATACGATAAAATTTTAAGCTTGGTGGCTTCTCAATCGGTTATGTCATTGCGACCTCTGAACTGGCAGATAGCCAAGCCTCATCTTTCAGTCTGACAAGGACTATTTCTTTGTCATTATACGACAAAATTTTAAGCTTGGTGGCTTCTCAATCGGTTACGTCATTGTGACCTCTGAACCGGCAGATAGCCAAGTCTCATTTTTCAGTCCGGCAAGGACTATTTCTTTGTCATCATATGATAAAATTTTGAGCTTGGTGGCTTCTCAATCGGTTATGTCATTGCGACCTCTGAACTGGCAGATAGCCAGGTCTCATCTTTTAGTCCGGCAAGGACTTTTTCTTTGTCATTATACGAAAAATTTTTGAGCCTGGTGGTTTCTCAATCGGTTTCGTCATTGCGACCTCTGAACCGGCAGATAGCCAGGTCTCATCTTTTAGTTCAGTAAGGACAATTTTCTCAAATGGCTGCAATACAACTTGAAAGTGAGAATTCAGAAGATGAAATAAGTTGAAAATGCAACAGGGGAGTCAAAATAAAATCATTCTTTATTGATTCCAAAAGAGGGATACATGAAGGCACATGTTACAAGCTATGATGGTGCTTCATAGGACTTGATCCATCCTTTAAGAGTGGCCAGCCTAGTCTTCCTCTCTTCAGCGGCCCTGATAAGCGCCTGCGACCTCAACTTAGCCTCATTAAAGCTTGCCGTCTGGGCTAAGCGAGCTTCAATTTCAACCAAGGTTGCTCTCTGTACTAGCTCCTGCCGCAAGACTTCGTCATTCTGGGCCTTTAGCTGTTCAAGCCAAGCAGTCTCTTCAAGACGCACTGGTTCAGCCTTAGACAAAAGAAGATTAGCCTTCCTGATCATTTCCTTGGCCTTTTCAATTTTGTCCTCAGCGTGAAGAAGAGCACTGCTAGAAGCGTCTATGGCGTCCCCGAGCTCTACTTTCCTTGTCTCCAAGGATTTCAATTCAGAAGAAATGGCCTTAGAGCGGCAAGATGAGCTTCATGCATCTGAGCAACAAGATGCGCAAGCTGCTCGTTAACCGAAGACTCCAGATCTGAATGGCTAAGACGGCGCCATTCGTCCATATCCCTCTCAAGTCGGTCCACCAGAAGCTCCAATGTAGCGGCCTGGTCATCCCCTCCAAAGTCTCGAATACTATCAATGCTCCGGGAGAGGACCAGCTTTAAAGCAGAGAATGAGGTAGTCGAGCCCTTCAAGATCAAAGCAATAGATCGCTTCAAGCTCTTATAAAAGCTATCGACTAACTCAGCCACAAATTCATTCTCAGCCTCAATCACTCCTGGAAAACAAGCAGCCCCTGAAGATAGAGTTTCCACCGGCTTTATTGATATTAAAGTGGAAGGAATAGTAGAAGCACTGGCTGCAGCAACATGAGAGGTCATCGGTGATCTCGAAGGAGTCCTCATTGAAACCAGTACACTAGCCACGACTGAGATAGGACTAGTGACTATTTTCGGGAGAGCTGGCTCAACCATCAGTGTTGGAGAACTAGGATTGGTTATCACCTTCAGCTCCGCGCCTGACAAGATAGGCGGTACTGGCAAAACCAATGGCATCTCGCTCATTGATATAACTGGAAGCGAGATTGGTTCCATGACTACCGTTCCCTCAATTTCATCTCCTCTGGCTGGTTCAGGCTGATAAGAGGGCAGGTCGTGATACAAAGCATCCAACTCAGCAGCATCCGCTGCGGTCAAAGCACTTCACTCCTGGTTCCCCAGGAAGACGGGATGGCTCTCTTGAAGTCGATGCACCCAAAGGCGAAACACATACAACAAGACTTTGTTTAGGCAAGACATAACAAATAACAAGAGTCAAAAGGTCAAAACAGTACCAAAAGATGGTATCGCCTCAATCGTCTTGACGGCTGCATCAGTCCCTACAGGCTCCATTGGAAAATCTTTGGCGGAGTCAACACGAATGGCTGGCCCGCCTTCGCTTGTCGAACCCTCCGTGGTCCACCCAAAAGAGCTAGAAGCTACGGGACTTGCTTTTGAAGTCCCAACGCCCGAAGGACCTACATCAGCCGCGTCACCTCCAGACTCTTCTGAGACGGTGAAATAACCAGCTTCATCGCCTTCCCTATAAGTGAACAAGGGATCATAATGCTCCCCTTGTTCTCCGGCAGCCTCAGCTCTCGGGCTTCTCACCGCTTCAGTTCCTAAAGCATAAAGTAAACAATGAGCTATCTGGAACACATAAGAATTATATTACAAAAATGGAGCTGATCTTACCTGGGTCCGGAGTAGCTTTACCAATAGTTGGCCTAGGTGCCATAACTTAATGACCAATGGGGCAGGAGGAGGAGGCGCTACAGATAATTCGCCCTCTGCAACAACCGTAAGAGCGTAGTGACAAGGCTTCTTCACTACCCTCTTCCTATGAGATCCACCTTCCCGCTTTCGCTTGAAGTGGACGTCAGGATCTTCTTCCTCCACTTCTTCCACATCAATGTGTTCCAGGGGGCCGTGCCCACCCCACCAGAAGAAACTGCTGGAGCCTCAGCACCCATATCTGCTTCAAAGCGAGGACTTCCTGCATCCGAGGCTTCGCTATCATCAACAGCAATGAATTCCCCGAGGCCTGGAACGCGGACCCTTTTACCCTCGCCCTTCTCAGTGACCTTTCACTTCAGCCGCTGAGAGATTAACTTCACACCAGAGGAATTAATAGAAAATCTAGTGGGTATGGAGTTTGAAGTTCTATACCACTAGTAAAATCCCAGGGTCGTCAGAAGGTTCAGAGTCCTTAGCGGCATACACAGTCGCGCCTCAGTACAACCAGCAATGAAGAACCGCCAGCATGAGCTCCGTCGATGAGACTCCCCATGAAGGCCAGGCTGCTGTTCGGATTACCTACGTACAGTTGGTCATACCCAAACTGACGGGCAAACTGACTCGGAACATAGGGCTCCAGATAACAGGTGTCCCCACTTCTATACAATAAGTGTGATGGCCGGATGCTAACTAGCCACTCGAAGACTCCCCGACTTAATGACATATGCCCTTCTCCTACATCCTTGAACTCTTCACCATAGCCCGCATCACGAATATAGGAGAAGCATCAGAAAAGGCTATAGACGTCATGACGGCACAGCAGCTTACGGACCGCAGCCACATAAGTCTTCGACCATGAACATCCTTCGAATCGACGAAGAAGCGCCATTCGAACACCTTCTGGGGGCTCCTCTCCGGCTTGAATGATAGAAAGATAGTGGAGGCCGAACCATACCATTAGATAAGTATATGGCAAACCTACTCTGGGGTTTGGTCCATCGCAGGGCAAAATAGTCCCCTTTCCCCGCTTCGTCGTTGATGGCCTACAGAAAGCCTCCGTCAATGCGTGAAGGCCTCTCTGAATACAGCACAACATGGCTGGAAGAAGTCCAAGAGAATGACCATGAACTAGATGATTGCTAAAATGAAAGAACAATCAAAGAGTTCAGAATTTACTGTGTAGCTTGTGGCTAAAGGGTCGTGTCCACGAGGAGGAATGCGATGAAAACATTTCAGCGATTCGTTTAACAACAAAGAATTGTGCTCGTTTTTTTTTGTGAAAAGAGAATAGAAAGAAGGAGATGTTTAAAAGAAAATTTGCAACTTTAGAGAAGGCTTTGGAGAAGGTGATTTTAAAAAAACTTAAAAATTGTTTGGTTTGTTTTAAATATAAGAGGAGAAGATCTGGGCTCACTATCTCACTACTCAACTGTTCATTCTTCTATTGAAATCCTAAATGTCTCAACTTGATCATACGTAAAACTTAAGATTGACTTTAGAAAGTTTGAAGTAAAGCACATAAGATGGTTGGAAGAGTTCACTCTTTTCTTTAAGAAATCGTTTTGAATCAGATGTTAAATTATCAAGCGCGAAAAAGCAAGTATGAAATAAAAATAGTTCAAGAAACGTTCTTAAAAGAAGTATGAGTTAAAAATCCAAACCCATCCTCATGTACCTTCAAGAACACTTTCAAGAAGAAGGCTTTAAGTAAGGCACGTAAATGATTCATTGGGTCTTTTTCATTAAAATCAGAAGAGAAGAAGAATGAAGAGAGGTACAATAGTGAGCCCAGAAAACTGATCTAGCTACTCATGGAAAATAAAGAAGAAATCAAGTAAATAATGCATGACATACCGTAATATGAGTGGAAGAAAATGTGGCTTGATTCTTGTATTGATGTCACTTCAATCTTCAAGTACAAGCACTCAATTCCTCTCTCTCACAAGTATTTGTACTGGACTACAAATTGAAAAATAAAAATACAACTTTTGTACTATCTAACAAAGAGCCTAAATCCTTAGAAAATAAACAAAAATTCTAATCCTAGTCTTCGCTCCTTTTTGCTCTGTTGAAACTGATATTTATAGGGAAAAACCAAAAGGGAAGGATCCCGGGAAGATTGGGGAGCAAACGCTCCCCAACAGACATTACTTGGCCACGAAAACACATCTTGGGCCGCGTTTCCGCGGCCCTGGTGTGGCCAGATGGCCACACCCAGTTGGCTGGCTCTCCTGGTTTGTTGAATATCCCGTATCTTCTTCTGGTTTTCTTGTTTCTGCTCCAAAAGTTGACGAGACAGCCTTTGATTGTTTGGCTTCAACCGCTTGATTCAGGGAGGATTCTTCTCAACCAGTTTTCAACCTCTCTGATATGCCCTGATTCCTTGATTTTGAATTTATTCTGAATTAAATCAGAATTTGGTGGGCTTTTGGGCTTGTTTCTCATTCCTTTCTTTTAGCAATTGGGCCTATATTTAACAGAGAAAAAAAGACTTATTAATAGGATTTATTAGCTAAAAAATATGGTAAGGTGACAATGTACATGCAATATATGTGAATAATCACACCCCCACATTTATCTTTTGCTCGCCCTCGAGCAAAACATCAGACTAATTCTTATCAATTATTAGACCACTTTCGCAGGTCACTCGATTGCACTGAGCATGTGCAACAAGCCGTTAACCTCTAGGTTACCCCTAGAGGACGAGTTTTATCTCGTG
Organism: Agave tequilana; assembly: GCA_038442645.1. NCBI lineage: Eukaryota > Viridiplantae > Streptophyta > Magnoliopsida > Asparagales > Asparagaceae > Agave > Agave tequilana. Next base: position 33,533 of record JAVJIF010007516.1, read on the forward strand.
AGGGTTTTCAGTAGATTGCACCCACAAAATACATAAAGAAAGAGAAAAAGGTTAGTATTTCGAAAAGCATTTTTAAAGGAGAAAATATTTGAAGTATATTTGTGAGAGTTTAAGTAATCTATAAGTTATAGGAATATCAAATTATTCATTCCTAAACTTAGTCTCTATTCAAAAACATGTCATCAATTAAAGTAAGGAGTCAAATTGTACTTCTCATATAGTCTATTAATTTACTCTGAGTCATATGCACCATCGTGACTGTGAAGTTGGCTAAGGGTTCTTTAACATTAACTTCTATGCCTTATTTATATTTATTTTTGGTGAAATTTATTTCTCAATTTCAGTAGGCTTTCTAATTTGCCCATATAACGAGCCTTCAGTCGGTGACACCCAAACCGGACAGTTTTAGTACACCAGGTGAGAAAACACCCCTAAGGACTTAAACACTCAACAGATAAGGCCACGAAACCAAGGTTTTTACTTATAAGATGTACCCCTTTTAGGCGTGAATACTTATGCTTCATGAGGCATAGATGCCTAGCTTAATCAGAGGATTTATATACATTTTTTTCAAACTAATCTAATTATCTTTTGCATAAATACTAAGGCTTGCTTAGGCCAAAGCACCTAGCTAATCAATAATTAGATTTGTTTATATTTTTTCTCTCTTTTTCATAATATATATTTTTTTATAAGGCATAAGAGTCTCTGTTTTTAAACCCTAAGTGTGTAAGTGTATTTAGTGTGCATATTTCATCAAGGTAAATATCAAGACTAAATTACTTTCACAAATTTTCTTCCTAACCCTAAACATCAAACAAGTTATCTAACTTTGACCAAGTATAAGAAATCCTAATTATGATTTTCCTATTCCTTAAAATTGACTTAATTTCTTACAAAAAATATATCAAAATATTGTTCTAACCTTTCAAAAAGTTTTTTTATTTTATATATATATATATATTTTTTCTTTTTCTTTTTATTTTTTAATTTTTTTATATATATTTGTCATGTTATATATATTTGTCATGCTAGAACCCTCCCCCACACTTATCTTATGCATTGTCCCCAATGTATGAAAGAAATGTATAAATGCATGAAATAAAATGGAAAAGAGAAAAGTTACCGATACACTGGGTCAAAAAGACCTATAGCCGTTTCATTCACTGGCACAGATTCCAAGAAGGTTTAAGGCGTTGACCATTTACCTTAAAGTCATTTTCATTCTTGGTGTTACTGATCTCAACTGCACCGTGTGGAAACACGGTTTTTACAACGAATGGCCCAGTCCATCTTGATTTCAATTTTCCTGGAAAAGATGAAGCTTAGAATTATAGAGTAAGACTTTTTATCCAGGGACAAAGGTTTTTCTTATGATGTGTTTATCATGAAAAATCTTGACTCTATCTTTAGTGATCCTAGTATTTTCATACGCCTCATTTCTCAATTCCTCTAATTTGAAAATTTGTAATTTTTGAAGGTCACAGGCCTTAGTCAAGTCAAATTCGACTGCTTGATTGCCCATAAGGCTCGGTGCTCTAACTCAATGGGCAAATGACAAGGTTTGCCATAGACTAACCTATAAGGAGACATTCCTAGAATCGTCTTGAAAGCGGTCCTGTAGGCCCATAGGGCATCTACAAGTTTGATGGACCAATCTTTCCGGTTTTAGTTCACAGTTTTCTCCAAGATAAACTTAACTTGTCTATTGGAAACCTCAACTTGCCCACTGGTTTGAGGATGATAAGGTGTGGATAACTTGTGAGTTATGGCATACTTTCACATAAGAGTTTCAAAAGATCTATTACAAAAGTGAGTGCCATTATCACTGATGATAGCACGAGGGGTTCCGAAGCGTGAAAAAATGTTCTCTTTCAAAAACTTTATGACGACTTTGTTATCATTAGTTTTACAAGGAATGGCTTCTACCCACTTTGACACATAATCCACAGCAACCAATATATATTGGTTTCCAAATGAATTAAACATCGAAGAGTTCTATTTCTAGGATTGGGTTGAGGGACATCATATTTCGTTTTGAGATCCTTCCTACCATTTGGTATCTAGGGCACATCTTGCAAAATTCATAGGCATCCTTGAATAAAGTGGGCCAATAGAACCCGCTTTGTAGCACTTTTTCAGCAGTCTTGCGGGGACCAAAGTGTCCACCGCATGCAAGTTCGTGACAAAAAGATATAACACTCTTAACCTCCTCATCGGAAATGCATCTCCTAATAATTTAATCAGAACAGTACTTGAAAATATATGCTTCCTCCCAAAGAAATACCGGACTTGGGATAAGAACTGGTATATATCGTTTTTGGACCAATGAGACGGAGTTTGGTTTGTGACAAAGTAATTCACTTTATCCACAAACCAAGGTTCCCTAGAGATAGCTAAGAGATTTTCATCAGAAAAATCCTCATTTATGGGTAATTCGTTGCATGGAGAATTAGGGATCCGTGAGAAATGGTCAGCAACGACATTTTTTACGCCTTTTTTTATCTCGAATCTCAAGATCGAATTCTTTAAGAAGGAGGATCCAACGAATGAGTCAGGCCTTGGCATCCTTCTTCATCATGAGGTACCTAAGCGCAGAATGATCAGTGAAAATGGTGGTTTTGGACCCTAGTAAGTAGGGATGAAACTTCTCTAAGGCAAACACTACTGCTAAGAATTCCTTCTCAGTCGTAGTGTAGTTCAATTGAGAATCATTGAGAGTCCTACTAGAGTAGTAAATCACATGCTGCTTGTTATCAATGCGTTGTCCTAGGACAGCGCCTATGGCAAAATCGGAAGCGTCGCATATGATTTCGAACGGCTTAGACTAATTCGGTGTAGATATGATTGGTGCAAAAATAAGCTCTCTCTTAAGCTTCTCCCAAGAATTCATGCATTCAGTATCGAAAGTGAAGGACACATTCTTAGCTAACAGATTAGTCAAGGGCATAGAAATTTTGCTAAAATCCTTGATAAATTTTCGGTAGAAACCAGCGTGTCCTAAGAAGGATCTAATATCCTTAACGCATTTAGGCATGGGAAGCTTAGCAATAACCTCAATTTTGGCTCTATCCACTTCTATTCCTTTCTTGGAGATTTCATGACCCAAGACAATTTCATGTTTTACCATGAAGTGGCATTTCTCCCAATTCAATGTCAAATTTTTCTCAGCACAACGTTGGAGGACAAGTTCTAAATGGTGAAGACATTGAGTGAATGAATCTCTGTAGATGGAGAAATCATCCATAAAGATTTCTAAGAATCGTTCTACCATATCAGAGAAAAGACTCAACATGCAACGTTGAAATGTTGCTGGGGCATTGCATAAGCCGAAAGGCATTCGACGATAAGCAAATGTCCCAAATGGACAAGTGAATGTAGTCTTTTCTTGGCCTCAGGAGCAATAGGGATCTGATTATACCCCGAGTAACCGTCCAAGAAACAGTAATACTCGTGACCCGCCAAATGTTCAAGCATTTGATCAATGAAGGAAAGTGAAAAATGGTCCTTACGAGTTGCAGCATTAAGCTTCCTATAGTCGAAGTAAACTCGGATCATTGTGGGAAGTCGGGTTTGAACCAACTCCTTGTTCTCGTTTTCCACTACGGTGAAACTGGATTTCTTTGGAACCGTGTGGATAGGACTGACCCATTGGCTATTAGAAAAGGGATAAATTATCCCATTGTCTAAGAGTTTTATGATTTCAGCATGAACAGCCTCTTGCATTATAGGGTTTAACCTACGCTGCGGGTCTCTTTTAGGGGTGGCATTTTCATTGAGATGAATGCGATGTTGAACGATGGTTGGACTTAATCCCTTGATATCAGTCTTAGTCCACCCAATGGCTTTCCTATGTTTTCTTAGAATTGCTTTAAGATCTTTTTCTCCCCGTCATTTAAATGGGAGGCAATAATGACAGGAAAGGTCTCTTGTTCGCCTAGATAGACGTACTTGAGATGCGCAGGTAAGGCTTTTAATTCTAAGGAAGAGGAAGGCTGGTTGGAAGGACTAGTCAAATTTGTTGGCTCCAATATTAGTGAAATAGGGTTCGAGGCCCAATTCACAGCAGAATCTACAACCTTATCAAGATTAAAGTTGTCAGACTCTAACCTGAAGTCACACTCAGTTTCTAGTTCTAATTCTTCCCTATGTTCACTTGTTAAGTTCTCAATTAGGTTGACTTCAAATGTTTGGTCCTCAAGATTGCGGGGTTGTTTTCCTAAATTGAAGACATTGACTTCTCTAGTCATGTCCCCAAAGGTTAACCTCATAGACCCATTCCTACAATTGATGATGGCATTGGCAGTAGCAAGGAATGGTCGCCCTAGGATAATAGGAGTTTGAGCCCTATGATAGGAGTTGGACAAAGGTTGTGTCTCCAGAACTATGAAATCGACAGGGTAAATAAACTCCCCTACCTGGATCAAGACATCATTAATCTCCCCTTTTGGAACTTTTACTGAACGGTCAGCCAGTTGGATGGTGACTCGAGTTGGACTAAGATCGCCCAACCCGAGTTGTTGATAAACTGAGAATGGAAGCAAGTTGATACTTGCCCCCAAGTCAAGAAGTGCACGACTAATCTCGGCTTGTCCTATTGTGCAGGCAATGGTGGGACTACCTGGATCCTTGTACTTAACAGGGATCGGACCGGATAGTAGCTCACTAATGTTAGTGGCTAAGAAGACCTTTTTTGGTACATTAGTCTTTCTCTTTTTGGTGCACATGTCCTTAAGAAACTTAGCATAGGAAGGGATTTGTTGGATGGCATCAAGAAGTGGCACATTTATCTTCACTTGATTAAATATCTCAATTATTTTGTCCATGTGTGGATTTTGCTTGTTGTTTTTCAGCCTACTAGGAAATGGTACTATAGGCTGGTGCACCTGACCGGTTGACTTATCTTTTTCAGATTCGTCAGAATTAGAAGGATTTGGATTAGATGAGGTGGATACTTGATTGTGGTTGTGCTGAATGAGATTGGTTGGCATTGACACTTGATTATCAACTCTCTTTCCTGACCTCAATGTATGAACTGCATTACATTGATTTATTGAATTATCCTCAGCCAAATGAGCTTGTTGAGAATTCCTCAGATTGGTTATTGGATGACTAGGCAGGGTACCCTTTTGTCTCTCATTCTGTGGAGTGGCTAGTTGGCTCATTTGAACCTCTAACCTCTGTATAGTTTGCATGAGAGAATCTTAGTTTTTCATATATCTTTCCATGTTTCTTTCAAAGTCAGTCATTCTCCTTTCTAGTGGAGGATTCTGGAAGGAGGATTGTGGAGCTTAGTTGGGAAAGTTTTGTTGATAGTTTGAAAAGTTAGGTGGATGGTTGGGAGAATTATTATGGAAATTGGGAAAGTTAGGTTGATGATTGGAAGAATTATTACCATGATGGAAGTGGCTAGCATGATTTGATCGTGAATGGTCAGTGTTATTTTGGCTCCATGAGAAATAAGGGTGATTTCTCTAGCCAGGATTGTACGTTGGTGCGTAAGGATTATTGTTCTGCCTTGAAAAGGCCGCATTCATCGGTTCATGGTATTATTGCTGAGCCTGAAACATAGGGCACTCCTCGAACATATGATTCATGGCTTGACAGTAAGTGCAGCTCGGAGTTGAAAATTAGTTTGGACTGACTTAATTAACTGGACTTGGTTCCTTCATTTCTAGAGCTTCCAGTCTTCTAGCTAGGTTAGCTAACTTAGCCTCATTAGCTATGGATGATTCGATAGAATGGAGACCTCTTTTTGAAGAGATGGAGTTAGGATTCCTAGAGGTCTCACTAGTAGGTTCTCATTGGATGGTCTTTTCAGCAAGGTTTTCATGTAAATCCCATCCTTCATTTTCATCCTTCTGCAAGAATCCCCCTTGGACATACTTTCTAAGAGGGTTTTGGTAGAATAGTCTAAACCATCATAAAGAATTTGGCATTGTCGCCATTTCTCTATTCCATGATGTGGACATTGGATAAGGAGGTCTTTAAAGCGTTCAAAGTACCTCCAGAACGGTTCACTCGGTTCTTGCTTGAATTACATGATTGTCTTCCTAATGAGAGCGGTCTTATGAATTGGATAGAATTTCTTCAAGAAGACCTTGATGAAACCATCCCAAGATGTGATAGAACCGGCCGCTAAGCTGTAAAGCCACTTCTTTGCTAGGTCCTTAAGTGCGAAAGGGACAAATCTTAACCTAATAGCATCGTCTATAAGGTGTGGGATTTTCAACATTAGACATACTTCCTCAAATTCTCTTATGAAGAAGTAAGCATCTTCGGACTCTAAGCCATGAAACTTGGGGAGTGTTTTGATGAATTGAGGCTTGAGCTCAAAATTGTATTCACTAACCGATGGAAGTAAAATGCAAGATGGAAGTGAGGTTCTAATGGGGTAGAACCTATCCTGCAATGATGTTTATTGAGCCATTACCAGATCTGGTCTTAGTTTAAACTTGGGTGGTGATGTGTTTCTAGTCAACCTAGATGAATTAGGGTCTCTCGACCACACTTACATACACAAACACAATCACAATTACAAACAAGTTTACCAACAGTCAACAAGAGTAATCAACCAAGCCTAGTCTAAGGTAACCTCGACCTAGATAACTCCTAACTGGTTGATTGTCCACAGGAGGTACAATGTAGACTTTGACCACAAGCTAATTAGCCAGGTCAGGGCAAGATTGGTGGGAGGTTTTCCGTCAAAGACGTTCCTTAATTAAGTAACCACCAACCTTCGGGCTTTCGGCCCTCAATCCCATTCCTAGACACTAATTTGGCAGGGGTCAATTTCCAATATCTTCCCCCTTAGGATAGTCTCCTAGTGAGTTCGAGATGTCCCTAAGGCCAACGTCTATCAGATTTTACTTAGGCTTAGATTGTGCGTGCTTGGAGATGGTTTGCGGGCTAAGAAAGGGTAATGACTTCCCCACCTTATCATGAATTGGGTTTTGCCCTTAGCGTTAATTGTGTAAAGTGTGCAAGATATAGTAAAGTAGCATTCAAAAGCAAATATCACCCAAGAATGTTTCCTAAACTATATGCTATGCATACGTACCTTGTCACCAGCTCTCTTCAATAGTAATTGTAAAGTAAATGTAATTAGACAAATGCCTAGAATGCAAGTCTAAACGTTTTTTAAGCAATTAAAAATTACTCAAATTACTGTTGGATTAAAACAGGGATGGTGGATAGCAGATATAGTAAGAATATAACATACAAAAACTTAATTTTTTTTTGCGAGCAATATGTCCTGCAAAAAGAGTTTTAGTAGTCCAATGGAAATTTCAACTTTTGCAACGTAATTTCTTGAAATTCTGTTTCATACTTTCGAGAGTAAGGGCACAGAATTTGCAAGTCTTCTCTTGCAAAGCTTGAATGCTAGATCTGAATCTTCAAGTCCCTGAAATAACACACAATACTTGTTAAAAAACAAATACACCATTCCTTCCCCGACAACGGCGCCAAAAATTGATTGCTAAAATGAAAGAACAATCAAAGAGTTCAGAATTTACCGTGTAGCTTGTAGCTAACTGGTCGTGTCCACGAGGAGGAATGCGATGAAAGCTTTTCAGTGATTCGTTTAACAACAAAGAATTGTGCACGTTTTTTTGTGAAAAGAGAATGGAAAGAAGGAGATGATTAAAAGAGAAATTGCAACTTTAGAGAAGGCTTTGGAGAAGGTGATTTTAAAAAAAACTCAAAAATTGTTTGGTTTGTTTTAAATATAAAAGGAGAAGATCTGGACTCACTATCTCACTGCTCAACTGTTCATTCTTCTATTGAAATCCTAAATACCTCAACTTGATCATAGGTAAAACTTAAGATTGACTTTAGAAAGTTTGAAGTAAAGCACATAAGATGGTTGGAAGAGTTCACTCTTTTCTTTAAGAAATCGTTTTGAATCGGATGTTAAATCATCAAGTGCGAAGAAGCAAGTATAAAATAAAATAGTTCAAGAAACGTTCTTAAAAAAAGTACGAGTTTAAAAATCCAAACCCATCCTCATGTGCCTTCAAGAACACTTTCAAGAAGAAAGGCTTTAAGTAAGGTAATTGGTAGTGAAAAATGCATAATTGTCATCATATTTACCATCACATTTTCATATTTGTTCATATAATTCTGCACATTTACTAATATTTTGTTATTTAATATGTGCAGGCCTTGAGTATTGAATTAAATAAAGAATTAAAGCTTAATGAAGCCCAAAAGCCCATATCCAAGCCCAAGTCAGAGCCCAGGTGCAAAAGTGCAATTACAAGAAGTAAAAAGTGCAAATACAAATTGTAAAAATTGCAAATACTACAAGAGGGAAAGGATGGAATTCTATTCTACCCTAAATGCTTGGTGGATGAGGATAAATAAGAGTGCAAGGATGAGATTCATTTTTGAAGGGATTTGAATTTAGGATAACTTGATTTCTAAGTTATCTCGAAAATCCAAAATGAAGAGCCAGGATCCAGCTTCCAGAAGCATATTCCCAGATGGACGGTCCAAGAGAAGCCACGCGCCAAAGCGCGTGGCCATCTGACACTGTATGGCCGCGGAAACGCGGCCAGAGCCGCGTTTCCGCGGCAAAGAAGATAAGATTGCGTACCAAATTTGGTGTCTGGGCTCTATCAGGACTCTATCACCTTCTGCACCTATAAATACCCCTATAGGCGCAGCAGAGAGGTCATCCAGAGAAGATTAGGGTTTTTCTTTAGCTTTTTCTTAAAATTCTGCACGTTGTAATTTCGTTTTTAAGGCTTTGTGGAGAAGAAAGAGCTTGTATTTGGAGACGTACTTTCGAATAAAGGTTACTTTCTTTTGCATATTTAATTCTTGTAAATTTTTATTTCTTTTCTCTGTGTTTATTTGCTTCGGTTTTCATCTGTGATCTCTTGTTTTCTTTCTTCTTCTTTTCTTCTAATTAAAAAAAAAGAAAATAAAAAATATATAAAAAAATAATTATAAAAAATGATGTCTAACTAATTCTTTGTGTGGTTTGCTGATCACTTAAGCAACCCTAAGGCAAGTTAGGATTTGAATCGATTAATGACCATTCTTTAGAAACCCTAGGTTTAATAATTATTGTTCTTGAAGATTAATCTGATAATTAGATTTCTTAATCTAGGTTGCACATTTAAAAGACTTCTCATGACTTCATACTTAAGAACTAGGACAGCCTAAAATTAAGATTAATCTTTTCTTAAGCTGTACTTAGATGTTAGGATGAAGCATTGTTTAGTTTTTAATAATGTAACGTAGTTAGAATCTTGTAACGTCTTTTCTTACTTGAATCATTCTTAATAACCTAGGATGAATCACATATATCTCAAGATGAAATTCACATCCAAAACTTGCATGATGGGTTGTGGTAGTAGATCAGTAAAATCATACTTCTTTATTCATATACACTTCAAATCTAATCCTTTCTCTGTTTTATTCAAAGCATACAGAGGAATCGGCCGAAAAGCTTGCATCGCATCCTTCCCTGAGGATCACGACCCGCTTTGGCCCTTGCTACAGCGGATAGCATTGAGACTAAGAACTCTACAACTCATTCTTATTATTTACAAATTCTTAAATCTCAATCAAAATTTTGGCGCCGTTGCCGGGGAAGGAACGGCAAGATTTTCTCAAACTAATTATTTTTTATTCTTTCTGTTTGTAAATTCAGAGAACAGGAAAACAAAGCAGCAGCGAGGACACATAGCAACTCTGTGCCTCTGCCCTCGAAGGTAGAGCAACAGAGCCTACTTCTGTGCCGCGCAAACGCGGCAAAAGCCGCAGAAACGCAGCACTAGTAGTTCACTACTAATTAATTTTTCTACAGGTTGCTCAGAATTGCAAATACTGCTTACTGCTGTGATAAATTTTCTCTGTGATCATTCTGCAACTGCTAATTAATAACATTAACCCATTTGTTGATAATAAAAAAAATTAGACTCTTGCATTTAGGGCACGTGTCTATTTTAATTTTTTTAATTCTGTTGAAGAGTGCTGGCGACAAGGTACGTCTGCATTGCATATAGATTAGGAAACACTCTTGGCTGTTTACTGCTTTTTGAGTGATTACTTTTCTACTGCTTTACACGTACACAAAAATATCTTAAGGGCATAACCCATAAATAAGATAAGGTGGGAATTTCATCACCCTTCCTTGGCCCACAAATCATATCCGTCACACTCACAACCCAAATCTTAAGTAAAATTTGACTAGACGTTGGCCCTAGGTTAACTCAGACTCAATAGGAGATTGACCTAAGGAGGAAAATTGTTCGAAATTAACTCTTGTCAAATCGGTGTCTAGGCAGGGGATTAAGGGCCGAAAGCCCGAAGAATGGTGGTTATTTAATTAAGGAACGTCTCTGATGGAAAACCTCCCACCGGTCTTGCCACCTACCTGGCCGATTAGCTTGTGGTTAACGTCGATAATAGACCTCCTAAGGACAGTCTAAAGTTAGGAGTCGTCTAGGTCAAGGATAACCCTAGAATAGGATTTTTTGTTTTTCTTTTTTTGGTTGATTGGGTGAACTTGTTTGCTAATTGTGCATGCCCGCTTGGTCGAGAGACCCACTTACATCTAGGTTAACTAGGACTAGTTCACCACCCGAGCAAAAGCCCGACTCACACATGGCACAACCGCCGTCACTCCAAGATAGGATCTATCCTATCAGGACCTCTCTTCCTTCTTCCATCAAGCTTACCGATGAAGGTGTTGACCCATTTGAGCTTAAGCCACAATACATCAACACCCTTCCCAAATTTCATAGACTTGAATCCGAGGATGCATACTTCTTCATAAGGGAATTTGAGGAAGTATGTCTCATGATGAATATTCCTAAGTTGGGAAAAGATGACATCAAACTTAGGTTTTCCCCTTTGCTTTGAAGGATTTAGCAAAGAAATGGCTCTACAGTCTAGAGGTAGGTTCTATATCTTCTTGGGATAATTTCGTTAAGGCCTTCTTAAAGAAATTTTATCCCGTTCACAAGACTGCACTGATTAGAAAGAACATCTTACAGTTTAAGTAAATAGCCAATGAGCCTTTTTGGAAATATTTCGAACGTTTTAAGGACCTCCTTGCTCAATGCCCTCACCATGGGATAGAGAAATGGCGACTTTGCCAAGTTGTATATGATGGATTAGAATATCAAACTAAAACGTTGTTAGAATCCATGTGCCAAGGAGGATTTATGAAAAAGAATGAAAATGAAGGATGGCTATTGTATGAGGAATTAGCTAAAAATACCATCCAATGGGAACCTACTCCGAAAAAATTTAGGACTAATGACCCTACTTCTAAAGGAGGTATCCATTCCATTGAGGCCAACATAGCAACCGATGCTAAGTTAGCTGCTGTTATGCAAAGACTAGAGGCTCTTGAAACTAAAGAGCCAGTCTCTGTGAACCAAGTCAGTCCAACATCTTCAGCGGGCTGTACTTTTTGTCAAGATATGAACCATGTGTTCGAGGAATGTCCTGTCTTCATCGCGCATCAAAGCTTGCCCGAACATATGAGTGCGGCCTTCACAAGGCCCGCCAACAATCCATATTCGCCCACCGACAATCCCGGTTGGAGAAACCATCCCAATCTTTCATGGGGCCCAAGCAACAATGATCAAACTAGGCCCAAATTCTCCAACAATTTCCAAAATCCGCCCTATCAAAATCCTCCACCCTCTTTCCAATATTCACAAATGGAAACAAGGCTCTCCAATATGGAAAGAAAGGTGGACACTCTTGTTAAAAGCAACGACACGCTGGCTCAAGTCTTGACTAGGATAGAGATGCAAATGAATCAGCAAGAAAGGCAAAAGGGTACTCTACCTAGTCAACCATTCCCAAACCCTAGGAACTCTAGTCAAGCTCACTTGGCTGAAGAGAATCATATGAGTCAGTGCAATGCGATTCATACATTGCGGTCGGGAAAACAAGTTGATAACCAAGTATCAACACCATCAAGTTCTAAACAAGCATTCAGCTTGCCTGATCCCACTCCATCTCAACTTGATGCCAACAACACTAAAAAAGACAAGTCAGCCGAAGATATGCACAAGCCCATCGCACCCTACCCAAATAGGCTTAAAGATAAGCAATGTGCACAAATGGATAAGGTACGCGAGATTTTTAATCAAGTCAAGATCAATATACCTCTTCTTGATGCAATCCAACAAGTCCCTACTTATGCTAAGTTTATTAAGGACATGTGCACAAAGAAAAGAAAGACTAATGTGCCCAAGAAGATTTTCCTAGCCACTAACATTAGTGAGCTATTGTCCAACCAGATCCCTGTCAAGTATAAGGACCCTGGTTGCCCCACCATCTCTTGCACAATAGGTCAAACTGTAATTAAGCATGCACTTCTTGATTTGGGAGCAAGATCAACTTACTCCCCTTCTCAGTCTACCAACAACTTGGGTTGGGCGAGCTTAGTCCGACTAAGGTTACAATCCAATTAGCTGACCGATCCGTAAAAATTCCCAAAGGAGAAATTACCGATGTGCTCATCCGAGTTGGGGAGTTTGTCTACCCAGTAGATTTTATTATTCTGGAGACCGAACCTGTATCCACTCTTCGGTCTCAAACTCCCGTTATCTTAGGGCGTCCGTTCCTTGCAACTGCAAATGCGATCATAAATTGTAGGAATGGATCCATAAGGTTGACCTTTGGAAACATGACTAAAGAGGTTAATATCTTCAACCTGGAAAAACAATCTCGTAAGATAAAAGACCAAACATTTGAGGTAAACTTCATTGAGAACATTTATGAAAAAGAAAGTGAAAATGAGTCTCTATTTCTTGACAAGTTATTTGAGGATAGATGCGATTTTAGTGATAAGACGACACATGTTGGGGATTATAATTTTAGAGTTCCCTTTAAAAAATGAAGATTTGATCTGAGTATCTTCAATGAGCCAAGCACTGAAATATCGCATGAGAATATAGTTCAAGAATCTCCGATTGACTTAACTTTCGAAAGCCTCTTTGAAAAAGAACTCCTGTGTTTAGATACATCGATTAAGGAGATGTTGGTTAATTATTCACTTTCAAGGAAAAGTGTTGATTTAAGTTTTGAGGAGATGTACGGAACTGAGCTAGAATTTCTCGGCATTCATAGTAAGGAAGTTCCAACTGAAAGGCGTGATGAATTTTTGAATAATGGATGTGGACATATGATGAGGAAGAGCCTAAAGAAGATGAAACTGGGGAGAAAGAGAGTTAAAACAAAAATGTTGGTCTCCCTATTGTGCCTTATAAAGAGAACCCATTGGAATGATGGGAAACGAGCTAGAGGGATGAATCCTAAGCAGCTCTAGGTGAGAGTGATACATGTGTTGCACATACAATGGTATACTATTATTCTTTGCCTCTCTTTATATTTTATTTCATGCATGTATGCATTCATTTCATACATGAGGACAATGCATGAGACAAGTGTGGGGGAGGGTTTACTAACATAACATATTAAAATATATATATATATATATTTTTTATTTCCTTATATTTTGACTTTCTTTTGCAAAAAAAAAAAATAAAAATTAAAAATTAAAAAAAATTAAAAAAATATTTTATAAAAAGGACAGTATTTTGACTTATTTTTTGAAAGAAACCTAAGTTAGTTTTAAGGATTAGGAAAATCATGATTAGGATTTCTAAAGACTTGGTCAAAATAAATAAATTGTTTAATTTTTAGGTATAGGAGGAGAAATTGAATAAATAATTAGTCTTGATTTTTACCTTAATGAAATGTGCATTCCTAGTGCACATATCTAGGATTCTAAGACAAAGACTCTTGCGCCCTATATATAAAAAAAAATTTCACTGATTAAGCTGGATACATGTGCCTCAAGAAGCATAAGTATTCATGCCTAAAGGATTGTATAAATAAAAACCTTAGTTTTGTGGCCTAGTTCACTCGAATTTGAGTCCGCGGGGTGTTTTCTCACCTGGTGCCCTAAAACCTACCGGTTTGGGAGCCACCGACTTTAAGTTCGTTACATGGGTGGATTAGAAAGCTTAAGAAAACTGAGAAATATTATGCATGTATTAACACATCTAATAGTCAATTAGTTAGGTATGAGGGCCTCAAGAAGCCTTGATACTTACACAAAAGAAAATTAGATGAGTTATACATGCTAAAAAAAAATATTTTTTAAAAAAAAATATTATTAAAACATCTAATAGTCAATTAGTTAGGTATGAGGGCCTCAAGAAGTCTTGATACTTACACGAAAGAAAATTAGATGAAGTTACAAAAATAATAAAGAGGCATGAGAGTCCAAGTTAAGGAATTCCTAGCAAAGTTACAAGGATGCATATGATTTTTGGTAACGAAAAGACTATACAAACATTCAATTTTGATCCTTACCTAAAATAAATAACAATTCACTTTATTAAGACTAAGTTTAAGAATGAATAAAAATGATAATCCTAAACTTATAGACTACTTAGTCTCTTCAAATATAATTCGAATATTCTCCTTTTTATGGATTTTGTGGGTGTAATCCGCTGAAAACCCTCACGAGACAACACTCGTCCTCTAGGGTAACGTAGAGGTTTAACGGCTTGTTGCACATGCTAAGTGCAACCGTGATTCCTACGAAAGTGAGTTAGCTAGTTTAGTTTTTCTTTTTCTTTTTAATTTTTACTCGAGGACGAGCAAAAAGATAAGTGTGGGGGTGTGATTGGTAGTGAAAAATGCATAATTGTCATCATATTTATCATCACATTTTCATATTTATTCATATAATTCTGCACATTTGCTAATATTTTGTTATTTAATGTGTGCAGGCCTTGAGTATTGAATTAAATAAAGAATTAAAGCTTAATGAAGCCCAAAAGCCCATATCCAAGCCCAAGTCAGAGCCCAGGTGCAAAAGTACAATTACAAGAAGTCAAAAGTGCAAATATAAATTGTAAAAATTGCAAATACTACAAAGAGGGAAAGGATAGAATTCTATTCTACCCTAAATGCTTGGTGGATGACGATAAATAAGAGTGCAAGGATGAGATTCGTTTTTGAAGGGATTTGGATTTAGGATAACTTGATTTCTAAGTTATCTCGAAAATCTAAAATGAAGAGCCAGGATCCAGCTTCCAGAAGCATATTCCCAGATGGACGGTTCAGGAGAAGCCACGCGCCAAAGCGCGTGGCCATCTGACACTGTATGGCCGCGGAAACGCGGCCAGAGCCGCGTTTCCGCGGCAAAGAAGATAAGATTGCGTACCAAATTTGGTGTCTGGGCTCTATCAGGACTCTATCACCTTCTGCACCTATAAATACCCCTATAGGCGCAGCAGAGAGGTCATCCAGAGAAGATTAGGGTTTTTCTTTAGCTTTTTCTTAAATTCTGCACGTTGTAATTTCGTTTTTAAGGCTTTGTGGAGAAGAAGGAGTTTGTATTTGGAGACGTACTTTCGAATAAAGGTTACTTTCTTTTGCATATTTAATTCTTGTCAATTTTTATTTCTTTCTCTGTGTTTATTTGCTTCGGTTTTCATCTGTGATCTCTTGTTTTCTTTCTTCTTCTTTTCTTCTAATTAAAAAAAGAAAATAAAAAAATATATAAAAAAATAATTATAAAAAATGATGTCTAACTAATTCTTTGTGTGGTTTGCTGATCACTTAAGCAACCCTAGGGCAAGTTAGGATTTGAATCGATTGATGACCATTCTTTAGAAACCCTAGGTTTAATGATTATTGTTCTTGAAGATTAAACTGATAATTAGATTTCTTAATCTAGGTTGCACATTTAAAAGACTTCTCATGACTTCATACTTAAGAACTAGGACAGCCTAAAATTAAGATTAATCTTTTCTTAAGCTGTACTTAGATGTTAGGATGAAACATTGTTTAGTTTTTAATAATGTAACGTAGCTGGAATCTTGTATCGTCTTTTCTTACTTGAATCATTCTTAATAACCTAGGATGAATCACATATATCTCAAGATGAAATTCAACATCCAAAACTTACATGATGGGTTGTGGTAGTAGATCAGTAACATCATACTTCTTTATTCATATACACTTCAAATCTAATCCTTTCTCTGTTTTATTCAAAGCATACAGAGGAATCGGCCGAAAAGCTTGCATCGCATCCTTCCCTGAGGATCACGACCCGCTTTGGCCCTTGCTACAACGGATAGCATTGAGACTAAGAACTCTACAACTCATTCTTATTATTTACAAATTCTTAAATCTCAATCATAAGGCATGCAAATGATTCATTAGGTCTTTTTCATTAAAATCAGAAGAGAAGAAGAATTGAAGAGAGGTATAATAGTGAGCCTAAAAAACCTATCTAGCTACTCATGGAAAAGAAAGCAAGTAAATAATGCATGACATACCATAATATGAGTGAAAGAAAATGTGGCTTGATTCTTGTATTGATGTCACTTTAATCTTCAAGTACAAGCACTCAATTCCTCTCTCTCTCACAAGTATTTGTACTGGACTACAAATTGAAAAATAAAAATACAACTTTTGTACTATCTAACAAAGAGCCTAAATCCTTAGAAAATAAACAAAAATTCTAATCCTAGTCTTCGCTCTTTTTTGCTCTGTTGAAACTGGTATTTATAGGAAAAAATCAAAAGGGAAGGATCTCGGGAAGATTGGGGAGCAAACGCTCCCCCAACAGGCATTACTTGGCAGCAGAAACGCGGCTTGGGCCGCGTTTCCACGGCGCTGGTGTGGCCAGATGGCCACAATCTGGCCACACCCAGTTGGCTGGCTCTCCTGGTTTGTTGAATATCACGTATCTTCTTCTGGTTTTCTTATTTCTGCTCCAAAAGTTGACGAAACAGCCTTTGATTGTTTGGCTTCAACCACTTGATTCAGGGAGGATTCTTCTCAACCGGTTTTCAACCTCTCTGATATGCTCTGATTCCTTGATTTCGAATTTATTCTGAATTAAATCAGAATTTGGTGGGCTTTTGGGCTTGTTTCTCTTTTCTTTCTTTTAGCAATTGGGCCTATATTTAACAGAAAAAAAGAAGACTTATTAATAGGATTTATTAGCTAAAAAGTATGGTAAGGTGACAATGTACATGCAATATATGTGAATAATCACTAGACGAACAACAGGCAACAAGGCAGTCGGATGAATGACATCGCCAGATGAAGATGGCACCACGCATCTTTTCAACCAGACCGTCAATAAACTAGCCAGAAGTGCCTTCCGGGACATCGGTCGACGAGCCTGATGGTGGAAACACTAAAGAATATCGCCTTTCTCATAGGGGCCGTCTTCTTCTTCCAGAATTAGATCCCCTTGAGAATGCTCTTGCATCCGGCGAAAGATGTCTTCATCAGCAACTCCACAATGAGCCGCTTTAGGAGTATTTTCCATGTCAGGGAACAAATAATTTCCCTAGCTTTTCAAACTGCATGAAGTTCCTTTGTGGCTCCCATGCATACTGGAGCAAATGTAGAGGTGGCACATCAATTCCCGGTAGGTCTCAAGCAAAGCGGGCTCCTGCTTTTCCAGAATTGCCAATTCCGTCTCACGCGGGAAATATTCTTCGTATGGGAGAGATCCCAAAGGCAGAGCAGAGACTTCCCACATCTCGTGCAGAGCCATATCCAATTCGCCAACAGGGGTGAAAAAGGTCCCTGTAGCCAGGCAGTATAACTCAAAGATGGCATAGAAGTTCACTACACTCATCTGAATGCCATAACAGGTCGCCCTGACGGCCTCATAAAGCCCCAACCTCTCCAGATCCTCCTCAAAATGAGCAAGGACATATAGAGTCAAGGCCCTCCACCATGCCTTGGGAGGGTGAATCCATCTTGGACTCCTGAAATCAGTGGCTGGATAGTTGCCACGAACCTTAAAGAATAAATTCTCAAAGGTCTGCGCTACTGCAGGGTTTTCTCCCACTGGGATGTCTGGAAGTACATTCCCAGAGTGGAGACCCAATATGCAGCGAGGAGGACCCGTCCTTGTGTAACCAGGAGAGGGAATTATCAACTTCCCTACGTGAACGGATACAGTAGTCTGACTCACTTGCCACTGCATCTTTCGAGCCCTCGTCACGCATTGAAAGAAGGACAAGGGAAAATGCCGCTTGCTAGATGGTAGATAGAACTTCTCACCATCCAATTTGAAAATTTACTGCCCCTCTCCGGCTAGCAGCTGGTGATCATTATCTGGCGCTGCATCTCCAAACATGAAGCCAGGCTTCCGATAGATTATTCGATCAGAATCTTCAAGGGGAGCAGTAGTTAAAATGCTCCTCATGGTGCGCTGATCCCCAGCATGGAGGAGTGTATCCCGAGCAGGAGAGCTTCGCTCGCTGAATAGTGAAGCCTGCCCTTGAAACTGCAGGCTGACGTTGCCATCTAGCCCCCTGGTTGTGCCAAAGAGACTGTTCAGAGGACCAGGAGCATAGTGCACTGCAAGAACAAAGAGAAACTATGATTTGTTCATCAGCCAAACAAGTGTTGGCCCAAAGGCCTTCCACCCTAGTTTTGAGATGATTAACTCATGTAGTTATGTTTACTAATAATCTTGTATTGTTTAAGTTTCAGATCATTAACCAAGATATTAGTTGGTGATTAGCTTCAAAAAGGTGTTTAGAAGCTTTTCATGATGATTCCAGGGCCAAAGCGTCAAGATCACACATTGCCTAGCCCATGGATGGAGTTTTGGAGCAAGTCTACTTGAAGATGAAGATCATCAAGAAGACTTAGGTATCCATTGTTTAGTTAGTGTGTTTAGATCCAATTTGTAAAGCTTAGTATAGTTGATATGCTCAAGTGCACAACACACACGTTTTCATGTTTTGGGTTTGATTTTCATGAATAGTAGATCAAAATAAGTTTACTTTATTTCTATGTCTATTAGATGTATTCTAGATATACATACATAGTTTAACTTGCTAGACAAACTTATTTTTATATCCCTATTCATGTGTTGAAAAATCAAGTTTGATAAAAATACAAGTGTTGGTATTTGATAAACTTTACAAGACTCAAAAATGAATTGATATGATTGATATATGTCTTGAAATTTTTATCACAAGTTTGTGTTTCAATACAAAATGTTAAAACAAGTTTTGTGGATTTTTAGAATACTTAAGAGAATTTTCAAAATATTTTTAAACTGGTTTTCTGACCCAGTTTCTGTTCCAGGCTTCTATTAGTCGACTAAGTCAACTGACCTAGTCGACTAGGCTGAAGTCGGTCGACCGACCGGTCGACCGACGTGCACAAATCTGTGCACGTTTGGAGGCACTGGGACGGTCGACCGCTCGGGTCGACCGGGGCACTTACAGTGCTCTCTGTTTGTTTCGGTCGACCGGGCGCGTCGACCGCAGTTGCCCAACGGTCATATTTCTGACCGTTGGCGGTCGACCGGGCCAGTCGACCGTTGCTTGTCAGAGCTGCCAGCTCAGCTCTAACGGCTAGTTTTCTGATGGGCCTATATAAACCCCATCTCTTTGGGTTTTTGGCCAAGTTTTTTAGAGCAAATTTTTCCTGACTTCTTAAGTGTTTTTAAAGAGTTTTCAAAAGTATTTGGGGATTTAATCTTTCAATCTTTATTGTTTTAGGTTTTTGGAAAAATCAAAGAAAAGAGGATTTTGGGAGATTTGTCTTGGTTTTCATTCTATATCTTTTGCAAGAATTTTCCCAAGTGTTTTTTCTTTGTTGCTTGTTTTCCAAACACCTAGTTTTTCACACTTGAGCTATCTTCTATCCTAATCTATTAGGATCATTTGTTTTGTGGAAAAAGAAAAAGGAAAGAGGTTTGTGGTTGAAAGAGACCACCTATTGTAAACCCTTAATTTCTTGGTTGCTCCCTCTTTGGTAGAGGTTGAGGTTGTGATTTGGGTTGTTGGTTTGCTCCCTCTATTGTGAGGTGGAGATTGGTGTTTACTCCCTCTTGGTGAGGTGGAGTTGGTTGTTGGTTTGTATCCCTCAAGTGTGAGGTGGATGGTTGTTATATTGGCTACGGGCCTACCCCTCTTGTGTGAGGAGGTGTTTGTTTGAGAGAGGAGTTAGGTACTCCATTGTTGTACAAATCCTTCTCGGTGAAGGTTCCCTCGGTGGGAGTCCTCGGTGGACGGTATAGTGGATTGGAAATCCTACACGGTGGTGTAGGCGGGGATGTAGAGCAAGGGTGCTCGAACCTCGAAACATATCATTATGTTTACGTTTGATCCACTTGTCTCTAAACTCTCTCTCTTTACATTTGTGCAAAGCATCATACTTCATTCATATTATATTTGCTTGTGTTGAGCATAATTCATATTGTCATATCATATCTATTTGCTTGTGTTGTGCCTTGCATAATTCACATTGCTATATCTTATATATGCTTGGTTGTTTGTGTGTGCCTCACTTGTACCTAATCAACAAGAGCTTCATATAGCACCTCAACCCATTCAAGGGGAATCAAGAGGAGTTAGTCCAGAGCCCTTCACGGGGAATTCAGCTACACTTGTTGATTGTACTAAGTGTGTTTGCAAAATTTGCATTAGCTTCCGCATTTAGCGCACTTAGTTTGCATTTAGTTTTAGATTAGCACAAACACCTATTCACCCCCCTCTAGGTGTTCCTTTCAATTGGTATCAGAGCTAGTGCTCCTGATACTTAGGCTTAACATCCTAGGAGTGAGATCCATTTGGTTGCTAATCTATTGTTTGCATTTGCTTGTTTTGCGCACATATAGTTTATCATGGCTTTCATGACCCCACCTATGTATGACCCTTCCAACATTCATGTTTGGAAGATTAGGATGACCGTTTATTTACAAACCCTAGGTCATAAAGTTTATCTTGCCATTACCAAGGAATCCTTCCTTAATGATAGCAATCATATAGGGGCCAATACACAAGCCCTTGAGGCCATTAGAAGCACATTATCTAAAGAATATCTTATACATGTTTCTAATATTGATTCCGCTTTTGTAGTGTGGAATATGTTGACAACCACCACCACCTCCGAGCTTCTATTGCCAAATCAACCGGAGGAATCTAGTGGAGAATCTGATTCACAATGCTTCATGGTCCAAGGGAATGACTCCCTTGAGGTACATTCGGAACCCCAATTGGATGATAGTGATGATTGCTCTAGTTCTTCATGTGATAATTATGATGCCCATGCTTTGAATGAAGAACTATCTATTGTGTGTGAAAAATTAATTGAAAAATATAAGATTTTGAAAAAGAAAAGTCTCAAAATTGAAAATGAAAATAAGAGTTTACATTCTAGACTTGATGTTGTTTTGCAAGAGAAAGAGGAGATTGCTAATGAGAGGGATTCATTAAAATCTCAACTTGATCTTGCACTTAAAGAAAATAATTTTTTAAAATCTAAAAATGATTACCATGCTATTTTGAAGAAAAATGAAAGTTTATCTTCTAAAGTTGATTTTGTTGTAAAAGAAAATAATTCTTTGAAAATAAAAATTGATTCTATTTCAAAGGATTTAGAAATTTGTTTAAAGAAAAATGAAGTTTTGCAAAATAAAATTGATGCACATGTTTGCCATGCTAGTGTAGCTTCTTCATCTAGTCTACCTAATGCATGTACCTCTTCTTCTAAGATTAATGATGATATTTGTATGTTAAAGAAGAGAGTAGATTGTTTGGGCTCCACTATGAGCCAATGTGCTAAGAACCATACACGCTTGGAAACCTTGGTTCGAAAGAAACAAGTTCCATCTTTTATGCATGCACACCCTCCACGGCATACACATGCTCCACACGGACACACCCATCACAAGTATGCTCATGTGTACACTTGTACACATTGTGGACGTAAGGGCCATCTTGCTAAATTTTGCTATGATCGTTTACATGTTGAGAATTTAGCAAAGAAGTTTGTTTGGGTTAGAGAAAGTACTAACCCCCATGGACCCAATAAGATATGGATACCAAAGACCACCCCTCCTATTATTTTTGATGTAGGTGTGGGCTCTCACATGACGTGAGAGTGATGACACCTTGGAGTGGATGCGTTCCGGACTTAAAGGAAATCAATTGGATGCATCACTTTCAAGGGAAGATTTGGTGGAGATGACCACCATGTTTTGGAGACAAGGAGAGTTGCCTTCTAGGTTTTGGTAACAATTCTTAACTCCTTATTATTGTTTATATGCTTTCATATTGATGTTTTATAGCATATTTTCATTGTCTATGGATTAGTGTGTAAATATCACATTTATTAGATCCTTGACATACATGTATAGTATTTGAGACACACATGCTTGCATGAACCCATACTTAGTGTTCTCACTTTTGTTTAAGCTATAATGTACATCATGAATCTAATACATGTGAATTTACATAGTAATCATGTCTTAGTTTTATCATGATGATTTTTATCTTATTTTTGATGCTTCATGTTAAGATTACATGTTTAGATGTTAGTTTTCATTAAGACTAGGTATATATTCATGCATATAGTGGGCCACAAATAAATCTATATATGTTTGGGCTTGATTGCTTATTTGAACCCATTAGATGTGCTAGTATAGTCTAGTTTTGATGATTCATACATTTTAAACTTGTATACCCATTTTGAATTTGTTTTATGAGTTTTCACTTTATGTATATGTTTGTATTGCCAAACTTTAAGATATACATGTTTACCTCTTGAGTCATTTGCCTTTCATGCAAATCTATATATGGACTCAATTGTGTTTAGGGACATGTATGTATACTTATTGCGTTGACAATTCATACATATACCTTGAAATGAAATTTGCTTTGGTGAAAATTTAATTTTTCATGTTTCCATGTGTTTTTAGTTTAACTTCATGTATATGTCTATCTTGTCCAAACTATTAGATATACATGATTATCCTAGAGCCACGTGCCTTCATGCATATACACTTTGTGGACTCGTTGTGTTTTGGATATGTATGTATACTTTAGTTTGTATTAGACATACATATGCCATGAAGGTTAAATAAGTTTTGATGATTTTCGTGTTTTCAATGGTTAAGGAATAATTGAGCTTAATGAAAAATTTTCATGATTATGATATTCACACTTTATTTGTACACTCACTTTTATTGCTTGCTCATGTTTTGTTTTCATGAGTCATATTTATGCTTAATTGATTATGAGTGTTGACTATCTTGTGAATTTCATATTTTCATGATATATATTTGTTTTTATTCCTTACTTGAAGGATTTCGTACTAGTTTAAAAGTTTTTCCATTTAACTAGTTACGGTATTCTTCATTATGGTAGAGTTTTTCAAACGTACTCTATTTTCAAACCTATTTTTGAAAACCCCTACCCTTAATGGGAGGTTGGATGGGAGATCATGCTCATGTATGCTTTACTATGAAAATCATTTTAAACTTGAACCATGATTGGGTGGTAGATTATATGAGTTATACCATGCTTTTATTGTTATGTTAATTGGTATCATTGAACTCTTTCAATTGGTATCATTTTGATCTTTGTGTATACTCATATGTTTATTGTGTATGTATATTTTCAATTGGTATCATCTATTGGTGATTGATACTCATTCTATTTCATACACATATACTTGTTTTATTTGTGCTTAAGATATAAATTTTCACAAAATCTTGTTTATGCTAGTGCTTGAGCTTCATTTTGTTTCAATTGATTACTTTTAAATTGGTATCAAGCCCATGCATCTTTTTAGTTGGTATTTCATAAAGGGGGAGAAAATTTAATTTTATTTTTCAATTGGTGATTCTTCAATTGGTATGTGTTTCCCACTCCCTTACTTTATGATTGAAAATTTCATATTGGTATCATATGTTTAATATGAAAATTATTTACAATTGGTATCAAAATTTTGTTTAGACATTCAAAATTTATTATGTTTAATTTCAATTGATATCAGATGTTTCATGTGTTTTTGCTTAAAATTGGTATCTAAAAATTTTGTTTTTTTAAGAAAAATACAAAAGTTTTGATTTGTATTGACTATATGCATATAGATTCAAGATGAGTGTATCTTGTATTGAAGAGCTTAACATCTCTTCGTTATGTGGTACACGTGTGTAGGGGGAGCTTCACATCTCCTCTTATGCATTACATAATGTGTGTTATGTGAATTAGGGCTTAACATCCCTCTTTCATGTAATGCATATGTGTAGGGAAGCTAACTTAGCGTCTTCCTCTTCATGAATGTATATAGCATATAACATCTATTGATCTTTGTTTATTTTCAATTGATATCAAGATGCTTCATTGACATATTTATCTATTGATATCATGTTGTTTATAGTCACCCCTTCTTGATCTTTTTGTTTGACAAAAAGGGGGAGAAAAATTTGTTTGATTTGATTTTCTTTGAACCCTTTGTTGATGATTGACAAAAAGGGGGAGAAGTATTTGAGTTTATATGCATGTTTTCATTGCTTAAGGGGGAGAAGTATTTGTCTTCCTTGTTATTTATGCATATATGTTTTTATTGCAAATAGGAGAAAAAGATTTTGATTTATGCTTGTTGCATGTTTTATCACCATACTTGCATACATATTCATGTGCTTCATTTCCATATCTTATTATTTATGTCTATGCATGAGTTAAGGGGGAGCTTCTTTGAAGCTTAACTTTAATCCATGCATATATAACTCCATGAGTTTTGTCATCATCAAAAAGGGGGAGATTGTTGGCCCAAAGGCCTTCCACCCTAGTTTTGATGATGATTAACTCATGTAGTTATGTTTACTAATAATCTTGTATTGTTTAAGTTTCAGATCATTAACCAAGATATTAGTTGGTGATTAGCTTCAACAAGGTGTTTAGAAGCTTTTCATGATGATTCCAGGGCCAAAGCGTCAAGATCACACATTGCCTAGCCCATGGATGGAGTTTTGGAGCAAGTCTACTTGAAGAAGAAGATCATCAAGAAGACTTAGGTATCCATAGTTTAGTTAGTGTGTTTAGATCCAATTTGTAAAGCTTAGTATAGTTGATATGCTCAAGTGCACAACACACACGTTTTCATGTTTTGGATTTGGTTTTCATGAATAGTAGATCAAAACAAGTTTACTTTATTTCTATGTATATTAGATGTATTCTAGATATACATACATGGTTTAACTTGCTAGACAAACTTATTTTGATATCCCTATTCATGTGTTGAAAAATCAAGTTTGATAAAAATACAAGTGTTGGTATTTGATAAACTTTACAAGACTCAAAAATGAATTGATATGATTGATATATGTCTTGAAATTTTTATCACAAGTTTGTGTTTCAATACAAAATGTTAAAACAAGTTTTGTGGATTTTTAGAAGACTTAAGAGAATTTTCAAAATATTTTTAAACTGGTTTTCTGACCCAGTTTCTGTTCCAGGCTTCTATTAGTCGACTAAGTCAACTGACCTAGTCGACTAGGCTGAAGTCGGTCGACCGGGTCGGTCGACCGACGTGCACAAATCTGTGCACGTTTGGAGGCACTGGGACGGTCGACCGCTCGGGTCGACCGGGGCACTTACAGTGCTCTCTGTTTGTTTCGGTCGACCGGGCCGGTCGACCGCAGTTGCCCAACAGTCATGTTTCTGACCGTTGGCGGTCGACCGGGCCGGTCGACCGTTGCCTGTCAGAGCTGCCAGCTCAGCTCTAACGGCTAGTTTTCTGATGGGCCTATATAAACCCCATCTCTTTGGGTTTTTGGCCAAGTTTTTTAGAGCAAATTTTTCCTGACTTCTTAAGTGTTTTTAAAGAGTTTTCAAAAGTATTTGGGGCTTTAATCTTTCAATCTTTATTGTTTTAGGTTTTGGAAAAATCAAAGAAAAGAGGATTTTGGGAGATTTGTCTTGGTTTTCATTCTATATCTTTTGCAAGAATTTTTCCAAGTGTTTTTTTCTTTGTTGCTTGTTTTCCAAACACCTAGTTTTCCACACTTGAGCTATCTTCTATCCTAATCTATTAGGATCATTTGTTTTGTGAAAAAAGAAAAAGGAAAGAGGTTTGTGGTTGAAAGAGACCACCTATTGTAAACCCTTGATTTCTTGGTTGCTCCCTCTTTGGTAGAGGTTGAGGTTGTGATTTGGGTTGTTGGTTTGCTCCCTCTATTGTGAGGTGGAGATTGGTGTTTACTCCCTCTTGGTGAGGTGGAGTTGGTTGTTGGTTTGTATCCCTCAAGTGTGAGGTGGATTGGTTGTTGTATTGGCTACGGGCCTACCCCTCTTGTGTGAGGAGGTGTTTGTTTGAGAGAGGAGTTAGGTACTCCATTGTTGTACAAATCCTTCTCGGTGAAGGTTCCCTCGGTGGGAGTCCTTGGTGGACGGTATAGTGGATTGGAAATCCTACACGGTGGTGTAGGCGGGGATGTAGAGCAAGGGTGCTCGAACCTCGAAACATATCATTGTGTTTGCGTTTGATCCACTTGTCTCTAAACTCTCTCTCTCTTTACATTTGTGCAAAGCATCATACTTCATTCATATTATATTTGCTTGTGTTGAGCATAATTCATATTGTCATATCATATCTATTTGCTTGTGTTGTGCCTTGCATAATTCACATTGCTATATCTTGTATATGCTTGGTTGTTTGTGTGTGCCTCACTTGTACCTAATCAACAAGAGCTTCATATAGCACCTCAACCCATTCAAGGGGAATCAAGAGGAGTTAGTCCAGAGCCCTTCACGGGGAATTCGGCTACACTTGTTGATTGTACTAAGTGTGTTTGCAAAATTTGCATTAGCTTCCGCATTTAGCGCACTTAGTTTTGCATTTAGTTTTAGATTAGCACAAACACCTATTCACCCCCCCTCTAGGTGTTCCTTTCAACAAGGGCTAAAACAAGAATGTAATTTTTGTTAAGATAGCTTCGCCCCGAAGCTTAGCTTCGCAGCTACAGCGTAACTCCACACTCCACACGAAGACAGGAAGCGGGAAAATATCCAAGTGTTAGCTTCGCTCTGGAAGCTTAACCTCGAACAACAGAACGCGACAAAGTCCCAGGGGCTAACTTCGTCATGAAGGTATTATTGCTTTAAGATTATTCTAAGGGTATTAAGGTCCTTTTCAGCTACACTCCAAAGGCTAACTTCGCACCCTGTCATTAAATAGGATGTGAACCGCCTAAGGGATAGCTTCGCCTGGAAGCTTGAAGAAGAGACCCTTCGGTTCTGAGATTCCCAATCAAGAAATTAAGGGAAATTCAGGGAATTGAACTCCCTAAGATCACCAGATCATGATTGATCGCTCTGGATTCATCAGAAGATAGCCAAAAATCAGCTTTAAAAGAGAGATGAAAATCTCTGATCAAAAGGGAAAAATCCCTACCTGCAATCGGTCGTTCGATGACTGGAGGAGGAGAAGGACCCTCCGTCGTAGAGGTTGCTACCTCTTTTCCCGCTCGTCTCTTGGGAGCCATTGAAGAACTAAAAAAGTTCTTGGATTCTCAAATGAAGAAGAAAGAAGAAGAAAGGGCCTGTAGTGCTCTGAAAATTCAAAGAGAAGTGATGTCTTCTCTTTCAGCCCGATCAAGCTTTTATAGGCTGATGATTGCCTAAATGACGTCTCCTCGAAAGGAGCGCAGGCAGTCGTTTCAAATTAATTTGAAACGGCGCCTAACGCGCCTTCCCGAGAAGCGCTGCTTCAGCCCCACTAAGGGCTAACTCCGCAGTGAGTTCAGTGCTGACTTAGCGCAACGCTTGAATAACTTTGCTGAGAAATATGCCTTAGCTCCACTAAAAGCACATCTCTAGCTTCGCGGAAATTCCGTACTAGCTTCGCCAGAAACTGGTTCCTGACTTATTTGGAAATCGGTCTCCAACTTCGCCGGAAG
Source organism: Agave tequilana (assembly GCA_038442645.1). NCBI lineage: Eukaryota > Viridiplantae > Streptophyta > Magnoliopsida > Asparagales > Asparagaceae > Agave > Agave tequilana. The sequence goes on from JAVJIF010007516.1 coordinate 61,266, forward strand.
TTTAGCTCCGCTGAGAACTTCTAATTCCTCCTAGAGAAAAGACTTGCCTAAGTTGGTCCGCTTCAGGTCTTCTCGAGTCAAAAAGAAGGAGAAACAAAGCAGATAAGCAGAAAATAAACTTTTATTGATTTAAAGGGAAGGTATATTGATACTACTACATCAAGGTTATCTTTCGTACAACCGAGTCATTGCTCCAAAGGCATACAAGTGGTCCTTTCTACTTCTAAGCCAAACCAACTGGACACGAAAGCCTTCCTCCTGCACAAGGCCGTAATCCTTCGCATAGTGGCAGATTTTGCCATCAAGAAGCTGGATCTTCTTTGATGAAAATTGGCAAAGAACCAGTTGCCACCAGAAGGCTGGATCTTCTTTGATGAAAATTGGCAAAGGATCCGGGACCTTACAGGTGACGTTCACTTTCCCGAAGTGGATCATCTCGGATAAGCGACTACCAGCCCCGCCTCGAAGTAGATCATCTCGGATAAGCGACTACCAACCTCTTCTGGGAACACACATCAGCTGCCCCAGTTGTTCCTCCTACTTAGGATTTAAAGTTTCAATTAGAAAAGCAAGAGACAACTTTCTGGTCTCTTTCATCAAGTCAAAAGACTGGCGAACATAGCCACTGCAATGCAAACTAAAACAAGTTAGCAGTAAGTCAAAGGAGAAGCTGTAAAAGTGAAATGCAAAAGTCAAATTCTATGGGGCGAAACAATTCATATCCGATTCAGAGGCAATTTAAGGATGGATTTTAATTACGCAGAGGATAGCGTCGCTTGCACAGTGATGATGGGCTAGCTCAGCAAAAGCCAAGTCCTAGCCTCGCCTATACGGCTAAGCCAGACTGATCCGAGGGACGCAGTCGTGATCCCACCTATATGGCAAGACTGGCTCAACTTTAAAGATGCTAAGTCTCAATTCTTGCCTAAGTGGCGAACTCAGCAGGCAAGCATGCAATGATCTTTCTTTGATCAAGTGAAAATGATAGCTTCGCCGAGAAGCTAAGAAATAGGGCTGAAGCCCTTCTCTGCAGATCAGCCAGATACAAATGAAGAATAAGGTAAATCAATCCCTGAGGCAGCTGATAAAGCTAAGTTAAGGGAGATAAACTCCCTAAAGTCATTAGTTCATTGGTAAAGTCTCTAGATGACCGAGACTCACCAGTTCTTGACCGGTTAATAACCAGAGTGGGCACCCCCACCAGTTCAGAGATCTGAGTATCTTTCTCTAAACAACTAAGAGAAGTCATGAATAGACTGCTTCTCTGCAGAGGACCTCAAGTGTCCTATTTATAGGCCTCATGGCCTGAGCGCACCGCTGCAGCTTCAAGCATAGAAGCGCGAGCGAATTTAAGGTATTTATTGAGCCTTGAGAAAGGGAATAATCTCCCTTAGAAATGCGCAACGAAGGAATGATCTCCCTCGATTAATGCAAGAGAAGTTATTTCAACTTCGGGAAAGGAATAATCCTTCTCGTAATTAGCCAAAAAGGCTGTTGGCCTCGGGAAAGGAACGACGTTTGAAGACCAATTTGAAGCGAATCTACTCTAGGAGGCTCGGACGCGGAGCTACCCAGACGCGGAGCTACTCAGAGTCGCAAATCTACATGATTCTTCAGCGAATTTATCCCAAAGCAGGATTAAAAGCGAAGCTGAACTCAACCACCATGGCGACGTTCGTACTTCACATACCACCAATCAAAACAATTCAAAGTATTCGAAGCCTAAACCATTCCATTGCAGACTTTCAAAAACTTTGAAGGGGATCTTGTTGACACTCTAAAAAAGACAAGATTCTTACTGGCCTGAACAATGTCTAAACTTGTTGACATTTACAAAAGACAGGTGACAGACAAGCTGATGACCAGTTCTGTACCCATCTCTGAGGGACAAATCAGCAACTTGGACTCTACTGATCCAGTGAAGCAGACAATGAGCCCAGATTGTCTTTGAACAGACCTCAGCAGGTCTAAGATGCTAGGTTAGCTCAACACTTAGCATCACATGAGCCCAAAGGGATAGCCTCACCTGAGATGCTAAGATAGCCCAACTTTGCCTTGGAGCCATTCAAAGCTCCATCAGGAAGCTAACTTACAGCTTCGCCTGAAGTGCTCAAGTTAACTCCGCAGAGAGTTAGCTTCGCTCGAAGCCACACGCAGCCGCGTAGATGGTCGGTAGCTTTGCTACAGATGTTATCTAGCTCCGCTGAAGAGCTTTCTTCAGACTTCGCCAGATGCTTCTTCCAGCTCCGCTATGAGCTCGACGCGGCAGCTCCGCTGTGGGTCTGTTATGGTCAACCTTTGATCAATTAAATCTCCAGATGAGATCAAATTAATTCAGGATCAAGATCAAATCTAATCGAGATCAAATTTGAGATCAAATTTGGCAGTTGTTTGCCATAATCTCTTGACTCTCCTAAAACGAGTAAGAGGATCAAGAGAATCTTCCAATCATATGGAAAGAATCAAAACAGATCAGGAGACCGACCTACCTTCTACTTCTAGCTTCGCAAAAGCTGATTCTAGCCTCGCAGCAAGGCTACTTTCCAGATTTGAACAGATTTGACTCAATCTGTTTTCAGATTTTCAGGAGACAATTATACCCCTGCTCTCCTTATAAATAGCCCACCAAGGGTACAAGGAAAAAAAAGGAGAGAGAGGCGCACAGGCAAAGAGACGTACAGAGAGACGGCTATACAGAGATCTATTCTCTAGCTTTCAAGAATTCAGAGAATTTAGAGAACTGCTTCTCTAATCAAGGTGCTGATACCCTAATACCTTCTTCTCAAGGAATCTCCAGAACTAGGCGAGAAGGAATTCCCAAGTGAAGGCAGTTTGAGAAATAACAAGAGGGTTCTACCAACCTTCTGTTCTCCGATTCCCCGAACCAATCGAGAAGGGAATCTTATCGACCGCATCGTCAAAGGGACAAAGTGGTCGCGCGCTGACCAGACTCTATCGGCACACTTCTCCAAAATCTCAGAGGAGATCTACTTGTAATCTTTTTAGAATACTTGTAATTTAGCTCCTCGGACCCTTTTTGTAAGTTTTCCCCTTGCAAAATCAATAGAAAACAGGGGGTCAACAGGAGTATAATATCAGGAGTAATGTCAGGTGCCTCCCTATTTTAGGGGTTCAAGTATACAGGAGTACAGGAGTACCAAATATCTGGTAATAATAATATAATAACCATGTCAACTCCCCGTAAAAGTGATAGTCACGAATATGTCGTATAATACAGGTATGAGGCGCTGGTAGTGTCCGGTCAAGGGTCACAATATCAACTCCAGGTATTTATACCACATGAAAGCATATCATATACCGTGTGTCAGGTGCAGGTGTCAAGTATGACATATCAAGTACTGGGTCTATATATCGAGTGCCGGTGTAAATACCGAGTGTCGGAGTCATAAATAATATATCAAGTAAAACATACCAAGTGTCGATGTAAATACTGAGTACTGGTGTAAATACCGAGTGCCGGTGTCAGATGTCACGGGTCAAGTATAGCATGGCAAATATCGGTTTCAAATATAGCATGACAATTATCGGTGTCAAATATAGCATGGCAAGTGTCAGTGTCAAATATAGCATGCAAATATCGGTGTCAAATATAGCATAGCAATTATCGGTGTCAAATATAGCATGGCAAGTGTTGGTGTCAAATATAGCATGGCAAATACCAGTGTCCGGTATTATGTGTCAAATATAGCATGAAAGATATCGGTGTCAAATATAGCATGTTAAAACATCCACATATCAATATCATGTTATAAATATAAGAGTAATTATTTTTAAATTAATAATAAGCACTCGCCTGAAACCGGATGAAATATCGGTTAAAAATCTGTGAAGCCCGCGAACTGTACGAGAAATCCACTAGCCCATAGTTGTATATTAAAATATATAATTATAAATATTTATATAAATATTAGAGAGGGAATGAGATGTTGGCCCAAAGGCCTATCACTCTAGTTTTGATGATGATCAACTCATGTAGTTATGATACTAATGATCTTGTGTTTAATTAGTTTCAGATTTGTGATCAAGATCTTAGTAGGTGTGTAGCTTCAACAAAAGATTTAAAGTCAAGTTTTGGAGCTAGCACGGTTTGATTCAAGAGCTTGTGCATCAAGACCACATCAAGTACTCAAGAGGAGTCTAGCTCGTTGGATTGTGTTTGGACCAAGTCAAGAAGATGAGAAGACTTCAAGAGAAGACTTCAAGAAGAAGACTTGTGTCTAGGTTTGTTTTTATAAGATTTTGTTTTTAAATAAAATGTAAAGGATAGAATAGTTGATGGATTGCTCAAGTTACCATACACACACACACTCTCTCTGATTTAGATGTGTTTTCGTAAAAGAATTTTTTTTTGAAAAAATACAAAAGAGTTTTCTTTTAGAAAAATACCGGCTTGTTTTTGGTATTCAAAGTTTACATGTTTTAACCAAAATCATGTTTAGTGCTTATTGTCAAAAACATAGATATTTCACCATGTATGTGTAGTGGATCATATCCATACACCCTATGCTTTCAAAGTGTTTAAAATATCTTGTTTTTGTAGTTGGAGAAGTCTTGGAAAAATAAGTTTTGAGAAACCAATTTTGGAAAAATACAGTTTTCGTTTTTAGCCAAAATTTTCAAGTTACAAAAATAGTTCAAATTATTTGTAACATGTCTTGATTTTGCTCAAGCATGTTTGATTATCAAAGTATAATGTTAAAACTATTTTTGTAGATTTTTTATAATTTTATGGGATTTTATTTATGCTAAAAAGTCAACATTTTTATCCCTATAATTTGTCTGGTCTGGCTTCTGCCGGTCGACCGAGCTTGAAGTCGGTCGACCGAGACGGTCGACCGACGTGGACAGAACGTGCACGCCAAGACTGCTGGAGGGCCGGTCGACCGACTCGGTCGACCGCAGAGAGCCTCTGCTCTCTGGAAAGCCCCGGTTGACCGGGACGGTCGACCGACAGAGAAGACTGTTCTCTGTTCCAGGGTCTCGGTCGACCGGGCCGGTTGACCGCTACCCTAACGATCAGATTTTTGACTGTTGGCGGTCGACCGGGCCGGTCGACCGTCAGCCGTCAGGGCTGATTTTTTGTCCCAACGGCTAGTTTTTCTAGCCTAAATATATAGGGGGTTTGTGGGCTGTTTTCTCTAAGATTTTTCAAGTGGCTTTGCACCGGTTTTTCTTACATCTATTAAGAGGTTTCTCCACTTGTTTTGAGAGCAAATATTTCCAATCAAAAGGGGAGTTTATCAAGAGTGTTTTAAAAGTTATTTTCTTGAGTTTTTCCTCCACCATTTCAATCCTTTTTTTCTCACGCAACACTTGAGCCATCCATTGCTATATCTACCTATAGGGATTTGTGTGTGAGAGGATTTTAGGTGATCAAAGTGTTGTGATCACCAAAGTTCTTTTCTTGTACTTTGAGGAGGCGGACTTGCGGGTTCGCGGTGTTTCGAGTTCGTGTGTGAACTCGGTATTTGAGGAGCAGCCTCGACGAGCTTGTGGGCTTGCGGTGTGTACGGGACTAGAGAGTCCAAGAGTTCTAGTGGGAACTCCTTGTAGGTGTTGCGGCACTGAGTGATCCGGTGGGATCGATTTATAGTGAAAATCTTTCAAGTGTAAAGGCGGGGACGTAGAGCAAGTGTGCTCGAACCTCGAAACAAATCTCCTGTGTTTGCGATTGCTCACTCTCTATCTCTTACTCTTGTTTATATCTTGCATGCTTTTTATTGCTTTCATCTTATATGCTTTATATATATTGTGAGCATAATTGTTATATGCTTGGGGATTGTTTGCTAACACTTGTATTCAACCAAGAAAGCCAACGCGACACCTCAACTCTTATTTAGAGGAATCTTGAGGAGTTAGTTCAGAGCCCTTCACGGGGAATTCGGCTACACTCTTGTGTTATACTTGGTGTTTAGTTTAATAAGTTTTTAATTCCGCATTATTTGACCATAAGATTAGCCATCACCTATTCACCCCCTCTAGGTGATTTACATGAGAGAGGAGAGAGAGAGAGGAGAGAGAAAGTTGTAGGAAGAAGAGAGAGAAAGAGAGAGAAAATGTGGTATTTTTAGAAATAAATTTGGAATTAAAAGGAGAAGGGTATTGATGTGAATATAGGGAAGTAAATTGGGAATGAGGTGGGGGGTATTTTAGGAATGAGGGGAAAGTTTGTTTATTTAGGGAAAGAAATGAAAAGAGAGAAAGAAAGAATGAAAGAGAGAAAGAAGAAAGAAAGAAGGAAAGAAAGGGAAAAAAATGGAGGGGGAGGGGTGGCCGTTGGCTATCGCTGGAGGCGGCGACCAGGCGGCGGCGACGGGGGAGGGGAGGCAGCGCGCTGCCTAGGGGGAGAGGTGGAGTGGAGTTGTGATGGTTGTGGTTGTGGTTGTTGTTGTATTGTTGGTGGAGTTGGTGATGGTGGTTGGTGGTGGTTGTGGTTGTGGTGGTGATTGGTGGCGTTGGGGAGCTAGAGGAGGAGGATGAGGTGGTGATGGAGTGGTGGATGTGGTGGAATTGATGAAGGTGGTGGTGAATTTTGGAGGAAGAAGGGAGGTGATGGAGGTGGGTTTGGTGAAATTGGAGGTGGTGGGAGGTTGTTGGAGGTTGAAGGAGGTGGTGGTGTGAAGAGGGAGAGTGGGGAGTTGGTTGGCCGGCCTAGGAGTGGCCGGCAGCGACGGTGGTGATGGTGGAGGCGGCGGCCAGTGAAGGGTGCGTGAGTTGGGTTGTTGGTTTTGGTTGAAGTGTTGGGGGAGATGAATGGTTTTTGGATTTTTTTTGAAATGAAATGAAAAGGAAGTGGATGCTTAATAGAGAAGGAGAAAGAAATGGAATGATGAGTTGGGAGGGTGATAGGGCTGCGGAGCAGCTCTACTGCTGCAGGCGGCGGGCGGCGGGCGGCTGTGCATTAGTTGTGGGGGAAAATCAAAGGGAAGAAAAGAAAAGGAATGAAAAGAAAGAAAATTAAAGAAAAGAAAAAATAAGAAAAAAGAAAATAAAATAGTTTAAAATTTTTATTATTAACTAATTTATTTATTATAATTTCTGAAAGTACAAAGTGGGGGAATAGAGAAGAAAAAAGTAAGAAAAGAAATTGTCGGTAAATAATATTATTATTTAAATTGGGCAAAATTCGACCGTTTCAGAAACGTTCTGAAAAATTCTCAAAAATAAAAAAATATTATTTTAAGATATAAGGTGAAATCAGATTCAATAAATGCAATATACTTTTCAAATTAAAAATCCTGGAACCTTCCGGCGATACCGGCCTACACGAGAATCGGTCAAATTTTGATAAATTTAAAAAATCCCAAAAATGTATTTAGATAGAAAATAAAATTCTAAGAAGTAATGTGAAAGCCGTTATTGAAAATTCAATTTCATTTAAAAATTAAAAATCTGAGAATCCGTCAGCGATGCCAACCGACACCGGTTTTGGAGATTTTGCAGAAAAATTTCGAAAAATTCAAGAAAATTATGAAAAATATAAAATATTAGAAAACAGTGTCTGAAATTAAAATCGGTCAAATCGAACTAGTAGAAGTCAAATCGGGCTACTGGCTGGTATCGGGTTCCCGGTCCGGGTCAGGGCTTACTTTAGGTCTGAGAATCCAGATCTGATACTAAATAAAATAAGTAATCACAACAATGAACACATACAGGAAGAAAATTGAGCAATATGGTTGAAAAAAATTTTGGACAAGTATTTGGGTACGTATCCCGGGTACGGGGTGCTACAATCTACCCACCTAGCAAAAATTTCGTCTTCGAAATTTCTATAGGGAAAGAGATGAACATGTAAATAAGGAATTGATAAGACAAGAGATGGAGTACATGAGAAAATTACCACTCAAGGCTCGAACAGATACGGGTAACGGTCACGAATGACGTCTTCCCGCTCCCAAGTTGTTTCTCCCGGACTATGCCTGTTCCATGAAACTAGCACCATCGGGATGGTCCGATTCTTCAGGGTCTTGACACTTCTGTCCATAATAGCCATCGGTTGCTCAGTATATGACAAATCCAGCTGCAATTTCAACTCTGAATAATCCAATACATGGCTCTCATCCCTGATGTATCTCCTCAGTTGTGACACATGGAACACATTGTGCACTCCTTCCAGTGATGAAAAAAGTGCCAATCTATAGGCCACTTCTCTTACTCGCTCCAATATCTCAAACGGGCCGATAAACCTCGGACTCAACTTCCTACGTGCACCAAATCTGATCACTCCTTTGGTTGGAGATATCTTCAGAAACACGTGCTCTCCCACCTGAAACTCCAACGGTCTTCTATTGGAATCTGCCCAACTCTTCTGTCTGTCCTGTGCCGCATGAAGGTGCTCTTAGATGGTCCTGATCTTATCCACTGCCTGTCTATCACACCCGGTCCCAAATGCCTTCTTTCACTAACTTCATCCAAACACAATGGTGATCTGCATCTACTGCCGTATAGGGCTTCGAATGGAGCCATCTTGATGCTCGCCTGGTAGCTGTTATTATAGGAAAACTCTGCCAAATATAGATGATCTTCCCACGATCCCTTGAAATCTATCATACAAGCCCTCAACATGTCTTCTAGGATCTAAATTGTCCATTCGGACTGCCCATTTGTCCCTGGATGATAAGATGTTCTAAACTTCAGATGGGTCCCCAGACTCTCTTGAAGGCTCTCCCAGAAGCGAGATCTGAACCTCGTATCTCTGTCCGACACGATACTCACAGGAACTCCATGCAGTCGAATAATCTCCCTCATGTACTTGTCTGCCAAGAGCTCTGTACATTGTCCCACTCTAAAGGGTATGAAATGTGCTGACTTAGTGGGACGGTCAACAACTACCCATATGGCATTGTTCCCCTTTGGACTGCGGGGAGTGGTGACAAAATCCATAGTAACATGCTCCCACTTCCATTCTGGTATTGGCAAAGATTGTAGTAATCCAGTTGGTCTCTGGTGTTCAGCCTCACTTGCTGACATACTAGACACTTCGCCATATATTGTGCAATCTCTCTCTTCATCACATTGCACCAGAAATGTTGCTTTAGATCCTGATACATCTTATTTCTTCCAGGGTGTATAGAGTAAGCTGAGCTATGGGCCTCAGCTAAGATTTTCTGTCTAATCTCCCCCTGAGGAACACAAATTCTGCCCCTAAAATAGAGTGCACCATCAGGATGTATGCAAACATCTGACCTCCGCCCCGCTTCCACTTGCTCTCTGAACTTCAGCAATCTGGGATCTTCTCTCTGAGCTTCTCTGATCTCCTCCATCAATGTCGGCTGGATCTGAAATGTCATCAACTACACGGATCCACTGGTACTCCGAATCACCATCAAATCTAGCCGACTCATCTCCTTGAGTAACTCCTCTTACTGAGTGAGCAACATAACCATGCTGGCTTCAGGTCTTCTACTCAGGGCATCCGGCACAACATTAACCTTGCCAGGATGGTATTGCAGATCTATATCATAATCTGCCATCAACTCAAGTCATCGCCTTTGCCTCTTATTCAACTCCTTCTGAGTGAAAAATATACTTCAAGCTCTTGTGATCAGTATAAATCAACACTCGGTCACCAAGAGGTAATGCCTCCATATCTTCAACGCAAAGATCACAGCTGCCAGCTCTAGATCATGCGTGGGTAATTCTTCTCATGAAGCTTTAATTGCCTAGACGCATAAGCCACCACATGCCCATGCTGCATCAATACGCATCCAAGGCCCTTTCCTAAAGCATCACTGTATACAACCATCCCTCCTGTCCCTGAGGGTGTCTTCAAGATTGGAGCTGAAATCAACTTGTTCTTCAACTCCTCAAAAGTGGACGCACACTCCTCAGTCCATATGTACTTCTCTTCCATCCTGGTAAGCCTGGTCAAAGGAGCTGCAATCTTCGAGAAGTTCTGCACGAACCTGCGATAATATCCAGCTAGTCCAATGAAGCTCTTGATCTCTGTCACGGATTTCGGAGTCGTCCAATCCTTCGCCGCCTAAATCTTGCTGGGATCCACCGAGATTCCTTCCTTAGAAACAACATGGCCCAAGAATGCTATACTCTCTAGACAGAACTCACACTTACTAAGTTTGGCATGAAGCTGCTCAAGTCAGAGCGTCTGTAGAACAATCTTCAAATGCTCCGCATGCTCCTCTTCATTCTTGGAATAGACCAAAACATCATCAATAAACACCAACAAAAACTTATCCAGATAGGGTGAGAAGATTCTATTCATTAAGTTCATAAATACTGCTGGGTCATTTGTCACTCCAAAGGGCATAACTAGGAACTCGTAATGACCATATAGAGTCCTAAATTCCATCTTCTGGATGTCATCCTTCTTCACCTTCAACTGATGGTACCCCAACTGCGGATCTAACTTCAAGAACACTTGGGCCCCATGAACTTGATCAAAGAGATCATCAATTCTCGGCAAAGGGTACTTGTTCTTGATGGTGACTTTGTTCAACTCTCTGTAATCAATACACAATCTCTTGCCACCATCCTTCTTGTTTGCCAACAACACTGGTGCTCTCAAGGTGAAGTACTCGGTCTAATCAGACCCTTGCTCGAATACTCCAGCAGCTGCTCCTTCAATATAGCCAATTCAGTTGGTGCCATCCAGTACGGTGCTTTAGAGATGGGAGTCGCTCCTAAAATAAGGTCAATAGAGAACTCCACAACTCTATCGGTAGAAGTCCTGATATCTCCTCAAATACTTCTAGGAATTCATTCCACACTGACACCGTCTTCTTCTTGTTTCTGCAGTGGCACAATCCAGTTGATCTTCCTTCCGGAGGGACTTGCATTCTCCAAAGAACTGAAACTCCGGTTGGTGTGGAATCCTGAAGATCACCTTCTTGTTTCAACAGTCGATCACCGCATGATACTTGCTGAGCCAAGTCATGCCTAGGATCACATCGTACCCTCTAGTGTCCAGTACGAACATGTCGGCTTCTAACTTTCTGCCACATAACTCCACAGTGCACGCCTTGCAAATCTTGTTAGTTATGACTACCCCATTCCCCGTACTAATTTTTCACTGGTCACCCATACATACTAGGGGTATAGAATGCAAGGCAGTAAATCTACTGGATATGAAGCAACGTGATGCACCAGAGTCAAAGAGTGATAAGACTGGAACTGAGTGGACAAAATTGTACCTGCCACTACTTCTCCAGATGCCTCAGCTTCCTCTGCTGTCAAGTTGTAGGCCTGGCCTCTCCCGCGGCCTACTCCAGTCCTGGGTCCCCTCTGAGGCTGACCCAGAGTCCGACGCTAGGGAGAAAGTGGAGCTCCTCTGCCTACTGGTCCTGGATTCCTCCTCACCGGTGGTGCAGAAAATGCTGGGGGAGTTGCTCGAGCTGGAGGTGCTGGTGGTGCCACTCATGCTGGAAGTGCTGGTGGTGCTGGAGCTGCATTCCAAGTCTTCTTGAATGGACACTCTCCCATCGAGTGGTTGCCGTATCCTCATGCCAAACACAGTCCATTGGCCATACGGCAGTTTCGCTGATTGTGTCCAGGCTTCTGACAGTACCCACACACAAGCTGCTGAGAAGGAGGCTGAAATGGCCGCTTGGCTACTGGGGCACCAAAAGATCTGACTGGATTCCCCCTGTGCACCTGCTGGAACTGGTGCTTCATAGGCTTGTGCTACAGCTCAACTCTCCTCTTCTTCTCCAATCCCTGCTCCACATCACGAGCTATAGAAAGAACTTGAGAGTATATCTTCAGCTGGTGGGGTATAAGCAACATCTGGATATCCACCCTTAGTCCTTGCTGAAATCTGCTAGCCCTCTTCTCCTCGTCGGCCACCATATACGGTGCAAACCGACTAAGTCTCAGAAATTCAGCAACATACGCATCTACCAATGATTCGACTACTGCAGCTTGATAAACTGCTCCTCCATCTCCTTTTGAGCAGTTGCAGGGAAAAATCTCTCATAGAAGCCCTTCGAGAACTGGTCCCAAGAGATGGGCTTCTCCAGCCTCGCCTCATCGGCTAGCCACCAGGTCCTCGCAACATCCTTCAGCTGGATCTTGGCCACTTCTACCTGGTTCTCACGAGAGATTCTGGCCGCCTTCAAAAGATCGGTCATGTCGATCAACCACTGCTCTGCATCCAGGGGCTTCTCAGTGCCCGAAAATTCTGCCGGCTATAATCTCTTGAAATCTGATATAGTACCCGGCCTCTGCTCCCGGGGTGCAGTCAGCAATCCCTCCGTAAGAGCTCTGTCTGCTGTTGCTGGCTATTCATCATCCCCTGGAGTATCCTCATCATATCGTTCTCCCCGTACGGACCTTCACGGGAAGCGCCAGGACCGTTACGTGTCCCCCGTCTCTCCATATTCGAGTCGACTGAAAAGGTGATGGAATAAGAAACTGCATGAGATTTCGGAAATCAATGGATGGATTTCAAGGAAAGAACAGATAACTTCGTACTTGTGATTGGAATGTATAACAAAGACTCGTGTGACTCAGTCGCAAATTAATCCAACATTAATTTGCAGACTGGCTGTACTGAAGGTGTGAGAGCCTAGGCTCTGATACCAACCTGTGGCGCCCCGATCCTGGCAGGTACGGGACGCCACTGTGACGTACTTATGTGATGGTACCATAGCCCTGCATATGTATGTCACAGTGGCGTCCCCGTACCCACCAGATCGGGGCGCACATGTAATCTAAAATATTAGAAAACAGTGTCTGAAACTAAAATCAGTCAAATCGGACTAGCAGAAAGTCAAATCGGGCTACTGGCTGGTATCGGGTTCCCGGTCCGGGTCAGGGCTTACTCTAGGTCTGAGAATCCAGATCTGATACTGAATAAAATAAATAATCACAATCATGAACACATACAGGAAGAAAATTGAGCAATATGGTTGAAAAAATTTTGGGGCACGTATCTGGGTACGTATCCTGGGTACGGGGTGCTACAGGCTGTCAACAGGCGCCCATCCCGAGAATTAGGTTAGCTCAGTCTGTCGACAGACCCATTAGAGTTGTCATCAGTTGCGGGTTCTAGGCCATTTCCAAATAAGATTATGACTTCATTTCTGATCCAATTTCAGAGTTTTTAGTTTTCTTTTCTTCGTAGGCTCTCTGTCTATATTGTCACACCCTGCTTCTCAAAATACATGAAAAAGGAGTCGCGACGAGAGTCGGCGACGTATATATACGACGAGAACACCCCACGTATACACGCTAAGCCTAAAGTAATCAGAACAAGGTATAAAATTTACTACGATAAATCAATATCACTGCAATATGACATATAAATATCTAATACAATGATAGCATATGAATAAGAATATGAATGGTGACTTGAAATAATATAGGGAGAATCGAGGAATAACATGAATAAAAGAGTAGAAATACCAATAATCAAGAAGAGAGAAACTCCAGCTCTCCGCAACAAGTATGATCTCAACGAACACCTGATCAATGACATGAAATATCCAGTATCTGATCGTGCGGATCTAGGTTCGTCAGAAGTGACCTAATGAATGCATAAGAAAAGGGAAAGTGCTCGTGCATATAAACAGTACAAAATAACAATAGGTATAAAACTGAAAATAAAAGATAGTTAAATAGCAAAAACATGAATGAGTCTACAGATAAAAGACAACTAATACAACTATAAACGACAACTGATATCAAGATGTGTAACCTAACATATGTCAGTAGTCTGTTATACAATACGGTTATGTGTGCAATCATATGTCTATCATAACTTATATGAGTTCAGTCAGGTAAGTACAGTCAATTATAGTACACAGTAACAGTTTATCAATATTAATTACGTCAGCGAATACCAATAGACGCATCCCATACTACGCCTACTGCATGTGTCTATTAGGGTCCTTAATTATTGAAACTAATTGGCTTGAGACATTGTCCATACTTTAGGTTGGTCCCGTACATACCCGGGACCACGGCCCAGATGCCTAGCACTGAACCACGCCCTATCGCCAGGTAGTCAATAACAGTAACAATAATTACAGTATCACTGTGGAACAATACTCACAATAACACTGTGGAACAATAAACAGATGGAATGTCAGTCATCCCCTGGAACCCTACAGTAGAACCGTAAGTCGGCTACGCAACTTATATCTTAGGTCCACCCAAAATATAGACGTTGTCTTCTCCATCAATTTTCTCAATCCCAGTATGTAACGCCCCGATCCTAAAGATACGGAGACGTTATGGCGACGTATATACGCGAGGAAAATACCCCACGTATATACGCTAAGCCTAAAATGTAACCTGAACAAGTTATAATCAGAACTATAATAATCAAGGACCACTGCAATAATACATATAAGACTACACATGATAGCAATGAATAACAGGAAGAAAATGGCAGCTGAACAGAAGTCAAAGGTGATATATAGGAACAAGAATAATAACAAGAATAAAAATGCAAGTATACCAGAATCAAAGGAAGAGGTCCCAAGCTCCTCGCAAGGCGTATCGTCTCATCGAATACCTGCACATTAGAACAACCGTCCAATATCTGGACGTGCAAATCTAGGGTCGTCAGAACGTGACCATAATGAGTGTGTGTGTAAAGGGGAAAGAACTCGTGCAGAAGAAACCATGTGCATATATAATAGTAAGAACAACTGCAGATAGAAATACTAAATAACACAATAAATAACTGAACAGTAACACATATGATAAAAACATGAATACAGGTAGCAGACAAAATGGCACAACTGTAAATATGCAATCAATGTCAATTAGGTATCCATCACATGTCACTAAACTGGTATCCAAGTCTGGTCATAAATCTGGTCCTGGTTACAATCATGTGGTCCTGGTTACAATCATGTGGTCCTGGTTACAATTATGTATACAGTCATGTGTCATAAGGTAGGGTAACCATTCAGGGTATAACACAATGTGTTCATTCAATTCATTCAATGACAATCAGTAATGTTCTACGTTATCTTTATCACTTTCCCACCGGCGTCCCACAACATCCGACAGTTCACCCTGGAGCCCGCACATCCAATAGAACTCATCCGAACTCCGATATGCGGGTATCATTGTTCGAATAGGGAAAGAGAATCAAATAACATGCATCCTAGGGGTTATCATCATACAAGTGCGTGTGGATGCTAATAGGCACTGAGAATGCAATATCACGCTAACACCAGGCGTCACGTACAATAGATAGCCCTACAGATTCAAGAGGTGGACCCCACAGATTCAAGAGGTGGCCCCACCATGTGTATGGTGTGGCACTTTGCTCCGTGTGGCACTTTGCTCTGAGGGAAACAGGATTCTAGAGGTGGCCCCCGTGGATTCAAGAGGTGGCCCCCACCATGTGTATGGTGTGGCACTTTGCTCCACGTGGCACTTAGTTCCTTTCAAGATCCGCCGGACGCTAGCACGATTGTGGGATACATCCTCGTCAATCCCGACACCAGGCGGCAAACCGCCGGACGCTGGTTTGACTGTGCTATTAACAGGTTAACAGTGCATGGGACATGGATACAGGGGGGTACAGGAGTATTAGATGTCAAGTAACAGTGATACAGTCATATGTCAAGGTCCAGTAAAAGGTGTCTAGTGCACAGTCAGTGAGTTAATGCCATTAGTGACAATCAATATCTTATGCATTCCAATTACTGGGATGCTACGGGACGGTAACAATATCAGTACAGTAATAATCAATCAGTAATCGTATACACGGTGAACAATATCAGTAACAGTAACAGTAACAGTAACAGTAACCGTGTATACGATGAACAATAAACTGTATAAGGTGTTACCGTCAACCAATCATTTTCCGTAACTTCCAGTAATCTGAATACTAGGTCACTACCACAATAACTCAATCTCTGCCAACTGAATTAATCTAGTTTCTAACATCATAACAAGTCCACATCAATATCAGAATGAATCATCACTTAAGTCATTACCAATAAATGAATAACAAGTCAACACATACTGAATCGTATCAAAGTACGGGAATCATCCTCAAATAACTTATGGACTAGATTATCTACTCTTGGTACTCAACATCATCAATATATCATCTAAACAAATTCCAAATGCCAACAACGTCAATCTCGTCTCAATACAGGTCAGGTTCCAATATAAGAAAAATAGATTCTGGATAACCTCCAACTCAAGATCAATCTAAGTCAAACTCAACAAATTCAGTCATGTCTGATATGTCCTCAAATACTCCACTAATAAAGTTAGGTCTAATTACTGGACATCATTCAATGTAAATAACATAAATCCAGATCAATCTGAAGTCATTACAGCCAACTCATAATCTCAATAGTTCCATAATCATCTAGTTCCATTATACATCTAGCAATCAGATATAATAATTATTGTTCCAACATACCTCAACAATATCCAGTACTAGTCCTCTCACTCAAACATACAACTCCGATTCATAAGTATTCACAATTCCTCCTCATATTATGATCCATCACGATATCCCAACACTCAGTATCACAACATATCATAAACATGCATCTAAGTTCTAACATGATGAGTCAAGTCATTCCATCATATATCCATCCATAATATATCCCTCGATATCATATACACCATCTATATTCATTACACAACTCATGGGTGAAGTCCACAATCTACAAACAAACTATACCTAGCTGACAAGCTAACAGTAGTCGACTAGGGACTATATACAAGTCGACTAGAAGAATGCTTAGTCGACTAATAGGGTGGTCCAAGTCGACTAACAGGGGGATTGGTCGACCAGGGAAGAAGGCCAAGTCGACTGGCAGAGAAACAGTAAGTTACACAGTCCCAGGTCAATCTATTAGTCGACTAGGGGCTATGTATAAGTCGACTATTCATACTGTTAGTCGACTACTAATAATGTCAAGTCGACTAACAGAGATAAAACAGAGAATCAATATAACCTGGAAGCTGTACTAGTCGACTAGGGGTCTGGGTGTAGTCGACTAACAGAGGTGTTAGTCGACTAATATCAGGTATTAGTCGACTAATACCTCTGCCAGAACACAAATCAGAGATATACAAAAGTCTATTCTCCCACACAATAAAACATGTAAGTACAACCTCTCTTGCACACATATCAACATACACAATCACTACTATAATCTATGTACATGTACACATGAAAATATAATTAAATCGATGTACATAAATACGAGGAAATCAAGGAGGAGGAGAATACACTCACCTTGGGGAATCTGCACGTTACCGGGCGAGTCGCTGCCGCGGTCGCTGTGGTGTCGTTCCTCGCCAACGGACTGCATGGGGGGTTGCCAAGACACTGGAGAAGGTCACCGTGCTGGTCTCCGGCGACGGCCTGGCGTGGATCGGGAGAACGACCTGCTCGCTCGCCGCCTATGCGCTGAATCTGGGTCTGTTGGCGCGCTGCTCTTCTTCCTGGGCCGTGTACTGATCTGCTGCCCGTCTTCTCGCTGTTGTGGCTGCTGCGGATGTTGCTGTGGAGTCCGGGAACGAGGGGACAGGGCTCCGGGCTGCCGCCGCGCTGCCAAGGGACTGTCGGAGGCCGGCTGAACTGCTGCCACCTGCTGTTGCTACTGCTGGTTGGCCTGGGGGCTGGTCTGCTGCGCCATCAGGAAAGGAGGGGGCTGTGCGGCAAGGAAGAGGTCCAGGGCTGCTGTCCAGATCTGCAGGAGGGAGAACAGGGCCTGGTGTGCTGAATGTCGCCGACGGCCATGTAGAGGAAGGGCTGCAATGGGATCCGCAGGAAAAGTGCTGGACATGGCTGAAGGAGAAGCTCAGGCTGCTGGGGTTCTGGTGCTGTTGTGAAGCCAGCCAAGGGAAGATCCGGGTGCTCCGGGGTGGTTTGCAGGCCATGGGGGACTGCCGCAAGGGAGAGGAGGTCCACTAGGTGGGGGGGTTTTGCCGGAGAAGAGGGGAGTTGCGGCCAGGTGATGAGGGGCGGCTGTAGATGATAGGATTAGTTTTAGATTAGGTTTAGGTCATTAGGTTAGGATTATATATAGTAGGGTGTTATTGGGTATTGGGTTAACTAATAACGGGTTGGGATCTAATTGGGTTTGAGTCCAATAGATGATTGGGCATGCTAATGGGTAGGATCACCAAGTAATAGGGTAATGGCAATAGGATCCAATAGGTGATTGGGTATAGATATCGGGTATTGGGTCAAGGCTAACAAGAAGAGCACCACCAAGATTACCATTAACACTAATACGAATATCAAACTAAATAAACAATTAATAGTAACACAAATAATATTATTAAAAATAATTAGCAACGAAATGATAATAGAATATCCACTATCCATAATATTAACAACTAATGGCAATGAAGCAATAATAATAATTAGCAAAAGAAATGTCAATAATAAATAGTGGCAAACATAAAATCCAAATTACCATTTACTATCCGAAAATAATTTGCATACTCAACAATAATAATCAAGAGAGAAATAGATTAACTTGATTAGTTAAAAATATTCGATAAATCAAAAAAAATATTTTGGAAAAATGTGAATACTGTATTACTAGGTAGGGATCTTACACAGTATAAGTTGTTCATTTCATTATTATTCAATACAGTTAACACAATCAATGTCCATGTTACTTAGAATACTGACACTATATAATGACTGTAACAGTACAATTTATCAGCCAACAGTAATCATATACATATGAGCAATATCAGTAGACAGTATCAGTAGCCGTGTATACGATGAACAATAAGATTGTATAGTGTGTTACGGTCAAATAATACTTTCTCAGTAACTTTCAGTAACATGAATCAATACAGTAACAGTCCCACACCGTCTAGTCAATTTACAATCTCAGAAAAACTAATCAAGATCTCATCACTCGTACTGCATATAACTATAATGAATCTGTCAACCCATGATCTTGATGCAGTCGTAATAAACATTAAATAACAATCTATACCAAGGTAATCCGTACAGTAAATCATAAGTTCAATAAGTCAATAACCAGTTCTCTCATTATTACCAATCTACTCTAATCCTCTAAATCACTAATAACCAAGATCAAACAATAACTGCTATCAACTCTAAAGTATAAGATCATCGATACCAATGAAATCAATCCCACAATAACTCTATCTCTATAACTGAATAAATCAAGAACTAATTATGAAAAGTAGTCTACTGATTATTCTCGATCAACTTAAATCATCAAATACTCAATCATAAATAAGGAGTAGAACACTTTCGAATAACATGTAATCTAAAATAGTTTACATCTGATACTTAGCATCAAAAGTGAACCGTAAATACTCTCACAACTTAATAAGTAGATGAATCTAGAAATAATTGCTCCTAACAGTCCAAGATCAGTCTTATCGTACATATCGATATTAACAGTAGGATATTATACATCTAATCATACTCCAACCATCATTAATATCATCTAATTATTAATTAATATCTGATATAAAGAATACAAATCCCAAATTAACTTCAACTCAAAATAAGTCCATGCACCGATCCAAGCATCAAGAATTCTAATCTCTTAGTAAAGTAAGGTCATAACTAAACCGTCCTCAATATTCAAATTAATTCTTATCTGAATAATCACAAATTAAATATTAAGTTTGATAAATACTTCATCTAAAATATACATTTCTAATCACAATTACAAACCAATCATCTCAAGATTAAAACTAAGTACAGTCCAAGTTCCTTTACAATTAGTCCGAATTCGAAACGGTTACACATGAAAAGATATAAGTTTAATATCTCAATATCCAAATACAAGGTCCATATACATCTGATGCTTAAAAATAAACTAATCCAGCTAGATCAAATCAAGTCACAGTCTAAAGTCTTCCAATACAGGCCTAAGCTAATAACGACAAACTACCAACATATGAAATGACACTGATAGAAGCTCATTTCAACTATGTACATAAGGTGCATAGTCATCGATGTCTCATAAAAAGATACAAGTAATCAAACTAGTAAAATATAGCAGAAAGTCACATGAAATGATAAGAGTGACAAGTTAAGGCCATCTCGATAACAGTACATAAAGAAATATACAAGAACAAACACTCACATGAAATGACGCGGCTTTGTATCCGAATCGCCGTCTGGTCTTCACTGAACGAATGGTACGAATCTCTAGATCATCCCATGGATCGGTCTTTGAATTGCTTATGTATCGGGTCCACAACGAACGCCTGTCTGAATCTCCTACAATGAGTCTGGATCACTGCATCACCCAACCAAACACACATAATACACTAGTATATACGCATACACAAACAGATACTCATGCATACACTCAAGCATCCATTATACGTACATACATACATACTTTCACACACCCATACAGATAGCACTCACCTATATATACATTAATATACATGCATACACTTTCATGCACTCGGCACCCAAAGAACGCAAATACCACACACACATGATAATATTACGCACATACTTACATTAATAATTATAACACACATAATATAACACATATAACAAGCACACACAAATACATGCATACATTATAATTAAAGAGGGGGGAGAAGAAGGGACTCACGGTGGGAGAGGGGAGGGGCGCGACTATCGACGGCTGAGCTCACGGAGGACCTAGCGGAGTAGATCAGCTCTGGTGGAGAAGGTGCTCGATCACGGGTTGCCGCGAGGAGTAGAAAGGTGCCAACGGTTGATGCGTGATGGTGATGGAGGAAGGGAAGCCCAGTTGAGAGAGCTCAGCTTGGTTCTGGATGTGCTCGGCCATAATGCTGCCATGGCACAACAAGGTAGAGGGAATGGCGCACAAGGGGAGGGGGAGGAGGTGGCTCATGGCCAGAGGCAAGGCACGACCTGGGTGCTGCAAGGGGCGCGCACAGGGCTGCTGGTTCCATAGGAGATGGAGTTACTGGATTAGCCATGGTTGTAGGGGCTTGGTTGAGGATTGCAGCTAAATGAGGAGCAAGTCTGAGGGAGCTTGTGGAAGGGTTCATCACGGCCACGCGATGGAGGGGAGCACAGGCTTCAGGGTGGTCTGCTAGCGGAGCTGCTGGCTGAGATGGACAGCGGCAAGGGAGGAGGAGAGGAGTGTTATGTAGGCTGTATTGGAAAAGAGTGGGTTCAGATTTGAAGATAGATTCGTTAAGATTAGGATTTGGTTTGTTAGGATAAGGATTTGTTTAGGATTAGTTTAGATAGTGTTGTTAAGATTAGGATTAGTTATGATGTGAATTTAGATAAGATTTGAATGGGTTGGTGGGTTTCAGGTATATAGGTAATGGGTTTAGATAATGGATTTGAGTAGGAAACAAGAATGGGTATGGATCGTCAATGGGTCAAGGGTTATAGGAATATAAAAGATGGAATAGAAATAAGAAGGGAAGGAGATATAAAATAACAACAATAATAATATTAACACTAATAATAATTAACAATAAATAACAATCATAATGAAAGAATAATATTAATAATTAACCATATAATAATAGTAATAAATAATAATAACTAAAATTCTAATAACAATACTCCAGTAATAACATTAGTTAACAAACAATAATATCGATACACAATAATAATAACAATAATAGTTACAATAATAATAACAATAACTAATATTAAAATTAGTAAATAATAATAACAACAATCAAAATTAACAATAATAGAATAAACACTATTAATAATAATTAACAATAACCATAATAATAACGAAAACAATATTCATAATATTAATAGTAATAACTAATAATATTAATAAGAAATAATAATAATCATAATGAAATAATAATAATGGTAATTATAAAAATAATAGTAATTAGTAACAATAATATTAATAAGCAATAATAGTAATAATATATCTGATCCAAATTAACATTTAATTTCTCCAAAATAATATGTATTAATAAGAAAATAAGTAATAAATCAAGTTAATTAATAATAATAAATAGAATAAAAATTATAGCAAAAGTTAATAAGTATTTTGAAAAAAAATAAAAGTATTGTATTATTAATTAGAAATATTACATTCTACCCACCTAATAAAAATTTCGTCCTCAAAATTTCAATAAAGTAGGAAATGGTAAAAATCAAGTTAAAAGAGAAGATAAGGCTTTCACTTCGCTTCTCACAGCGTCATGGGTCCTCCATGCTTACGCTGCGCGCTCTGATCTCCGCTACAGGCTTCAACATGGAGTGATAAAACTCAGGGGGAAAAATCAGAGAAATAGAATCAGAGGAAAATAAAATAAGAACCAAGGTGGAAGTCTAGATCACTTTGGAAAAAAGTAGAAATCAGGGACATCAAAGATTCAAGAGATTATTCCAAAAGAGAGGACGATCAATTTCAAATGGAGTCGATATCATTGTATGGATAGTATATGTTTATTGCAGCTTAAGTATAACTTCTTTCAGGTCACCGAAAAGAACTAGGTCCTCTTTAATATCGAGCCTGGCTCTAAAACCAAGAAAACTCTGTCACGCCCCGCTTCCCAAAATACATAAAAACGGAGTCGCGATGAAAGTCAATGACGTATATATGCGAGGAGAATACCCTACGTATGCACGCTAAGCCTAAAATAACCTGAATAAGCCATAAAATCTACTACAATAAATCAATATCACTACAATATGACATATAAATATCTAACACAATGATAGCATATGAATAAAAATATGAAATGGTGACTGAAAACAATATATCAAGAATCAAGAAATAACATAAATAAAAGAGCAGGAATGCCAATAGTCAAGAAGAGAGAAACTTCAGCTCCTCGCAACATGTACGATCTCAATGAACGCCTGATTAATGACATGAAACATCCAGTATCTGAACGTACGGATTCAGGGTCGTCAGAAGCGACCTAATGAGTGTATAAGAAAAGAGAAAGTGCTCGTGCATATAAACAGTGTGTACAAAATAACAATTAGTCTAAAACTGAAAATGAAAGATAGCTGAATAACAATAACATGAGTGAGCCTGCAGATAAAAGACAACTAATACAACTGTAAACAACAACTGATGTCAAGATGTGTAACCTAGCATATGTCACTAGTCTGGTATACAATCCGGTCATGTGTACAATTATATATCTATCATAACTTATACTAGTTCAGTCAGGTGAGTATAGTCATTATAGTACATAGTAACAGTTTATCAATATTAATTGTATTAGCGAACACAAATTGCCACTTGTAATAGACGCATCTCATACTACGCCTACTACACGTGTCAATCAGGGTCCTAAATTATTGAAACTGATTGGTTGAAGATATTGTCCATACTTTAGGTGGGTTCCGTACATACCGGGGACCACGGCCCAGATGCCTGGCACTGACCAGGCCCTACCGCCAAGTAGTCAATAATAGTAATAGTACTTACAGTATCAATGTAGAACAATTTTCATAGTAATGTTGTGGAACAATAAACAGATGGGATGTCAGTCGTCCCCTGGATCCTGCAATGGAACCGTAAGTCGGCTGCGCAACCTGTATCTAAGGCCCACCTAAAATACAGATGCTATCTCCTCCATCAATTTTCCCAATCCCAGTGTAAGTTGTCCATTTTCATTATTATTCAATATAGTTAACACAATCAATGTCCATGTTATATAGAACACTAAGACTATACAGTGACAGTAACAATACAGTATACAGTCAACAGTAATTGTATACATGGTGAGAAATATTGGGAACAGTAGACACTATCAGTAACCGTGTATACGATGAACAATAGGACTGTACAGTGTGTTAAGGTTAAATAATACTTTCTCAGTAATTAAATTTTTTGATTTTGAAAAAGGTGATAAATATTTGAAATATGTTTGAAGAAACTAAGAAATCGATAAGTTTTAGGATTACCATTTTTATTCATTATTGAACTTAGTCTCTATACAATAATTCGTTATCAATTTTAGGTAAGGATTAAAATTGAATTTTATATAGTCTCTTTTATTACCCTAAGTCATATGCATCCTTGTGAACGTGAATCTTTACTAGGGATTCTTTAACTTTGACTCCCATGCCTCTTTATTGTTATTATTATTTTATATATATATATATTTTAATATGTATAACTCATCTAATTTTTTTGTATAAGTGTCATGACTTCTTGAGGCCCTCATACCTAACAAATGACTATTAGATGTGTTAGTACATATATAGATAATATTTCTTAGTTTTTTTAGGCTTTCTAATTCACCCATGTAGCGAGCTTAAGGTCGGTGGCTCCCAAACCGGTCAGTTTTAGGGCACCGAGTGAGAAAACACCTCACGGACTTAAGGACTCGAGTGAACTGGGCCACAAAACTGAGGACTTTATTTATAAAATCACCTTCAGGCGTAAATACTTATGCTTATTGAAGCACATGTATCCAGCTTAATTAGTGAATTTTTTATTTGTATTATTATATATTTTTTATAAAGCACAGGAGTCTTTGTCTTAGAATCCTCGATGTGTAAGTGTATTAGGTATGCACATTTTATTAAGGTAAAAATTAAGACTAATTACATATTCAATTTTTTCTCCTATACCTAAAAATCCAACAATTTATTTTATTTTAACCAAGCTTTTAGAAATCCTAATCATGATTTTCCTAATTCTTAAGATTAACTTAGATTTCTTTCAAAAGATAAGTCAAAATATTGTTTCCTTTTTCAAAAAAAATTTTTAATAATTTTTTTATTTTAAAAAAAAGGAAAACCTAAGTTTTGTTAGAACCCTCCCCCACACCAATCTCATACATTGTCCTCAACGTATGAATTAATGCATAGATACATGAAAAAGAAGAAAGGGAAGGAAAATATTACCTTAAGGTAGTGGTTTCGGTGGTGGTCTGATTGGTCCACGAAATGTGACCCAATCAAATTTGTGTGGAACCCACCAGAAACTTTTCTAATATAACTCACTAAAATGATGGATGTATGAATGATTTTTATTAAGAATTTTACCCCATCTAATTTTCAAATTTCACAAACAATTTCAGAATCAATTTTATTAACACCCTTGTCCTAAAATAGAGTGTGAAAAGATGTAAGGATTGAATTGGACTTAGGAAGTACGGGAACTAATACTGACTCAGAAAAGTGACTTAGGTCAAGTAAAGATTCAGGAGTCAAGATTGGTTCAGGAAGTGGGTCCAAATTAAGAGGTTGAAACTCTAGTCCACATTCATTTTTCAATAACGGAATATGACTTAATATTGGTGATTCAAGTTCAAGAATGACAGGTGTGGGAACCAAAACTGACTCTAAAATATTACTCAAGTTGGGTAACAAAAGAGGAGTCAATATTGATTAAGGAATTTGAACTGAATCATAAATTAAGAATCTAGGTCACATATCTCATTGACTTCAATTTCATAATAATGAGAACTTGTCAATTTGTCAATGGGACTATCAAAAGTATGAAATTGGTCAAGTTCAATATGATGATCACAAAAGATTGGCGATTTAATTTCATGATGAATTGGCACAGGATCCAATGTTGACTCAGGAAATAGATTTAAATTAGGTGAAGACACCGGAGTTATTATTGAATCAGAGAGTAGAATTTGTTGGCCCGGAGGCCTTCCTCTCTAGTTTTGATGATGATTAACTCATGTAGTTATGTTTACTAATAATCTTGTGATGTTAGTTTCAGATCATTAAACAAGATATTAGTTGGTGATTGCTTCAAAAAGAGGAGTTTGAAGCCTTCACTTGGTGATTCCCGTGCCCGAGCATCAAGATCATACCTTTGCACTCGGTGGATCACGTTTGGGATCGAGTCGGCTTGAAGATGAAGATCATCAAGAAGACTTAGGTATCCTAATTTAGTTTAGTGTGTTTTAGATCCATGTGTAAAGCTTAGTATAGTTGATATGCTCAAGTGCACAATACACATAC
Source organism: Agave tequilana (assembly GCA_038442645.1). Lineage (NCBI taxonomy): Eukaryota > Viridiplantae > Streptophyta > Magnoliopsida > Asparagales > Asparagaceae > Agave > Agave tequilana. The sequence continues at coordinate 87,124 of JAVJIF010007516.1, forward strand.
GTTTCATGATTTGGATTTAGTTTTCATGAATAGTTGATCAAAACAAGTTTACATGGTTTATATGTATAGTAGATGTATTCTTTCTATACATACATGCTTAAACTTCTTTAACAAACTTATTTTGACTTTCCTATTCATGTATTGAAAAATATAAGTTTGATAAAATACAAGTTTTGGATTTTGGTAAAAATGTTAAAACACAAAAATAGTTTCATATACTTGATATTTGAGCTAAACTTTTTATCACATGTTTATGTATCAATGCAAAATGTTAAAACTATTTTGGGAGATTTTTAGAAGAGATAAAAGAATTTTTAGAAATATTTTTAAATGTTTTTTTGACCCAGTTCTGACCCAGGACAGTGGCTGACAGGCCAGGTCGACCGACCGCACGGTCGACCGCACCTAGGGCCGGTCGACCTTGCGGTCGACCGACGTGCACAGAGCTGTGCACGTCTGGCAGCACAGTGGGCCGGCCGACCGACCGGTCGACCGGACCAGAGAGCTCTGCTCTCTGTATCTGGGCGGTCGGCCGGACGGTCGACCGGATTGCCCCAACGGTCATATTTCTGACTGTTGGCGGTCGGCCGGCCGGCCGACCGCAAGCCTGTCAGGCTGCCAGATCAGCCTAACGGCTAGTTTTCTGTTTGGGCTATAAATACCCCATTTCTTGGGGGTTTTAACTAAGATTTTCAAGAGCAAAAATTCCTACTTTTCTGAAGTGTTTTTACAAGTTTTAAAAGTGTTTTAGAGATTAAAAATTTCATCTTTATTGTTTTTCAAGGGTTTTGGAAAATCAAAGAAAACTAGGTTTTTGGGATATTATTTTAGATTTTCATTTATATCATCTACAAGAGATTTCCCAAGTAGTTTTTCTTTGTGATTTGTTTTCCAAAAACACCTTGATTCCACACTTGAGCTATATCTTCTATCCTAATCTATTAGGATCTTGTTTTATGGAAAAGTGAAAAGAGAGATTGTTTGAGGTTGTTGTAGCCTCCAAGTTGTACACCCTTGCTCTTATTGTATCCCTCTTTGGTAGAGGTTGATCGGGTGATTGGTTTGCTCCCCCTTTGGTAGAGGTTGAGTTGGTTAGATTGCTCCCTCTAGTGAGAGGTGGAGTTTGGTTTGTAACCCTCTTCGGTAGAGGTGTTGTGGTTGTTTGGCTACGGGCCTACCCCTCGGTTGTGAGGCGGTGTTTGAGAGAGGAGTTCGGTACTCCCTTGTTGTAACAAATCCTCCTCGGTGGAGGTTCCCTCGGTGGGAGATAGTGGATTGGAAATCCTTCACGGTGGTGAAGGCGGGGATGTAGAGCTAGGGGCTCGAACCTCGAAACATATCTTGTTGTTAGCGTTTGATCCATTGTCTCTCTAACTCTCTCTTTATTTTGTGCAAAGCATCATTCATTCATTCATATCTTATTGTTTGCATTTGTTGTGCCTTGCATTATTTCATATTGCTCACTCTTATATGCTTGGCTTGTTTGTGTGTGCCTCACTTATACTTAACAACAAGAGCTTCATATAGCACCTTAACCCATATTTAGGGGAATCAAGAGGAGTTAGTCCAGAGCCCTTCACGGGGAATTCGGCTACACTTGTTGGTTGTATTAAGTGTGTTGCAAAATTTGTTTAAGTTTTCGCATTTAGCACATTTAGATTCTAGATTAGCATTAACACCTATTCACCCCCTCTAGGTGTTTTTCAATTGGTATAAGAGCCTACGCTCCTGATACTTTAGGCTTAACATCCTAGGAGTGAGATCTTGGTTTAGCTAATCTACATTTACATTTGCTTGTTTGCACACATATAGTTTGGACCCATGGCTTTCATGACCCCACCTATGTTTGACCCTTCCAACATTCTTGTTTGGAAGACTAAGATGTCCATTTACCTACAAACCCTAGGATATAAGGTTCACCTTGCCATTACCAAGGAATCCTACCTTAGTGATAGCAAGCATATAGGGGCCAATGCACAAGCCCTTGAGGCTATTTGAAGCACGCTTTCAAAAGAATATCTTATGCATGTTTCTAACCTTGATTCCACCTTTGCAGTGTGGAACAAGTTGACAACCACCACGACCTTCGAGTTTCAAGTGCCAATTCAACAAGAGGAGGAGACTAGTGGAGAATCCGATTCACAATGTTTCATGATCCAAGAGAATGACTCCCTTGAGGTACAATCAAAAACTCAACTAGATAGTTTTGATTCTAGTTCTTCATATGATGATCATGTGATGCCCATGCTTTGAATGAAGAACTTTCCATTGTGTGTGAAAAATTAATTTAAAAATATAAAATTTTGAAAAAGAAAAGTCTAGGAATTGAAAAAGAAAATAAAAGTTTGCATTCTAGACTTGACAAGTTTTGCAAGAGAAGGTTGAGGTCTATAATGAAAGGGATTCATTGAGATCTCAACTTGATCTTGCACTAAAAGAAAATAATTTTTTGAAAAATAAAAATGATTGTGATAATGTGTTGAAGAAAAATGAGTTTTATCTTCAAAAGTTGATTTTGTTTTAAAAGAAAATGATTCTTTAAAAGAGAAATTGATTTTATTACAAAAGAATTAGATATTTGTGTTAATAAAAATAAATCTTTGAAAAATGATATTGTTTCTCATGTTTGTCATGCTTCACCTAGAACACCTATTGCTTGCCACACTTCTTCTTTAATTGAACATGATATATCCTTGTTTAAGAAGAGTGTAGATTGTTTGGGCTCCACTTTGAGCCAATGTGCCAAGAGCCATACACGCTTGGAAACTTTGTTTCGAAAGAAACAAGTTCCATCTATTATGCATGCACACCCTTCACGGCATACACATGCTCCTCACGGACACACCCATCACATGTATGCTCATGTGTATACTTGTACACATTGTGGACGTAAGGGCCACCTTGCTAAATTTTGCTTTGATAGAATACATGATATAAATTTAGCAAATAAATTTGTTTGGGTTAGAGAAGGTACTAACCCCCACGGACCTAAAAAGTTATGGGTACCAAAGACCACCACTCTTATTTAAGATGTAGGTGTGGGCTCTCACATGACGTGAGAGTAGCGGTACCTTGAAGTGGATGCGTTCTGGACTTCATGGAAATCATTTGGATGCTTCAGTTTCAAGGGAGATTTGGTGGGAGGACCACCTTGTTTTGGAGACAAGGAGAGTTGCCTTCTAGGTTTGGTAACGATTCTTAACTCCTTATTTATGTTTATATGCTTTCATATTCATTGTTTATAGCATGTTTTATTGTTTGTAGATTATTATGTTAATGCCATGATTATTAGATCCTTGACATGCATGTATAGCATTTTGAGACACCCATGTTTAATATGGAATATTATTTTGTGTTCTCGTATATGTTTAGCTATCATGTTTATCATAGGTTTAATAACATGTGGATTTACATAATAATCATGTTTGTGTTTATCATGTTGATTTATGATTTGTTTTATGCTTCATGCTTTGAATATATGTTTAAATGTTAGTTTTCATTAAGACTAGGATTTATACTTGTGCACATAGTGGGCTACAAATAAATCTTTATATGTTTGTACTTGAATGCTTATTTGTTCCCATTAGATGTGTTAGTATAGTCTAGTTTTGATGATTCATGCATTTTAAACTTGTATTTCCATTTTGGTTTTATTTTATGATCATGTGTTTTTGTTTCATGTATATGTCTATTTTGCCAAACTTTAAGATATACATGTATACCCCTTGAGTCATTTGCTTTTCATGCGAATCTATACATATGGACTCAATTGTGTTTAGGGATATGAATGTATACTTTTTGTGTTGACAAATCATACATATACCTTGAAATGAAATTTGTTTTAATGGAAATTTAGTTTCTCATGTTTCCATGTGTTTTTATTTAACTTCATGTATATGTCTATTTTATCCAAATTATTGTTATACATATACATCCTTTTGAGCCACGTGCCTTCATGCATATATCTTTGTGGACTCGTTGTGTTTGGATATGTATGTATACTTTAGTTTGTATAAGACATACATATGCCTTGAAGATTAAATAAGTTTTGATGATTTTCATGTTTTCATGTTTCAAGGAATATTGAGCTTATTATCTATCTTTCATGATTATGATCTTCACATTATATTTGTACATTCACATTTATTGTTTACTCATGTTTGTTTTCATGAGTCATATTTATGCTTAATTAGCTTAGAGTGTTGATTATCATGTGGATTTCATATTTCACCAAAAAAATTTTTGTTTTATTCCTTACTGAAGGATTTCGTACTAGTTTACAAATTTTCATATAACTAGCTGCGATATTCTTCATATGGTAGAGTTTTTCAAATAAAGCTTATTTTCAAATCTATTTTTTTTAAAACCCTACCTTCCACGGGCGGACGGATGGGAGATCATGCTCATGTATGCTTTATATTGAAAATCATTTTAAACTTGAACATGATTGGGTGGTAGTTATATGATGTATAAACTTAATCATTATTGTTGTTTCAATTGGTATCATTGAAATTCTTTCAATTGGTATCAATATTGACTTTTCTTGTATACTCATATATTTTTATATATGTATGCTTTCATCTCAAATAATATCAATTTTAATTGGAATTAATTTTTCATACATATATATTTTGTTTATGCTAAGCTTGAGTTTCAACTTTATTTCAATGATTCAATTTTCAATTGGTATCTTATTACAAGCTTATGCATGTGTTTTGTTGGTATTTCATAAAGGGGGAGAAAATTCGATTTTTATATTTCAATTGGTACTTGTATTTCCACTCCCTTACTTTATGATAGAAAATAGTCATTTCATATTGGTATCATATACTTAAAAAGAAAAATACTCTCTTTTGATATCAAGATGTTTATTTGAAATATTTAAATTGGTATCTCAAAATTTTGTTTTTAAAAAAATAAATACAAAAGTTTTGATATGTATTGCCTATATGCAAGGAGAGCTTAACATCTCTTCTACATATAAATTCATGTTGAGTGTATCTTGTATTGAGGAGCTTGACATCTCTTCTTTATGTGATACACGTGTGTAGGGGGAGCTTCACATCTCCTCTTATGCATTGCATAGTGTACGTTATGTGAATTAAGGCTTGTCATCCCTCCTTCATGTAATGTATCTATATAGGAAAGTTACTTTACCGTCTTCCTCTTCATGAATGTATATCGCATATACCATTTGTTGATTGACCTATGTTTACTTTCAATTGGTATCAAGATGCTACTTTGACATATTTTCAATTGGTACCTTAATTGATTGTCACCCCTATTTGGTTTTGTTTTTTGTTTTAGACAAAAAGGGGGAGAACATTATTTTTATTTACCCCTTTGTTGATTCATTGTTTCGAACAAAAAGGGGGAGAAAAATTTATTGATTTGGTTTTTGCTTTTACCCCTTATTGATGATTGTTTCTTTGTAGTAAAAAGGGGAGAAAATTTTGTTTTGTTTTGATTGTTTACCCCTTTGTTGATGATTGACAAAAAGGGGAGAAAGATTTTGAGTTTTATATGCATATTTATGTTTTTGCATATATTAAGTTTAATTTAGTTTAATTTTAAATATTTTGTTTTGAACATTTCATTGGTATCTAGAGCCTTTTTATTGTTTATGCATATCTATGCATTCATGTTTAAGAGCCTTCATTGCATATTCATTATGTTTATTTGTTTTATGCATGAGTTAAGGGGGAGCTTCTTTGAAGCTTAACTTTAATCCATGCATATATAACTCCATGAGTTTTGTCATCATCAAAAAGGGGGAGATTGTTGGCCCGGAGGCCTTCCTCTCTAGTTTTGATGATGATTAACTCATGTAGTTATGTTTACTAATAATCTTAGTGATTTTAGTTTCAGATCATTAAACAAGATATTAGTTGGTGATTGCTTCAAAAAGAGGAGTTTGGAAGCCTTCTCTTGGTGATTCCCGTGCCCGAGCATCAAGATCATACCTTTGCACTTGGTGGATCACGTTTGGGATCGAGTCGGCTTGAAGATGAAGATCATCAAGAAGACTTAGGTATCCTAATTTAGTTTAGTGTGTTTTAGATCCATGTGTAAAGCTTAGTATAGTTGATATGCTCAAGTGCACAATACACACACGTTTCATGATTTGGATTTGGTTTTCATGAATAGTTGATCAAAACAAGTTTACATGGTTTATATGTATAGTAGATGTATTCTTTCTATACATGCATGTTTAAACTTCTTTAACAAACTTATTTTGACTTTCCTATTCATGTATTGAAAAATACAAGTTTGATAAAATACAAGTTTTGGATTTTGGTAAAAATGTTAAAACACAAAAATAGTTTCATATGCTTGATATTTGAGCTAAACTTTTTATCACATGTTTATGTATCAATGCAAAATGATAAAACTATTTTTGGGGATTTTAGAAGAGATAAAAGAATTTTTAGAAATATTTTTAAATGTTTTTCTGACCCAGTTCTGACCCAGGACAGTGGCTGACAGGCCAGGTCGACCGACCGCACGGTCGACCGCACCTAGGGCCGTTTGACCTTGCAGTCGACCGACGTGCACAGAGCTGTGCAAGTCTGGCAGCACAGTGGGCCGGCCGACCGACCGGTCGACCGGACCAGAGAGCTCTGCTCTCTGTATCTGGGCGGTCGGCCGGAGGGTCGACCGGATTGCCCCAACGATCATATTTTGATCGTTGGCGGTCGGCCGGCCGACCGCAAGCCTGTCAGGCTGCCAGATCAGCCTAACGGCTAGTTTTCTGTTTGGGCTATAAATACCCCATTTCTTGGGGGTTTTAACTAAGATTTTCAAGAGCAAAAATTCCTACTTTTCTGAGGTGTTTTTACAAGTTTTAAAAGTGTTTTAGAGCTTAAAGATTTCATCTTTATTATTTTTCGAGGGTTTTGGAAAATCAAAGAAAACTAGGTTTTTGGGATATTGTTTTGGATTTTCATTTCTATCATCTACAAGAGATTTCTCAAGTAGTTTTTCTTTGTGATTTGTTTTCCAAAAACACCTTGATTCCACACTTGAGCTATATCTTCTATCCTAATCTATTAGGATCTTGTTTTGTGAAAAAGTGAAAAGAGAGATTGTTTGAGGTTGTTGTAGCCTCCAAGTTGTACACCCTTGCTCTTGTTGTATCCCTCTTTGGTAGAGGTTGATCGGGTGATTGGTTTGCTCCCTCTTTGGTAGAGGTTGAGTTGGTTGGTTTGCTCCCTCTAGTGAGAGGTGGAGTTTGATTTGTAACCCTCTTCGGTAGAGGTGTTGTGGTTGTTTGGCTACGGGCCTACCCCTCGGTTGTGAGGCGGTGTTTGAGAGAGGAGTTCGGTACTCTCTTGTTGTAACAATTCCTCCTCGGTGGAGGTTCCCTCGGTGGGAGATAGTGGATTGGAAATCCTTCACGGTGGTGAAGGCGGGGATGTAGAGCTAGGGGCTCGAACCTCGAAACATATCTTGTTGCTAGCGTTTGATCCATTATCTCTCTAACTCTCTCTCTCTCTCTTTTTTGTGCAAAGCATCATTCATTCATTCATATCTTATTGCTTGCATTTGTTATGCCTTCATTATTTCATATTGCTCACTTTTATATGCTTGGCTTGTTTGTGTGTGCCTCACTTATACTTAACCACAAGAGCTTCATATAGCACCTCAACCCATATTTAGGGGAATCAAGAGGAGTTAGTCCAGAGCCCTTCACGGGGAATTCGGCTACACTTGTTGGTTGTATTAAGTGTGTTGCAAAATTTGTTTAAGTTTTTGCATTTAGCGCATTTAGATTCTAGATTAGCATTAACACCTATTCACCCCCCTCTAGGTGTTTTTCAGAATTGAATCACCAAGTTGAGATTCAGGATCATATTCATCAAGTTCAATTTCAGGGAAGGGATAACGTGCCAAAATGTCAATATGGTTTTCAACATTTAGAGTTAGGGCAAGTTCAAATGTGTGTGCTGTGGAATCTTATTTTCCAAAATAAGATGATTCTTTGGCTCTAACAGAATCGTTAGCGACATCAGAAATGGTCAAAAGGTGAGAATGGAAAGTTTGGACCATTATATCTATGTCATGATTATGAGTGATTTGAGCCTGAGTCATGGCTTCAAGCAGCTTTTCATAGTCGATTGGTTCATCATTTGTTCCATTGGACTTGAAAAGATGAAGTTTTGTTTTGGAATTTGTGGTGAAATCGTGATTCTGTTAGATTTTGTGATTATTGCTTGGACTCGCGCATACTCATTTCCAAGATTGATGGTTTTCTATTTTGAACTGGTAGAACTGAGTATGAATCTTGAAAATATTGTGGACAAGGTGGAAAGGAGGACAAGTTGGTTGAAAATTGGACTCGGGGGAGGTGAATCCCCATTGACTCTGTAAAGATTTGAAATTATTTTAAAAATTTTGGTCATAAGATTGGGGGCATGAGTTATATTAATTCCGATAAGACTACTCCGGCACACTAGGTTGATTAAAGTTATGATATACCGGTTTGGTAATATCAGAAAAAAAGGTTGGGGTGCAATATGAATTACCATTAAAATTGAAAAAAATTGTTGTTATAAACCATATTACACAAACAAAGAAAAGCAAATAAGCAAACAAATAAAAAGAAAAAAAATCTAACCTAAGTTAGGGTAAACCTTAGACCTAGACGACTCCAAACTTTAGGCTATCCTTAGGAGGTCTATTGCCGATCCTAGCCACAAGTTAATCGGCCAGGTAGGTGGCAAGGTTGGTGGAAGGTTAGCCGTCAAAGACGTTCTTTAATTAAGTAACCACCAACCTTCAGGCTTTCGGCCCTTAATCCCCTTCCTAGACACTGATTTGGCAAGAGTTAGTTTCGAACAACCTCCTCCTTCGGTCAACCGCCTAAATGAGTCTGAAGTCAACCTAGGGCCAACGTCTAGTCAATTTTTATTTTAGGGTTAGGGTTGTGAGTGCAACGAGGAAGATTTGTGGGCCGAGGAAGGGGAATGACATCCCCATCTTATTTTGTTTATGGGTTTTGCCCTTAAAGAGATTTAGTGCACGTGTAATACAAAAGACAAGTATTCACTCAAAAGCAGTAAATTAGCCAAGGGTGCTTCCTACTCTATATGCAATGCGAACACACCTTGTCGCCAGCACTCTTCAACAGAAATTAAAAAAATTTAAATAGACATGTGCCTATGATGCAAGAGTCTAAATTTTTTTAATTAGTCACCTAATAGGTTACTATTAATTAATTAGCAGTATGCAGAGTGATCACAGAAATAATATCAAAGCAGTAAAGAGGACTTTGCAATTTGTAACAACCTGCAAAAGATCAATTAGTAGTGATCTACTAATGCCGCAGAAACGCTGCAATTGCCGCGTTTGCGCGGCTATTTCGTAGGCTATGTTGCTTGCCTTCTAGGGCAGAGGCACAGAGTAGCTGTATGTCCCTAGCTGTAACTAGTTTTCATGTTATCAGATCCTGAAAATAGAAATAAATAAATAAATAATTCGTTTTTTTAGAGAATATTGTACCTTCTCTCCCCGGTAACGGCGCCAAAATTTGATTGGAAAAAAAGCTAGAGTTTTAGAATGATGTTATCTGAAAGTAAAAAGAATCTCTGACTTTTCACAATTTATCCACAGTAGCAGTGGCTATGCGGGTCGATCCATAGGGAAAGATTCGATGGAAGCTTTTCGAAACGATTTTCTCTAAATTAGCATGGAAAAAAGAGATATTGATTGTAAGAAATAAATTTAAATAGAAAGAATAAACATAGCCAACTAATCATCTACCACAACCAAACACTAGTCTATCAAGAATAAATATCATGTTGAACCTATAAAGATTAACCCTAGATTGTTCCTTCAAATTCAAGAAAGAAAAGTAAGAAAGAGATTAAACCCTGTTGGCAGTACATTAGATAAAACTAAGCATTGGTTTATCAAAGTCTCAAAGTATAGTTTAAGAAAAGCGGTCTTAACATTAAACTATCAAAGCATCTAAGTATAAACTAAGAATAATTATTAAATAGTATACCCTAAACCTAGTTTAACTCAATTCATGACTAGTCTTCAAGAATTATTTACTTACCCTAGGATTTTTAACATGGATAGAGTTCAATCAACTTATCTTCATAGATCTAGGTTTTAATTAGTGGAGAGATTAGCAAGCTACTAAAGAATTAGTTACACATAATTATAGTGAAATTTAGCATGGTATTTAAAGATTGCATAAAATAGATGAAACTAAAATAAAAGAAACACAAATTAAAACAAAGCCAAGAGATTAAAAGAAAAAATATGACCTTTTATTAAGTCTGTCACCAACTCAGCACAAAGTTTTCTTCTTTCTTCAACTCTTCTTCAAAGTAAAAAGAACTAGAAAAATACAAATAAATTCGGAAAGAAAGAGGATCTAAAGAAACCCTAGACTTGAGCTTCTGACAGCTACCCTCCTTTGTTGCTCTGCAGGGGTATTTATAGGAGATTTGAGACGTAAAATCTCAGTACAACTCTCCCACTAAAACGCGTCGCAACCGCCTCTATATTGCCGCGGAAACGAAAAAATTGCCGCGTTTTCATGGCAAAAGCGTAGCCAAATGCCACGCGCTTTCTCGCATAGCCTCCTCTAGTCCGTCCATCTTGGAATCAATCCTTAGATCTTGAATTTGGGCTCTGGATTTTGAAATACGATGATCTTTAGATAACTTGGAGATTAGGCTATCTCCAAATCCGAATCAAATTCAAATTTTCTCCCATTTATCTTTATCTTGTAGTGCAAGAAACCAAGTTTAAATAGAAGTCCACCTCTGATTTTAATTAGGATAAGGATCCATCTTATTCTATCCTTCTTCTTATCGTGATTTGAATAGCAATTAGGAGTCCTACTTTATCCTCCTTCCTCCTCTCCTAGATTTTAAATTAATTATTTAAAATCTAAGTTTAGATTAGGTTAGATAAGATAGAAACTTCTAAATTACTAAAATAAATCATACACGTGGGCTTGTAGACTTTTTGGGCTTTGGACAATTGGGCTTCATTTATTTATTCTTTAATTACTCAAGGCCTGCACAACATTAAACAATAAAACGTTACATTGCAGTGTTTTAAAAAAGAATAAGTAGGGAAATATGATGATAAATATGATGATAATATGCACTATTGACTACTTATCAGTAATGAAGGGGAGCTCGGTTGAGAGAGCTCGGATGGGCTCTGGGAGTGCTCAGCCATAATGCTGTCGTGGCACAGCAAGGGGGAGGGATGTTGGCCCAAAGGCCCATCGCTCTAGTTTTAATGATGATTAACTCATATTGTCATAATTTACTAATAATCTTGTGTTTAATTAGTCTCAGATATTTGATCGAGATCTTAGTAGGTGATTAGCTTCAACAAAGTTATTTTGGGGCAAACACATATAGATTCAAGAGCTCGCGCGTCAAGATCGCATCTAACACTCGGTTGGAGTTAAGCTCGTGGGATCGCGTTTGGATCGAGTCGGCTTGGAGACAAGAAGACTTCGGTTTGTATTTAGTTTAGTTTGTTTAGATCTTGCGTAAAGATAGATAGAATTGATATGCTCAAGTTCACACATACACCCAAGTCTCTATATGTTTGGTTTTCATTTAACCGGTTTTGAATTTTATGTCAAAAACATAGATATATATCTTATATGTTTATTGGATTCTATCCATATACAATATGCTTCAAAGTTGTTTCAATATCATGTTTTGTATCCATTTGAATTTTGGAGAAAATGAATTTTCATTTCAAAAATCCAAGTTTGGAAAATACAGATTTTGTGTTTAGACAAAATTTCAATATCAAAAAAACGGTTCAAATAGTTTGTAATATGTGTTGATTTTTGGTCACACATATTTGGTATTCAAAGATCTTAAAAGAACTTATTTTTGTGAAATTTATGTGCATTTATGGGATTTTTTTGGTATTAAATTAACCAAGTTTTCTTTCCTAAAAATCCCAGCCAGACTGACTGGCGGTCGACTGAGCCGGTCGACCGGACCAGTGGTCAGTTGACCGGAACGGTCGACCGATGTACACGAGGGCATGCACATGGCCAGCCACAAAGGCCGGTCGACCACGCGGTCGATCGACTGAACGCACCCAACTCTCGGGTGCTGGCCGGTCAACCGGGCGGTCAACCGATGGCTATGGCCGGTCAACCGGGCGGTCGATCGCAGGCCCAATGGTCAGAAAAATGACCATTGGCCGGTCGACTAGGCGGTCGACTAGAAGGGCAGTTTTGCCCTTTCCTGTTGCCAACGGGCAGATTTTTTGGAGGTTTATAAATAGCACCCTCTTGGGTTTTATAAAAACTTTTTAGAGAGCCAAATTTTCTATCTATATAAGTGTTTTAGCAACAAAGTTTTAAAGAGTTTTTGTACCAAAAAAATCTATCTTTATTTGTTTTCAAGGGTTGAAAAAATAAAAAAAAGAGAGTCTTTGGGAATTGGTTTTGGTCTTCATTTATATTTCTATCTAGAGTTTTTCTCAAGAGTTTTTCTTTGTGATTTATTTTCCAAACACCTTGTTTTCTCACACTTGAGCTATCATCTCTATCCTATCTATAAGATCTTGTTTTTTTGGGAAAAAGTTGTTTGTGATCTTTGTGATCACCAAAGTTTTAAGCCTTCTTTGTGTTGGCTTTGTGTCTATCCCTCTAAGTGTAGAGGTGATTGTGTTTGTTAGTATCCCTCTTATGTAGAGGTAATTGTGAAGGAGCTTTGGTTTGTTGTATCCCTCTAAGTATAGAGGTGACTGAGATTATAGTGTTGGCTTGGTGCCTTATCCCTCTCGTGAGATGTGATTGTTGTTTGGCTTTGTGCCTTGCCTCTTGTGTAGAGGTTGCATTTGTTGGAGAGAGGAGTTATGTACTCCTAGTTGTATTTGTTAAATCCTCAGTGGAGGTTCCTTATGTGGGAAGTCCTGTGTGGACGCATAGTGAAAATTCTTCTGTATGAAGGCGGGGACGTAGAGCAGTGACTCGAACCTTGAAACATATCTCGGTATTTGCATTTGAACCACTATCTTTAAACTCTCTCTCTCTTATATTGTGCATTTTATCCATATCTTGCATTGATTCATATTACTCATATCTCATAAATGCTTGGTATTGATTGTGTGTGCCCATACTTGAGCTGAACTAAAAGAGCTTCATATAGCACTTCAACTCTTATTTAGAAGAATTTAGAGGAGATAGTCTAGAGCCCCTCGCCGGGAATTCGACTACACTCTTTGGTTAAACTATGTGTGTTGCATTTAGTTTTTTAATTCCGCATCATTTGTCATTTGATTAGCCATACACTTACTCACCTCCCCTCTAGGTGTATTTTCAATTGGTATCAGAGCCTACACTCCTGATATTAGGTTTGACCACCTAGGAGTGAGATCATGGATAGCTAATCTAATTTTTGCATTTGCACACATACTTGTTTACACACACTCATGAATTACCTTGCCCCTTCCATGTTTGATGTTTCTAACATCAATATGTGGAAGCTTAGAATGAGTGCTTACTTAAAGACTTAGGCTTGCATGTTTACCTTGCCGCTACCAAGAAATCTTATCTTGATAATAGCAAGCATGTAGAGGCCAATGCACAAGCCCTAATGGCACTTAGACAAACATTGAGTAAAGAATATCTTATGATGGTTTCTCATTGTGATTCCGCTTTTGTAGTGTGGAACACCTTGACCTCCCTCAAGATGCAAACGACGAAATATGTGGAGGAGGATCCTTGGTGGATGAGTCCGAGCAAACTTGCTACATGGTCCAAGGGAATGACTCCCTTGAGGTAAACTCGGAAACTCATTTAGATGATTGTGCTAGTTCTTCAGGAGATGATATTATAAATGCCGATGATTTAAATGAAGTTGTGTGTGAAAACTTGCTAGAAAAATACCAACTTTTGAAAAAGAAAACTTTTAAAATAAAAGAAGAAAATAAGGATTTGTTTTCAAAGCTAAATATGATTTTGCAAGAGAAGGATGAGATCTCAAGAGAACGAGACTCCTTGAAAATCCAACTCGACCTTGCTTTAAAGGAAAACAAAATTTGAAAAATAAAAATAATTGTGATGATGTTTTGAAGAAAATGAAGTTTTGTCTTCAAAACTTGATTTTGTTTTAAAAAAAAATGACTCTTTGAAAAACAAAATTATTTCTATTTCAAGAGAACTAGATGTGGTTTCAAAAGAAAATATTTCTTTGAAAAATGATTTTTCTTCACATGTTTGTCATGCTAGTAAGCTTCACCATCTAGTGTAACTATTGCATGCTCCACTTCTTCTAATGTTGAAAATGATATAATTATGTTAAAGAAGAGTGTTGATTGTTTGGGCTCCACTTTGAGCCATTGTACCATGAACCACACACCTTTAGAATGCATGTTTTGAAAGAAATAAGTTCCACATATACATGCACACAAACCACGGCATACACATGCTTCTCACGTTCATACACATGACATTAGGTATGCTCATGTGTACACTTGTACACATTGTGGACGTAAGGGGCACCTTGCAAAATTTTGTTATGATAGATTAAATGATTCAAATTTTACAAACAAATTTATTTGGGTTAGGAAAGGTGCTAATCCCCATGGACCGAATAAGGTATGGGTACCAAAATTCACTCCTATTTTATTTGATGTAGGTGTGGGCTCTCACATGATGTGAGAGGTATTGGTGCCTTGATGGTGGATGCGTTCCGAGCTATATAGTGACAATTTTTGATGCATCACTTTCAGGGAAATTTAGTAGGAGGGCCACCAAAGTTTGGAGGCCTAGAGATTAGCCCTATTGCTTTTGGTAACTATCTCTAACTCCTATTTATGTTTACATGCTTTTAGATTATTGATTTTTTTTAGCATGCCATGTTTTAATGTTCATGATATTAGATGTAATGTATATTAGACATGTGACACACATAGATAGTCTTTTGAGATACACCTATGTTCATATGGATTTACATCTTTTGTGTTCTCACTTTAGTTTAGCTATTGTATATATCCTAGTCTAAAATATGTGTATTTAACTTATGATTATATTGGTTTATGTTTTCATGCTTCATGTTTTGATTACTTGTTTAGATATAGTTTTCATTAAAACTTGTGTATATACTTGTACAACTAATTAGCCACATTTAATTTTTGAATGTTTATGCTAATTGCTCATTTGTACCCATTAGATGTACTAGTATAGCCTAGTTTTGATGATTCGTGCATTTCAACTTGTATTCCCTATTTGTATATATTTTCATGATAATGTGTTTAGCTTCATGTATATGTCAATTTTGCCAAAATTTTACATATATATGTCTATCCCAGAGTCACTTGCCTTTCATGCAAATTTGTATTATGGATTCAATTGTGTTTAGGGATATTTATGTATACTTTTAGTTTTAGACAAAACATACATATGCCTTAAGTTGGTATTGTTTTGATGATTTCTTATTAAAGAAATTTCATATGAGTTTCATTGCCTTATTCCATGATTATATTTTTCGCATGATTTTTATACACTCACATTATTTGTGTTTACTCATTACCTTATTTGATGAGTACTTTGTTAAGCTTTATATATCTTGAGTGTCAATTTTGTGTAAAATGCATACTTCATGAAATATATGATTTGGTTTCATGTTTTAAAGAATTTATAACTAGTTATTTCAAATATTGTCTTAAACTAGTTCATATTCTTCACTTGGTAGAGTTTTCAAATATGTTAAAATTATTTTCAAATCCTATTTTTGAAAACCCCTACCAACAAAAGGCGGTCGGTTGGGAGATCATGCCTTGTATGCTCAAAATTGAAAATCTATTTAAACATGTACATGAAAAGGGAGGTAGGTATGAGTTATACATTTAATCCTCATTATTTTTTCAATTGGTATCACAATTGACATTTCATATGTTTGTATGCTCATCAATGTTTTCTATATATATGTCTCATATTTCAATTGGTATATCTATACATACATATATATGATTTGATTATGCTTGTTTACAATATTTAAATGTTTAAAGAACAAATTATGTTTATGCTAAGCCTGACTAATTTTTAATGTTAATTGGTATCTTTATGAGCTTATGCATTATTTTCAATTAGTATCAAAATATACTTCATATTTTACTTTTCAATTGGTATTAAGAATTTACAAGATATTTCATTGGTATCAAAAAAAAATTCACAATGTTTCATTTTTAATTGATATCATTATTTACTATTGGTATCTATATTTTTAATTGGTTTCAATTGGTATCTATTTTTTTAATTGGTATCTAAATTTTTTCCCCAATTGGTATAATCTATTGGAACTTTAAAATCTTTTTGGTGGTACCAACTTTAGTTTTGTCAACTACAATTTGATTTCATTGTATCAAAATTTATTTTATTAACTTCAAGAAAATTCAATTTTTTTTATATGTATTCCTTATATGCAAGGGGAGCTTAACATCTCCTCTATATATGGATTCATGTTGAGTGTATCTCAAAGGGGGAGAAGTATTTAACATCTTTTCTTTATGTGATACATGTGTGTAAGGGGAGCTTCACATCTCCACTTATACATTATATATTATGCTTTATGCGGCTAGGGTCTAGTCACCTCTTTTCATATAAATGTATGTATGCAGGGGGAGTTAACTTTACGTCTCTCCTCTTCATGAATGTTATATCGCATATATAATCTTATTGTTTGATTTATTTTCATCCCTTTGTTGATGAATTGAAAATAAAGAGGAGAAGTATTTGGTAAGTTTATATATGCATGCTTATTTCATTTCCTTGTTTATGCAAAAAGGGGGAGAATAATTGCTATGCATGTTTATATTTGTTGTTTTATGCATATATGTCAAAAGGGGAGAAGTATGTTGTTTAGTTTATGCACTTCATCGAATATCTTTTTATTTATTGTTATCCATGAGTTAAGGAGGAGATTCTATGAAGCTTATCTTTAATCCATGTATATATAACTCTATGAGTTTTGTCATCATCAAAAAGGGAGAGATTGTTAGCCCAAAGGCCTATCGCTCTAGTTTTGATGATGATTGACTCATGTAGTTATAGTTTACTAATGATCTTGTGTTTAATTAGTCTCAGATATTTGATCATGATCTTAGTAGGTAATTAGTTTCAACAAAGGAGTTTTGGAGCTAACACAAGTAGATTCAAGAGCTCGCACGTCAAGATCACATCTAACACTCAGTTGGAGTCAAGCTCGTTGGATCGCGCTTGGATTGAGTCAGCTTGGAGACAAGAAGACTTCAGTTTGTGTTTAGTTTAGTTTGTTTAGATCTTGTGTAAAAATAGATAGTATTGATATGCTCAAGTTCACACATACACACACAAGTCTCTATATGTTTGGTTTTCATTTAACCGGTTTTGGATTTCATGTCAAAAAATATAGATATATATCTTATATGTATATTAGATTCTATTCATATACAATATGCTTCAAAGTTGTTTCAATATTATGTTTTTGTATCCATTTGAGTTTTAGAGAAAACAAATTTACATTTCAAAAATTCAAGTTTGAAAAATACAGATTTTTTGTGTAGGCCAAATTTCTATATCACAAAAATAGTTCAAATAGTTTGTAATATGTGTTGATTTTTGGTCACACATGTTTGGTATTCAAAGATCTTAAAAGAACTTATTTTTGTGAAATTTATGTATATTTATGGGATTTATTTTGTATTAAATTAAACAAGTTTTCTTTCCTAAAAATCCCAGCCAGACTGACTGGCGGTCGTCCGAGCCGGTCGACCGGATCAGTGGTTGGTCGACCGGAAGGGTCGACTGATGTGCACGAGGGTGTGCACATGGCCAGCCACAAAGACTGGTCGACCGTACGATCGACTGACTGAACGCACCCAACTCTCGGGTGCTGGCCAGTCGACCAGGAGGTCGATCGATGGCTATGGCCGGTCGACCGGGCGTTCGACCGCAGGCTCAACGATCAGAAAAATGACTGTTGGGCGGTCGACTGGAAAGGCAGTTTTGCCCTTTTCTGTGCCAATGGGCAGATTTTTTGGAGGTTTATAAATAGCCCCCTCTTGGGCTGTTTTATACAAGTTTTTAGAGAGCCAAATTTTCTATCTATACAAGTGTTTTAGCAATAAAGTTTTAAAGAGTTTTTGTGTCAAAAAGACCTATCTTTATTTGTTTTCAAGGGTTAAAAAAAAAGGAGTTTTGGGGAATTGGTTTTGATCTTCATTTATATTTCTATCTAGAGTTTTTTCCAAGAGTTTTTCTTTGTGATTTATTTTCCAAACACCTTGTTTTCTGACACTTGAGCTATCATCTCTATCCTATTTATAGGATCTTATTTTTATAGGAAAAGTTTCTTGTGATCTTTGTGAGAACCAAAGTTGTAATCCTTCTTTGTGTTAGGTTTGTGCCTATCCCTCTAAGTGTAGAGGTGATTAGGTTTGTCGGTATCCCTCTTGTGTAGAGGTGATTGTGAAGGAGCTTTGGTCTGTTGGTATCCCTCTAAGTGTAGAGGTGATTGAGGTTGTAGTTTTGGCTTGGTGCCTTATCCCTCTTGTTAGAGGTGATTGTTGTTTTGACTTTGTGCTTTGCCTCTTGTGTAGAGGCTGTGTTTGTTGGAGAGAGGAGTTGTGTACTCCTAGTTGTATTTGTCAAATCCTGAGTGGAGGTTCCCTGTGTGGGAAGTCCTGTGTGGACGCATAGTGAAAATCCTTCTGTGTGAAGGCGGGGGCGTAGAGCAGTGGCTCGAACCTCGAAATATATCTCAGTGTTTTAGTTTGATCCACTATCTTTAAACTCTCTCTCTCTCTCTCTCTCTTATTGTGCATTAATTCATATTTCTTATATCTCATATATGCTTGGTATTGATTGGGTATGCCCATACTTGTGTTGAACCAAGAGAGCTTCATATAGCATCTCAACTCTTATTTAGAGGAATTTAGAGGAGATAGTCCAGAGCCCCTCACGGGAATTCGGCTGCACTCTTTGGTTACACTAAGTGTATTGCATTTAGTTTTTTAATTCCGCATCATTTGTCATTTGATTAGCCATTCACCTATTCACCCCCCTCTAGGTGTATTTTAAAGGGAATGGCACACAAGGAAGGGGAAGGAGGTGGTTCATTGCCAGAGCCTGGCCACTGCAAGGGGTGCATGCAGGGCTGCTGGTTTTCTAGGAGATGGAGTTGTTGGATTAGCCATGGTTGTAGGGGCTTGGTTGAGGATTGCAGCAAAAGGAGGAGCAGCTCTGAGGGAAGCTGTAACCCCCTACTCCCTGATGTACATATCACAGTATCAATACTCGATACGACGTACAAAATTGATTTGACCTTCCCGATAGTCAGATTGAACCGATTTCAGTTTTAGATATTATTTTTCATTATTTAGATTTTTAAGAATTTTCTGGATTATTTTGAAAAATCTCTATAGTCGGTGTCGACCGATACCGATAATCGGCTCTACGATTTTTAATTCACAAACGGAGTTGTATTTTGAGAATCCGCTTTCATCATGTGTCTTAGAATCATACGATCTACGTTAGGGTATTTTTTGGGGATTTTTCTGAATTTATCAAAAATCGGGCTAAACCGGTGTCGCCCGATATCGACGATACACTCCAGGATTTTTAACTTGCAAACCTGACTTTATTTCATGAATCCGATTTCACATTTCTCCTCCATGTAATATTCTCTATTTTCTATAATTTTTGGGAACTGTTCGGAGCTGGTCCAATATTGGGCCAATATAAATAATAATTAAATATTATTTTTAATCTATCGTTTTCTTTTCTTTTTCTTTTCTTCTCCTTTCCTCCCGAATCATCTTCCACCGCCTTAACCCACCGCCTTTGACTGTCTCCCACTGCCTCTCCCCTCTCTCTCCTATAAAAACCTCTCTCTAAAACTCTCTCAAAACCCCCTCTCTCAATTCTCTCTCCTCTCTCTATCTCTCTCTTTCTTCTCTCTCTCACTGTCTCTTTCTCCCTGTTTTTTTTGTCCGCCACGCGACAGACCACCGCCGGCCTTGCTGCCGGCGAGCTGATGTGCCTCTGTGGCCGGCGCGCCACCGGGCTCCACACCCACACCTCCGGCCGCGCGGCCGGTGGCCGGCCGCCACCGCGCCCCAAAGCCGAGCGCCGCCGCCACCCATCATCTTCTTCTTCTCTTTTCTTTTTCTTTTACTGTTCTCTCCCTCTCTCATCCTCCCTCTCTCTCTCTTTCGCGGCCTGAACCGCCGCGCCGCCGGCGGGCTCCTCTCGCCGCCGGCCAGCACGGCTGGCCGGCTTGCTCGCGCGGCAGCAGCAAGAACTGCTGCTGCTGCTGCTCCTCTGTAGGTGATTGGGTTCGGGTATGAACCCGAACCCAATAATCCTATTGGGTTCGGGTACCCAATAGCCCTGAACCCGTTAACCCAAATACCCATTTAACTTAAGTTATGGGTTTGGGTATTGGATCCAAACCCGACCCGTTAAGAGCCCAAACCCGCATCCAAAGCCCAATAAAGGTAATTTTTCATAAAACCCCCTGTTAAATAATACTTATTGCATTTTAAATCCATATTATTTACATATTAACCCCTTTATGTGGTTTCTAGTGCTCGGGCGATACCTGGAACATCGGGAATCCGATTTGGACGATTCTAGAGCTGTTGCGATCGTGGGAAAGAGAGCTACCCTCCCACGGCTAGTTTGTGAGTGTTTTTCTTTTATAAATTATATTTTTACCATGTTTAGTGAAAGTTATTGATTGCTTAAGTAATAAAACTTGATTATCGGTAAATCATTATAATTATTGTTTACTAAAGATGTCATTGTTGGGAACTCCCTGTAATTAAAACATAATCAAACCTGATTTATTATACGGGATGATTTCCGAAGCTAATAATGTTCATGAGTAACACTAGCCACTAACTTAATAATTCAACTAGATCATTATGTTTAATACTTTGGTGATACCTATATGTAACACTCGAGTAGATGATATAGCCATATTACACCGGACACGGTTGTTTACATACAGCGCATTGTATATTCACGTCCATCTGTTACATAGGGACTTGTTAGACTAAACATTAGTGTGCATACACTCGGAACACCGTGACTTACATATCCTGTCACACGGGACACTGTTATCGTATGTACATGTTGCACAGATACTATGACACGTCACACTATTATTTCGTATTCATATCCTGCCGATATATGGATGTACCACTTCACGAAATACCGT
Source organism: Agave tequilana (assembly GCA_038442645.1). Classification (NCBI taxonomy): domain Eukaryota; kingdom Viridiplantae; phylum Streptophyta; class Magnoliopsida; order Asparagales; family Asparagaceae; genus Agave; species Agave tequilana. Next base: position 108,330 of record JAVJIF010007516.1, read on the forward strand.
CATGTCATATATTGTTATCATCGTTACATGGATTCTAGGCACATCACTGTTACACATGCATGTATGGTTTCTCTATTCTTGTCATATGGATCCTCGTGCATATTACATGTATTATTGTTCCATTTTATCCCCGTATTCCTGTTATATGATTGTTTCCCATTACTGATGTTGATATTTCCGTTACTGGATACATGAGCTGTTGATATACGATGTGTGGAATCCCACATCTATTATTTCCCATTTCCCGTTATCGTGTTTTGTGCTATCAACAGAGCTCATGTTATGTTATCGTGTTACATGTACCATATCTTGTACTTGTTCCTAATATACTGTATAGTGAACGATAATAAAGAGAACTTGGGTATGGGGGAGACTTGACGGTTGACTAGGTCTTGTCGGGTGGATGTCTGGATCCATTATTTGTCCCACTGCAGGGGACGGGGTAGTGCTGGCTACCGTCTGTTATAGCTCATGAGCTCCCGTTTCCCGTTATTATTTTAGCTCATTGAGTTCCCGTTATATGTTACATCCTTAGCGGGCTGGCCCTGGTCTCAGCAGCCAGGGGTCTGTTTAAGGCTGTTATCCCGGGTATGCACGGGATACACCCACCTGACTAGAGCTCCTCGACCAGTTGGTTTCCAAGTAACATAATAAAATGATATAAACAATAGTGACGTCGGGAATACTTGTTATTTGGTCACTCTCTCGTTTGGATAATGGTACCCGTATGCCATGTCCGGATGGGTTCGACTGGAGTGCGGGCTCCAGTATGAACTGCCAGTGGTATGGGACACTGGAAGAGATTGATTAAAATAGCAGGCGATACTGATTGCTACTATTGGATAAATAACATGACTTGCCTGATACATGTATACTATTGTTTAGTTGTACTTGTTACTGTACCAGATCATTTATCCGCTATCATGTTACATGTATACTTTGTTACTTTACCTGGTACATGTTACACTTTCTGTGGTGGCATACTACTCATGTATATATATACTCTGTATTGCATATATTCTGTTTTCTGTATACCATGCAGACATCATTACTGTCTATGCACAACACCGTATTATGGTTATATTGCATATGCCCATCTGCATGTTAACTTCTATCACGTCACCACTAGACAACATTAGTTATTATAAAAACTGGATACGACTATAGACATGACCCGATGATAACATGCTAGGTAGCGATGGTATTAAAAGATGACATGTTTATATATTTCTACTGCTTATTATATGCTTATTATATGGTATCACTAGTACAACATCATGTATTATATATTATTATCGTGCTAGTATTACTATAGTAGATATTACTACCTCCTTCATTTTACCACTCACTAGGTCGCTTTCTGACGATCCTGGGTTTGCGTGCCCAGGTTGGAGATCCGAGTTATCGTATTGTCCGATAGTCTATTGGAGTCACATAGGAGACTCGTCCTCGAGACCATTCATAGGTATCTATGTGATTTGTTTCTGTTATCTTATTTATCCCTATTTTTCTTATCTGTTATGATCTCTAACCTCTTTCTGCAGGTATTCTTGTACTTATTTCATGCTGGAACACTTGTATATATGGAGGCTATTTCCTGTACTGAGGCTTAACGTACGCGCGAGGGTGTTTTCACCTTACGTATGTACGTCACCATAACGTCTCCGTATCCTTGGGATCGGGGCGTTACATAGTGGTATCAGAGCGTAGGTGCACACCTGGTGTGGGTAACCACTTGGGTCAATACCCCGACTCGTACAAACAGTACAGTCAGATTCAGATTTAAACTCATCTGTATCTGAATTTGGGGATTCCAGCAACGAGTACAAGAATATCATGTTATTGACAATTCATTCTCTGTTCTATTTCTTTCTTACAGTTGTCAACCAGAATATCTGATTTCCTTCTCGCTTTCTTTCCATCTCATTGCTTCCAATCTGTTTAGCGTTAGTCCACTACACTAATTTTTCACCTCGAGTTCCTTATCGATATCAAAGTACGCAGCGGAAGCGCCGTATTTCCGTAACATTTAGGCTTTGGGGCAGTAAATCTTGCCCTCCCATCTGAATTGAAATTTCGAGGATGAAATTTTTTGTAAGGTGGGGAGTAATGTAACCCCCTACTCCCTGATGTACGTATTACAGTATCAGTACTCGATACGACGTACAAAATTGATTTGACCTTTTCGATAGTCAGATTGAACCGATTTCAGTTTCAGATATTATTTTCCATTATTTTAGATTTTTAAGAATTTTCTGGAAATTTTCTGGATTATTTTGAAAAATCTCCGTAATCGGTGTCGACCGATACCGATAATCGGCTCTACGATTTTTAATTCATAAATGGAGTTATATTTTGAGAATCTGCTTTCATCATGTGTCTTAAATCATACGATCTATGTAAGAGTATTTTTGGAAATTTTTCTGAATTTATCAAAAATCGGGCTAAACCGGTGTCGCCCGATATCGGCGATACACTCCAGGATTTTTAACTTGTAAAACTGACTTTATTTCATGAATTTGATTTCACATTCCTCCTCCATGTAATATTCTCTATTTTCTGTAATTTTTGGGAACTGTTCGGAGCTGGTCCAATATTGGGCCAATATAAATAATAATTAAATATTATTTTTAATATATTTTTTCTTTTCATTTTCTTTTCTTCTCCTTTCTTCCCAAATCATCTTCCACCGCCTTAACCCACCGCCTTTGACTGTCTCCCACCGCCTCTCCCCCTCTCTCTCCTATAAAAACCTCTCTCTATAAAACTCTCTCAAAACCCCCTCTCCCTCTCTCTCAATTCTCTCTCCTCTCTCTATCTCTCTCTTTCTTCTCTCTCTCACTATCTCTTTCTCCCTGTTTTTTTTTGTCCGCCACGCGACAGACCGCCGCCGGCCTTACTGCCGGCGAGCTGATGCGCCCCGGTGGCCGGCACGCCACCGAGCTGCACACCCACGCCTCCGGCCACGCGGCCGGTGGCCGGCCGCCACTGCGCCCCCAAGCCGAGCGCCGCCGCCACTCATCATCTTCTTCTTCTCCTTTCTTTTTCCTTTACTATTCTCTCCCTCTCTCATCCTCTCTCTCTCTCACTCTCTCTCTCTCTCTCGCGGCCTGAACCGCCGCGCCGCCGGCGGCCGGGACCGCCGCGCCGCCGGCGGCCGCCGCCGGCCAGCAGGGCTGGCCGGCTTGCTCGCGCGGTAGCGGCAAGAACTGCTGCTGCTGCTGCTGCTCTGTAGGTGATTGGGTTCGGGTGTGAACCCGACCCAATAATCCTATTGGGTTCGGGTACCCAATAACCCTGAACCCGTTAACCCAAATACCCATTTAACTTAAGTTATGGGTTTGGGTATTGGATCCAAACCCGACCCGTTAAGAGCCCAAACCCGCATCCAAATCCCAAAAAAGATAATTTTTCATTAAACCCCCTGTTAAATAATACTTATTGCACTTAAATCCATATTATTTACATATTAACCCCTTTATGTGGTTTCTAGTGCTCGGGCGATATCTGGAACATCGGGAGTCCGATTTGGACGATTCTAGAACCGTTGCGATCGTGGGAAAGAGAGCTACCCACCCACGGCTAGTTTGTGAGTGTTTTTCTTTTATAAATTATATTTTTACCATGTTTAGTGAAAGTGATTGATTGCTTAAGTAATAAAACTTGATTACCGGTAAATCATTATTATTATTGTTTACTAAAGATGTCATTGTTGGGAACTCCCTGTAATTAAAACATAATCAAACCTGATTTATTATACGGGATGATTTCCGAAGCTAATAATGTTCATGAGTAACACTAGCCACTAACTTAATAATTCAACTAGATCATTATGTTTAATACTTTGGTGATACCTATATGTAACACTCGAGTAGATGATATAGCCATATTACACCGGACACGGTTGTTTACATACAGCGCATTGTATATTCACGTCCATCTGTTACATAGGGACTTGTTAGACTAAACATTAGTGTGCATACACTCGGAACACCGTGACTTACATATCCTGTCACACGGGACATTGTTATCGCATGTACATGTTGCACAGATACTATGACACGTCACACTATTATTTCGTATTCATATCCCGCCGATATATGGATGTACCACTTCACAAAATACCGTCATGTCACATATTGTTATCATCGTTACATGGATTCTCGGCACATCACTGCTACACATGCATGTATGGTTTCTCTATTCTTGTCATGTGGATCCTCGTGCATATTACATGAATTATTGTTCCATGTTATCCCCGTATTCCTGTTATATGATTGTTTCCCGTTACTGATATTGATATTTCCGTTACTGGATACATGAGCTGTTGATATACGATGTGTGGAATCCCACATCTATTTTTTCCCGTTTTCTGTTATCGTGTTTTGTGCTATCAACAGAGCTCATGTTATGTTATCGTGTTACATGTACCATATCCTGTACTTGTTCCTGATATACTGTATAGTGAACGATAATAAAGAGAACTTGGGTATGGGGGAGACTTGACGGTTGACTAGGTCTTGTCGGGTGGATGTCTGGATCCATTGTTTGTCCCACTGCAGGGGACGGGGTAGTGCTGGCTACCGTCTGTTATAGCTCATGAGCTCCCATTTCCCGTTACTGTTTTAGCTCATTGAGTTCCCGTTATATGTTACAGCCTTAGCGGGCTGGCCCTGGTTGAAGGTTCACCTAGAGGGGGGGTGAATAGGTGATGGCTAATCTAATGGTCACTTAATGGTAAATTATGCAAATAATGCGGAAGCTAAAACAAATATGACCAAATTAAATCTTCTTTTAATTAAACACTTATGTATAACTCAAGAGTGTTGCCGAATTTCCTTTGCAGGGCTCTGGACAAGCTCCTCTAGATTCCCCTTGAATGGGTTGAGGTGCCGCGTTGGCTCTCTTGGTTGAATACTAGTGTTAACAACAATCCCAAGCAAGTATAGCAATTATGAGCACAAGGGAATATATCAAGCATGTAAATGATAAAGACAATTATTGAATGCAAGATATAAAAGAGACAAAGAGAGAGAGAGAGAGAGAGAGAGATAGAGTGAGCAATCGCAAACGCAAGGGTATGTTTCGAGGTTCGAGCACACTTGCTCTACATCCCCGCCTTCGACACACGAAGGATTTCCACTATGCAAGATCCCAATGGATCTCTCCTCGGTGCCGCAACACCTACAAGCCCTCGGACTCTCTAGTCCCTTACACACCGCAAGCCCACCGGCTCGCCGAGGCCGCACCTCGTACAACAAGTCCACACCCGAACTCGAGACAACGACGAGCACACTTGCCCGTCTCCTCAAAGAACAAAGAAAAGATCTTTGGTGATCACAACTCTTTGATCACCTAAAGAACTCTCACTACAACACACCTATAGGATGTATAATCAATGGATAGCTCAAGTGTGGTGTGAGAAAAACAAGGATGTGAAAGGTGGAGGAAAACTCAAAGAAATCTCTTTTACACTCTTGATAAAATCTTCCCTTTAGATAGGAAATATTTGCTCACTATTTTGTGGAGAAAACTTCTGAAAATGACTAGGAAAAACTGGCTCTAAGTCTCCCAAAAATCTTAGCTCAAAACAATGACCAAACCCCCTTTTAGAGAGGTCAGAAAAATCTGACCGTTGGGGTCTGTCAGAGCTGCTGGTCGACCGGCCGGTCGACCGCCAATGGTCAAAAATCCGACCGTTGGAGCTTCCGGTCGACCGCCCGGTCGACCCAGAAATCCAGAGAGCGGAACTCTCTGCGGCGGTCGACCGTCCGGTCGACCAGACCACTGTGCTGACAGACATGCACAAGTCTGTGCACGTCCGGTCGACCGTGGGTCGACCGGCCCTTGGTTCGGTCGACCGAACTGGCCTGTCAGCCAATTCCAGGTCTGAAAAACTGGTTTAAAAGTTTATTTTAAAAACTTTTAACACTTATAAAAATTCTATAAACTTGTTTTAACATTCTATATTGAAAACCAAACTTGTGATAAAATTTTCAAGACATATATCAACATATTCATATCATTTCAGCGTCTTGCAAATTTTATCAAAAATCAAAACATGTATTTTTCAAACTTGGTTTTCATAACTTCACAAAATATAAAAACAAGATATTTGATTTCATTTTAAAGCATAGTGTGTATAGATATGATCCACTACACAATCATAATGTAATATCTATGTTTTTGACATTAAGCTCTAAACTTGGTTATGATTAAAAAGATATACATGATAGAAATACCAAAAACTAAGGTATATATATTTTGTCACAAAGAAAATCTTTTACTAAATAAAAATTCTTTTCTAAACATAAAAATCTTTTATGAAAGCAATTCTATCAAGAGTGTGTGTGCATGGTATACTTGAGCAATCCACCAACTCTCTATCCTTTACATTTTACTTTAAAATAACAATAAAATCTTATACCTAGACACAAGCCTTGATCTTGAAGTCTTCCCTTGAAGTCTTCTCATCATCTTGACTTGGTCCAAGCTTGACACCGTGCTAGCTCCAAATCTTGGCTTTTTATCCTTTGTTGAGCTATGCACCTACTAAGATCTTGATAATGAATCTGTCACTAATTAAACACAAGATCATTAGTAAATATAACTACATGAGTTAATCATCATCAAAACTAGAGTAATGGGCCTTTGGGCCAACACTGGTCTCAACAGCCAGGGGTCTGTGTAAGGCCGTTGTCCTGGGTATGCACGGGATACACCCACCTGACTAGAGCTCCTCGACCAGTTGGTTTTCAAGTAACATAATAAAATGATATAAACAATAGTGACGTCGGGAACACTTGTTATTTGGTCACTCTCTCGTTTGGATAATGGTACCCGTATGTCATGTCCGGATGGGTTCGACTAGAGTGCGGGCTCCAGTATGAACTGCCAGTGGTATGGGACACAGGAAGAGATTGATTAAAATAGCAGGCGGTTCTGATTGCTACTATTGGATAAATAACAGGACTTGCCTGATACATGTATACTATTGTTTAGTTGTACTTGTTACTGTACCTGATCATTTATCCGCTATCATGTTACATGTATACTTTGTTACTTTACCTGGTACATGTTACACTTTCTGTGGTGGCATACTACTCATGTATATGTATACTCTGCATTGCATATATTCTGTTTTCTGTAGACCTTGCAGACATCATTACAGTCTATGCACAACACCGTATTATGGTTATATTGCATATGCCCATCTGCATGTTCACTTCTATCACGTCACCACTAGATAACATTAGTTATTATAAAAACTGGATACGACTATAGACATGACCCGATGATAACATGCTAGGTAGTGATGGTATTAAAAGATGACATGTTTATATATTTCTACTGCTTATTATATGCTTATTATATGGTATCACTAGTACAACATCTTGTATTATATATTATTATCGTGCTTGTATTACTATAGTAGATATTACTACCTCCTTCATTTTACCACTCACTAGGTCGCTTTCTGACGACCCTGGGTTTGCGTGCCCAGGTTGGAGATCCGAGTTATCGTATTGTCCGATAGTCCATTGGAGTCACATAGAAGACTCGTCCTCGAGACCATTCATGGGTATCTATGTGATTTGTTTCTGTTATCTTATTTATCCCTTTTTTTCCTATCTGTTATGATCTCTAACCTCTTTCTGCAGCTATTCTTGTACTTATTTCATGCGGAACATTTGTATATATGGAGGCTATTTCCTGTACTGAGGCTTAACGTACGCGCGAGGGTGTTTTCACCTTGCGTATGTACGTCGCCATAACGTCTCCGTATCCTTGAGATCGGGGTGTTACAGAAGCTTGCTTAGGAGTTCGTCATGGCCACGTGGTGAAGGAGAGCACAGGCTTCGGGGCGGTCTGCCGGCGGAGCTACTGGCCGAGAGGGACAGTGGCAAGGGAGGAGGAGAGAGGAGTTACATGGGTTGTACTGGAAAAAAGTGGGTTCAGATTAAGTTGATTTGAAGATAGATTAGTTAAGATTAGGATTTGGTTTGTTAGGATAAGGATTTGTCTAGGATTAGTCTAGATAGTGTTGTTAAGATTAGGATAAGTTATGATTTGAGTTTAGATAAGATTTTGAATAGGTTTGTGGGTTTCAGCTATATAGGTAATGGGTTGATAATGGATTTGAGTAGGAAACAGGAGTGGGTATGGAACGTAAATGGGTCAAGGGTTATAGGAATAGAAAAAATGGAATAGAAATAAGAAGGGAAGGAGATATAAAATATTAACAATAATAATATTAACACTAATAATAATTAACAATAAATAACAATCATATTGAAAGAATAATATTAATAATTAACTATATAATAATAGTAATAAATAATAATAACTAAAATGTTAATAATAATACACTAGTAATAATATTAGTCAACAAACAATAATACCGATACACAACATCAATAATAATAACAATAATAGTTGCAATAATAATAACAATAACTAATTTTAATAATAGTAACAACAATCAAAATTAACAATAATAAAATAAATACTATTAATAATAATTAACAATAACCATAATAATAATGAAAACAATATTAATAATATTAATAGTGATAACACTAATAATATTAATAAGAAATAGTAATAATCATAATTAAATAATAATAGTGGTTATTATAAAATAATAGTACTTAGTAATAACAATATTAATAAGGAATAATAGTAATAAAATATCAAATTCAAATTAACATTTAATTTCTTCAAAATAATTTGTATTAATAATAATAATAGGTAATAAATCAAGTTAATTAATAATAATAAATAGAATAAAAATTTTAGCAAAAGTTAATACGTATTTTGAAAAAAATAAAAGTACCTTATTATTAATTAGGGATATTATATATATTGTGAGAGGTATAGTCCTCATTGATTATAACCTAAATTGATGAATTATATTGAGAGTTTTAGGGTTAGTTTGATTAAGAGAATTCTATGGTCAAGTGCGTAGTTTCTCTAATTTAGATTTTCGGCTCACTTTGTAACCCTTGCAACTCAATTAGTTTTTTCCTTCTGCCCCGAGGATGTAGGAAGTTGTCGAACCTCGTTAAATAGTTTGTTTCTCATTTTCTCTCTTTGGTTTGTGTTCATGCTATAATTGGTTTGTGATTGACTTGGCGTTGAAATGATAATCTTAGTGATTGGCATGTTGTTAGATTCTTCTGGAGGGCGCAACAAGTGGTATCAAGGCTTCCTAGGTTCGGCTGGGGTAGTATGCTGATCCCAAGAGCATCGTGATCCATTTGGTAGAGGTATTGTATCGATCTCGGAGTGGCATTAGACTGTTTATAGGATCATAAGTCGATTCAGAATACTATTGGTTCTATTCATTGGGATCATTTTTAAGTGGAGTAGATCATTCAGAAACTCGTCTAGGGTTTCACTTTAAGGTAAAGTTTTGATTTTTATCTATTTGGATTTATTTTCGTTAGTTTTTTGCATTATTATTGGCATTTTTTGAAGGAGATATGACTGAGGTTAATAGTCTACGGTGGAGACAGTGAATATCCACCAAGATCGATGTGGTAAAGTTTGATAGCACGAACAACTTTGGTACCTAGAGTTGCAAGGTGATGGATGCACTGAATGCACATAATTTAGAAGACACTCTACTTTTGTAAGGGAAACTAGCGAAAAATCCAGAAAAAAATTTCAACAAGATGAATCGGACGGTGTGTAGCATTATTAGGTCTTCTTTGACAGAAAACATCAAGCATCATGTGATGAATGAGACTTATATAAGGCTGATTTGGAAAAAAAATTTGACGAAGAGCATCGAGAATCAGTTGCATTTGAAGAGAAAGCTTTATCGCTTCCAAATAAAGAAAATAATCTCCATTGGTGAACGCATGAACAACTACATGAAGCTGTAAGTACACCTAGAGGGGGTGAATAGGTGTACGGCTAATCTAATGAACAAAAATGCGGAGTTTAAATCTAAAACTGCAACACACTCAATGTAACCAACGAGTGTAGTCGAATTCCCGATGAAGGACTCTGGACTAACTCCTCTTGATTCCTCTGAATAAGAGTTGAGGTGCTATATGAAGCTCTCGTGGTTAAACACAAGTGAGGCACACACAAACAACACAAGCATGTATATGATATGACAATATGAATCAATGCTCAAAGTAATAGAGAGAGAGTTAGAGAAAGTGGATCAATCGCTAACACACGGATATGTTTCGAGGTTCGAGCACACAGCTCTACGTTCCCGCCTTCACACAGAAGGATTTTCACTAACTTGTCCACACAGGACTCCCACATAGGGAACCTCCACTGAGGATTTGGGGCAATACAATAACCGGGAGTACATAACTCCTCTCTCAACCGAATACAACCTCTCACTAGAGGCAATGCTTAACCAACACAAAAAACACCTCACACAAGAGGGGTAGGCACTTAGCAAACAAACACCAATCACCTCACACTTGAGGGATTCCAACACAAACTCCACCTCTCACTAGAGGGAGCTAAACACAATCTCCACCTCTCACTAGAGTGAGCCAACCACAACTTTCACAATCACCTCACAATAGAGGGATACCAAATCAATCTCCTCTCACTATAGGGATATCACAATGAAGGAAGTTTATAACTTGGTGGTTTCCACAACCACAAACTAATTTTCCCACAAAATCAACGATCCTAATAGAAGGATAGATAGATAAGCTCAAGTGTGAAAAATAAAGAGTTTGGAAATAAAAACACAAAAAAAAAAACTTGGGAAAACAACTAGAATAAGTTTGAAATGAAGCTCAAAAGCAATATCCCAAATATCCAATTTTCTTTGATTTTTCCAACCCTTTAAAACAAATAAAGATGAATCCTTTTGGCTCTAAAAACTCTTTTGAAAACTTGAATAAAATACTTGTAAATAGGAGAAATTTTGCTCTTGGAAGTCTTATCTAAAACCAACTCTTGAATGGGGTATAAATATCCCTTAAGAGAATCTGCCCGTTGGCAGCAGGAAAGGTCTATTTTGACCTTCCAGTCGACCAGCCGGTCGACCGGCCAACGGTCAAAAAAATTGAATGTTGAGCCTGCCGGTCGACCGCCGGGTCGACTGTGCCCAGAACCAGAGAGCAACGGCTCTCTGGGCGGTCGACCGCCCGGTCGACCCGAGAGTGGGTTGACTTCAGTCGGTCGATCGCTCGGTCGACTGGCCCAAGGGGCTGGCCTGCATGAACGTCCTTGTGCACATCGGTCGACCGGTCCGGTCGACCGACTCTGGCTCCGGTCGACCGGCCCGGTCGACCGCCAGAGCCTGACAGGGCTAAATTCAGAACTAAAAAGCTGGGTTTTTAATTACTAAATAAATCCCATAAATTCTCTAAAAATCTAGAAAAATAAGTTCTTAAATTCTCATTGAAATACAAACATGTGTGAAAAAATTCAACACATATTTCAAACAATTTGAACCATTTTTGTGACTTACAAATTTTGCCGAAAACCAAAATCCGTATTTTCTAAAACTTGGATTTTTGAAATGGAAAATCGTTTTGTCCAAAACTCATCCAAATACAAAAACATGATAATGAAACAACTTTTAGGCGTGTTGTATATGGATATAATCCAATATACATATAAAGATATATATCAATTTTTTGACATTAATTCGAAAATAAGTTTTGTTAAAATACCAAAACTCCAAACTCATGAAATAGACTATCAAACTAAGTTTGATTAAATAGTTGAAGCATACATGGATATAGAACAAATCTAATATACATTAAACCATGTAAACTTGTTTGGATTCTATCTATTTATGAAAACCAAGATCGGTTAAACCAAAAATCGAAACCAAAACATGAAACTTAAACAAGTGTGTGTGTGTTGTGAACTTGAGCATATCACACTATCTAATCTTTAACAATGGATCTAAAATATAAACTAAACAATATACCGAAGTCTTCTTGTAGAGCTCCGTCTCTAAGTTGACTCGATCCAAACGTGATCCACCGAGCTTGACTCCAAACGAGTGCTAGGTATGAACTTGACGCTCGGGCTCTTAAATCACCATGTGAAAGCTCCAAAACACCTTTGTTGAAGCTAATTACCTACTAATATCTTGGTTAAGTATCTAAAACTAAATATCATAAGATTATTAGTAAACTATAACTACATGAGTTAATCATCATCAAAACTAGAGTGAAAGGCCTCTGGGCCAACAATCTCCCCCTTTTTGATGATGACAAAACTCATGGAGTTATATATGCATGGATTAAAGTTAAGCTTTAAGGAAGCTCCCCCTCAACTCATGCATAGCAATAAACAATAAGATATGCAATGAATATTAAACATGAATATGCATAGACATGCATAATGAAATAAACATGCATTTGATACTTAACTTTTAAAATAAATTTCTTTTCCTTTTTAAAATAAACATGTTCTTAAGTATCAATATAAACTTAAAATATTACTATTGATACTAATAAAAATTTCAATTGAAAACTTTATCAATAAAAGCAATAAAAACTCTTGATACCAATCAATAAAAACTCTTGATACCAATTGAAAGATAATCAATAAAAGCTCTTGATACCAACAATAAAATTTTAACAAAAGTTCTTAATATCAATAAAACAAAACAATAAAGCATGTTATCCATGCTCTTGATATCAATATCAACAAAACATCAAAACATAAAACAAACTCTCTTGATATCAATATGAAACAAACTTTGATATAAACTTACAAATAAACAATAAACATGCATATAAACTCAAATACTTCTCCCCCTTTTTGTCAATCATCAACAAAAGGGGTCAAAGAAAACAGTAAAACAATATTCTCCCCCTTTTTGTCTTAAACAAAAAAATATCAATAAGGGGTGAAATCAAATCAAACATTTTGATACCAATTGAAAAATATATCAATTTAGTGCATCATGATATCAATTTAAAAATAAATAAAACATACCAATTGAAGGTACATAAAACAAATATTTTTAATATAAATTTAAATAAACATGTCTATATTATACCAATTGAAAGTAAATAAAATATGTTGAAGGAATCAACCAAAAATTTTGATATCAATTGAATAATGTAACATATATATAATCTTGATATCAATTGTAAAGATTAGTACCAATAGAAAGTAATTTTTCATTAGGAGCATATGATACCAAAAATAATCAATACCATTTTTCAACATAAAGTGTGGGAGTAAAATACGGAAGGTAAACAAAACCAATTAAAAAGTGAAATACGAATTTTCTCTCCCTTTATGAAATATCAAATAAAATGATGCATAAGCTTGTATAAGATACCAATTGAAAATTAATCAATTGAAATATAATAGCCATTTAAGAAATCAAGCTTAGCATAACCAAAATTTGTGCTCAAAGATATAGAGATATAGTAAGCACAAATAAAGCATATATATGTATGAAAATTGAATACCAATCGAAGTTGATACTATTTGAAGTTTAAACATACATATATAAAAACATATATGAGTATATAAAAAGAATGTCAATAGTGATACCAATTGAAAAGATCCAATGATACCAATCAAAAACATAAAAAGATCAAGTGTATAACTCATATTTCCTACCACCCATTTCATGCACATGTTTTTAAATGGATTTTAAATAGTGAACATATAAGGCATGGTCACCCATCCAACCGCCCTTTGATGGGTAGGGGTTTTCAAAAATAAGTTTGAAAATATTTTAACACATTTGAAAACTCTACCATATGAAGAATACGAACTAGTATATGAAAAAATTTGAAAACTAGTACGAAATCCTTCAAGTAAGGAATAAAATAAAAATATATTTCATGAAACATGAAAATCACTCGACAGTTGACACTCGAAAGATATAAAGCTCATATATGACTCATGAAAATAAAATCATAAGAAAACATCAAATAATATGAGTGTACAAGTTTTGTGTGAAAGACATAGTCATGAAAATAGGCAATTAAGCTCAATATGAAATTCTTTAAAACATGAAAATCATCAAAACTAGAATCCTTCAAGGTATATGTATGTCATGTACAAACTAAAGTATACATATATATCCAAATATAACGAGTCCACAAAAGTATATGCATGAAGGAAAGTGGCTCAAGGATTATATATGTATAACTATAGTTTAGACAAGATAGACATATACATGAAGTTAAACATACACATAAAAACATGTACAAAATGAGAATACAAGTCAAAATGTATAAATCATCAAAACTAGGCTATACTAGTACATCTAATGGGTACAAATGAGCATTCAAGCACAAACATATAATAGTCTATTTGTAGCTCACTAGTTGTACAAGTATATATCCAAGTTTTAATGAAAACTAACATCTAGACATGTAATCAAAACTTGAAGCATAGAAATCAAAACAAAAAAACTCATATGATCATTATAGCTAATGCACATGCATTAGATCTAGGATATACACATTAGTTAAACTAAAGTGAGAACACTAAATATGGGTCCATATAAATGAGTGTCTCAAATACTAATCATGCATGTCATAGGACTAATAAACATGGCATATGGCATAATGAACATTAAAATAAGACATGCTATAAATGAATGATCTAAAAGCATGCAAACATAATGGGAGTTAGAGATTGTTACCAAAACCGAAAAGGCACATCTCCATATCTCTAAACCAAGGTGGTCCTCACACCAAACTCTCCTTAAAAGTGATGCATCCAAATTGTCCTCTTTGAGCTCGGAACGCATCTACCTCAAGGCACCATCGCTCTCACATCATGCGAGAGCCCACACCTACATCAAATAACATAAGGATGGTCTTTGGTACCCATACTCTTTTGGGTCCATTGGGGTTAGCTCCTTTTCTAACCCAAACAAACTTAGTTGCTAAATTTGAATCATGTATACGATCATAACAAAACTTAGCAAGGTGGCCCTTACGTCCATAATGTGTACATGTGTACACATGATCATACATCGTGTTATGGGAGTGAACGTGGGAAGCATGTGTATGCCGTGGTTTGTGTGCATGCATAAGAGGAACTTGTTTCTTTCGAAACATAGATTCTAACCGTGAGTGGTTCAAAGCACAATGGCTCAAATTGCCCAAACAATCCACACTCTTCTTAAGCATACAAATATCATTATCAATCTTAGAAGAAGAGGTACATATAATAGGTAAGCTAAATGAAGAAGCTACACTAGTATGGCAAACATGTGGTCTAAATCATTTTTCAAAACAATATTCTTCTTAGAAACTAAATCTAATTCTTTTGAAATAGAAATAATTTTATTTTCCAAAGAATCATTTTCTTTTAAAACAAAGTCAAGTTTTGAAGTTAAAGATTCATTTTCTTCAAAACATTTTCACAATCGTTTTTGTTTTTCAAAATTTCATTTTCTTTTAGAACAAGATCAAGTTTGGATTTCAATGAATCCCTTTCATTAGAAATCTTCACTTTCTCTTGCAAAACCAAATCTAGTTTTGAGCACAAATCCTTAATTTCTTTGTTAAGTCCAAAACTCTTCTTTTTCAAAGATTATATTTTTCTAACAATTTTTCACATACAATTGATAGTTCTTCATTCAAGCCTTTGGATCAACATAATCATCACAAGAAGAACTAGCATCATCACCATCTAATTGAGATTCTGAACATACCTCAAGGGAGTCATTCTCTTAGACTATGTAGCATTATTGCTCGGATTCTCCACTAGATTCATCCTCCACAAAGTTGGGCGTTTGAAGCTTAGAGGAGGTCAACGTGTTCCACACTGCAAAGGCGGAATCACAGTTAAAAACCAACATAAGATATTCTTTGTTAAGCGTGCTTCTAAGTGCCTCAAGGGCTAATGCATTGGCCTCTATATGCTTGCTATTACCAAGATAGGATTTCTTGGTAGCGGCAAGAAAAACATGCAAGCCTAGGGTTTTTAGGTATATACTCAACCTAAATTTTCACATGTCAATATTGGAAACATCCAACATGGGAGGTGTCAAGCAATCCATGAGTGTGTGTAAACAATATACGTGTGCAAATGCAAATGATAGATTAGCAAAATCAAGATCACACTCCTAGGTGGTTAAACCTAATATCATGAGCGTAGGCTCTGATACCAATTGTAAGTACACCTAGAGGGGATGAATAGGTGTACGGCTAATCTAATGAATAAAAATGCATAATTTAAAACTAAAATTGCAACACATTTAATGTAACCAATGAGTGTAGCTGAATTCCCAATGAAGGGCTTTGGACTAACTCCACTTGATTCCTCTGAATAAGAGTTGAGGTGCTATATGAAGCTCTCGTGGTTAAACACAAGTGAGGCACACACAAACAACACAAGCATGTATATGATATGTCAATATAAATCAATGCCCAAAGTAATAGAGAGAGTTAGAGAAAGTGGATCAATCGCTAACACGCGGATATGTTTCGAGGTTCGAACACACAGCTCTACGTCCCCGCCTTCACATAGAAGGATTTTCACTAACTTGTCCACACAGGACTCCCACACAGGGAATCTCTACTGAGAATTTGGGGCAATACAATAACTGGGAGTACACAACTCCTCTCTCAACTGAATACAACCTCTCACTAGAGGCAATGCACAACCAACACAAAAACACCTCACACAAGAGGGGTAGGCACTTAGCCAACAAGCACCAATCACCTCACACTTGAGGGATTCCAACATAAACTCCAACTCTCACTAGAGGGAGCTAAACACAGTCTCCACCTCTCACTAGAGGGAGCCAACCACAACTTTCACAATCACCTCGCAATAGAGGGATACCAAATCAATCTCCTCTCACTAGAGGGATATCACAATGAAGGAAGTTTACAACTTGGTGATTTCCACAACCACAAACTAATTTTACACAAAATCAAAGATCCTAATAGATAAGATAGATAGATAAGCTCAAGTGTGAAAAATAAAGGTTTGAAAACAAAACACAAAGAAAAATACTTGGGAAAACAACTAGAATAAGTTTAAAATGAAAATCAAAGCAATATCCCAAATATCCAATTTTCTTTGATTTTTCCAACCCTTTAAAACAAATAAAGATGAATCCTTTTGGCTCTAAAAACTCTTTTAAAAACTTGAATAAAACACTTGTAAATAGGAGAAATTTTGCTCTTGGAAGTCTTATCAAAAATCAACCCTTGAATGGGGTATAAATTGCCCTCAAGAGAATCTGCCTGTTGGCAGCAGGAAATGTCTGTTTTGACCTTCCGGTTGACCGGCCGGTCGACCGGCCAACGGTCAAAAAATTGACCGTTGAGCCTGGCGGTCGACTGCCCGGTCGACCGTGCCCAGACCAGAAAGCAACGGCTCTCTGGCCGGTCGACCGCGCGGTCGACCGGGCCAACCCGAGAGTGGGTTGACTTTAGTCGGTCGACCGCTCGGTCGACCGGCCCAAGGGGCTGGCCTGCGTGCACATCCTTGTGCACGTTGGTCGACCGGTCCAGTCGACCGACTCTGGCTCCGGTCGACCAGCCCGGTCGACCGCCAGAGCCTGGCTGGGCTAAATTTAGAACTAGAAAACTAGGTTTTTAATTACCAAATAAATTTCATAAATTCTCTAAAAATCTACAAAAATAAGTTCTTAAATTCTCTTTGAAATACGAGCATGTGTGAAAAAATTCAACACATATTTCAATCAATTTGAACCATTTTTATGACTTACAAATTTTGTCAAAAACCAAAATTTGTATTTTCCAAAACTTGGATTTTTGAAATGGAACGTTTTGTCCAAAACTCATCCAAATACAAAAACATGATACTGAAACAACTTTTAGGCATGTTGTATATGGATATAATCCAATAAACATATAAAGATATATATCAATGTTTTTGACATTAATTCAAAAATAAGTTTTGTTAAAATACCAAAACTCTAAACTCATGAAATAGACTATCAAACTAAGTTTGTTTAAATAGTTGAAGCATACATGTATATAGAACAAATCTATATACATTAAACCATGTAAACTTGTTTTGATTCTATTTATTCATGAAAACCAAGATCGGTTAACCAAAAATCGAAAACCAAAATATGAAACTTAAACAAGTGTGTGTGTTGTGAACTTGAGCATATCACACTATCTAATCTTTAACAATTGATCTAAAACATAAACTAAATAAATTACTGAAGTCTTCTTGTAGAGCGCCGTCTCCAAGTCGACTCGATCCAAACTTGATCCACCGAGCTTGACTTCAAACGAGTGCTAGGTATGAACTTGACGCTCGGGCTCTTGAATCACCATATGAAAGCTTCAAAATACCTTTGTTGAAGCTAATCACCTACTAATATCTTGGTTAAGTATCTGAAACTAAACATCACAAGATTATTAGTAAACTGTAACTACATGAGTTAATCATCATCAAAACTAGAGTGGAAGGCCTCTGGACCAACAGAAGCTTCTTGCAAACCTAGCTAACGTGGATGAGATGATTAAGAACGAGAAAAAGACATTGATTTTATTGAGATCTCTTCCAATTGAAGAGTATGAGACCTTCATCTAACCTTAATCAATGATAAGCGATCACTTATCTACAATGATGTATCGGCTGTTCATGTAAATCACGAGGTGAGGAGGAAGGTTAAGAATTCTTCTTCCAGTAACACATCAACAGGGGTGTTGACTGCAAGAGGAGTGTGTTCCAATCACAGTAAGAGCAAGGGAGACTTTGAAAAGTTCAAAACAGATGGCTGTAAAGAGTTGAAGAAGAACCAGTTTGCTTTTTACAGAGAAGGATACTGAAAGATTGATTGTCTAAAGCTCAAGATGAAGAAGGAGGACTCAATATTAGTGGTCAGTGTTGTAATGCGAATGGTATTAATTTTGACCCATCTATATTTTCACTTTCTATCACCGCTACTATTTGCTATTTAGAGGAATCTGAGTGGACTTTGGATACGGGCACTACCTATCAAGTTTGGGAGTGGCTTGCTAGTTTTGAAAAACTAGATGGAAGGTTGGTATCATTTGGCTACAAACACACATGCTATATTTAAGGGAAAAGTACAGTTCGCATCAAGTTGTCTGATGGAACGGTAAGAGAGTCGAAGGATGTGAGGTATGTGCCTTAGTTGAATAAGAATTTAATTTCAGTTGGAGCTTTGGAATATGATACCACGTCAGTTTTTAACCGACGTGTAAACAATAGAGGTCAGTTCCTAAACCGACATCTATGCGGGCGATGTAAAGTCCACATCAGTTACAAATGACATAGCATATCAACTATTTTATGTCGGTGACACAGAACTGACATGGGAAATAAATTATTTTCCATGTGAAAAATCAATTTTTTTTAAAACTCAAGATTTTCACGTTAGTTGTATGTAAAACTGACTAGGGGTACAACATATACGCATTGGTTTTTGTATAAATCAAAGCTAAAAGTTTCCTTATCACGTTGATTTTAAAAGCAGCCGACATGAAAAATATGTATTTTTTTAATTTCACAATATTCTATACATAATACCTGTAACTTGTATGCAAATATGAATGTTATCTGTGCATATTATTACAAATTTATAATATAATGATTAAACAATGCACATATAAATAATTTGTACTTATTATTACAAATATGTGTGCGTACATGTACCAAAATGAACCAAAATGCACCAAAGTGTATGTATGTATATGCACCAAGCTCAATGGGTCCAATGTTAAAACATGAATCAAAATCACTAAAATAAACCAAAATTTAAAATTAATAATTACCTCTTTAAAGCACCATGTATCTATCGATCTATCCTGTAATAAGAATGAAATTTTTAATTTAGTTGATTCGAAATACAATGAAGTAAACCAACATGAATACATGACACGCATTGGATACAATATTCACAAAAAAATTACTTATCATTATTATAATCAACAAATATTTCACCCATTGTTCCTAAACATTCCTAAATTCTTGATCAATATATGTTTTTTTCCTCATCAAATAGCAAATATATTGATTATTTGTGTTAATTTTAAAATTTAAAAAAATAAAATATGAGCTTAAAAAAATACCCTTTACGAAAAATATTTCACAACATATCTCATCCACTCTTCCAGAACATCTTCCAATGTCTCATCTGAATATTTTTCTTTGCTATCAAACTGCAAATATATTGACTTATTTGTGTTATTTTTAATATAAATTAACAAAAAATAAATTAATTTTAAGAGTGAGGATTATATATTTATAGGAACATCGAGCCTTGTCGGCAATTTCATCTTCTTTGGTTATGCACAAACTCAAACAACAAAATAAATAAGCTTAAACACAATTCCCTCTTTATGAAAAATATTTCACAACATATCCCATCCACTCTTCTCAAACTTAATCCAATATCTCATTTGAATATTTTATTTTGTTACCAAACTGCAAACATATTGACTTATTTGTGTTATTTTCAATATATACTAATAAAAAACATAAATTAACTTTAAGACTGTAATATCCCTACTTAATAATACTCTATTATATATTTTTTGTCAAATATTTATCTGACTTTATTTATTACTATTGACAAATGTTGTTTCTATCATTATTATCCATACAATTATTATTATTCTTATTATTATTGTTTTTGTTATGTTATTATTATTGTTTAGTTAATTATAATTATTATTAATTAGCATTGTTGGTAGAAGTTGTTATTATTATTATCATTATCATTATTGTTATTATTGTAGTATTATAAGTATTGTTAATTATTGCTATTAGTGTTTATTATTATTATTTTTATTATTATTATGTAATGTTATTGATATTATTATTATTAATATTATAGTTAACTATTATTGTTATTAATATTAGTATTATTATTATTTTGTATTGATATTCATTGTATTCCTTTATTCCTAACCCCAATTATCTAAACCCATTATCCAAACCCAAAACTCATAACCCATTAATAATTCTCCCTATATAATTACCATCAACATAACCCAAACCCTAATCCCATCTTCAACCCTTGCTGTCATTACCCTTTGACCATGGCAAGCACCGCCGAGCCCCTACCTATGGTCGGCAGCCCTCTGTAGAACCTTCCCTTCTCCTGCTTCCATTACTGACCCATGGAGCCTCCACCTTCTTCTTCTTCTTTTCCATCTCCTCTGCGTGGGCCGAGCTTCCCCCACCAGATCCACCCCCATAACCGCTCCCAACCACGCATGCCTCCTTTTAGTCGTGCCTTCTTGTAGCAAGCCACCCTAACTCTTCATTGTTGTGCTCTCTTCCTCAGCGGTGTACACCCACGCCACCATCCACTATGTCGGAGCCCGCTGCCCTACGCTTACTTTTCCCATCACAGCCTTGTGCTGTCACCTCTCAACATCGCCGGCAGCTACCTCGGAGGGCAAGTCAGGCCTCCATCTGCCAATCCACCCTCAACCACTAGAGCTGAGCTCTCCTCCTTGATTAGTCTCTAATTTTGCATAATTTTCATCACATCTCACATTTATTTGATAAATAAATTATGCTAATAATACCTTGCTTGCTTGATCCTAGGTCAATGGTGTTCACATGAAGAAGAAGACCCAAATCACCATTTATTTGGTGATTAAAGGGGTATTAAAATAGCTATTGACCTAAAGAGCTGGTTCTGTCAAAACCAGGGGCTGAAAAACTAAAACCGGGCGCCGAATACGACAGGGGACAGAAAAGTCTACGCGCCGAAAGAAGCGCGGCGCAC
This sequence comes from Agave tequilana, assembly GCA_038442645.1. NCBI lineage: Eukaryota > Viridiplantae > Streptophyta > Magnoliopsida > Asparagales > Asparagaceae > Agave > Agave tequilana. Next base: position 130,012 of record JAVJIF010007516.1, read on the forward strand.
GCGGCCACTAAATTGCCGCAAAATTGCGGCTTTTGCCGCAATTCCGCGGCAATTTAGGCGCGCGGCGCGCGCCGCTTCGGGTCACATCCTGTCCCTGGGTCCCCCGTTCCTCTGAAGCTATAAATACCCCCCTGGGGTTCTTGACTGAGGAGAATGCAGAGTAGAGGCAAGTTTAGGAGTAGTTTTATTTTCATGTTGTAGGTTAGGATAGTATAGTTTTAGTTCTTCCTCCTCCATTGTATTTTCCATTTTAGATCTTGTATTAGGGAGAGAGAGTGGTTCATGCTTGGAATGCAAGAGTGCTTGTAATAGAAGGTGACAATCTATGAAAGGTGCTCTCTTTACCTCTCTATGTTTACTTCTCTCCAATCTCTTTTACATGTGTAGCTAGTTTTTCCCTTATGGCTCTAACTACTAACCATCTAACTAGTCTTACTTCTTTATGATAATCCACATGAATCTAATAGCCTCACTTTGGCCTTGCTCTTGCAAGAGCCATTAATGGCTCATGATGATGGATCTAACACTCTAACTTCCTAACCACTAACAAGCTAACACTACTTTACTTCATGCTTGCTCCTATGGGTTTTGATGAGCTAAGTGTAGCTTGAACTTGTTTTGTTGTGTTGGGTTGTGATGAGTTACATATGAGTCATGCTTTGAATCGCTCTTAAACCAAGGACTAGTGATGGCCAATGATACGTGTGAGGCAACTATCACTAAGAGGTTAGCGTGTTGGTGGAGTCATTAGTAGTTAGAGCCGTAAGTTTTCTTTCTCTTTCACTTATTTTAGAAATACAACAAAAACCACAAAATCATTCTTTTCTATGTTTCCCACTTCTTCGTATTTCACCGTAACTCTCTTTTCATTCTTTCCTTTCTTTTCTTTTCATTCTTTAAAACTTTGAAGAACTTTTAACAAACACGTGAATCAACCGGTAAAGCTTCTATCGCCTCCCGTCCTTGTGGATATGACCCGTATAGCCACTTTGCTACTACGGAAGAATCGCAAAAGCAGTAACTTCGACCCATACTTCCATCTTTTATTTTAGTACTTGCTTTTTGTCGCGATCAAATTTTGGCGCCGTTGCCGGGGATGGGAATGGTTTGATTTCACAAGTTTGCTAACTTTTCTTCTTTGTTTTTTGGTGTGCAGGTTAAAGCTTTAGCATTGCAGAAATCCACACTTGCTCAAGTGTGGTCGGGTAATTCTTGTATATTTTATATTCTGCTGCTAATTTTTGTTTATATTACCTGTGCACTGTAAATAATTGTAAGAACTAAAATACAGAAATTGGATGCTTTAAAATGGTTTAGACATTTGCATCTAGGCACGTGTCAATTTTTTTTCCAATATACTGTATTTTATTTTTTTGTTGTTGTGATATTGATAGGAGGTGTATATATGACATTGCATATAGTATAGGACAAACACTTCAGTGATTTACTTGCTTTTTTGTGTTCATCCTTATCTATATTGCACACTTGCACGAATTTAACTTAAGGGCAAAACCCAGACAACATAAGGTGGGGAAGTTATTACCCTCCCTTAGCCCAAAAATCACCTCCCCACTCACACAACCCAAGCCTAAATAAAACATGCTAGACGTTGGCCCCTAGGGACATCTCGGACTCATTTAGGAGATTGACCTAAGGGGGAAGTTGTTAGAATTTGACTCTTGCTAAATCGGTGTCTAGGTTGGGGATTGAGAGGCGAAACCTCGAAGAACGGTGGTTTGGCATAATTAGGCCCGTTGCTCCGGCACGGATACCTCCCACTGTCTTGCCCCTACCTGGCCGATTAACTTGTGGTCAGCTTCCGACAACAGACCCCCCGTGGACAGTCTAACCAGTTAGGAGTCGTCTAGGTCTAAGTCAACCCTAGCATAGGCTTGTTTTCTTTTTCTTTGTTTGTTTGTTTGTTTGTTTGTTTTCCTTTTTTTTGTATATTGTGAAATGGATTTTAACAACAATAATTCTTTCAATCATAATATGAATCCATATTTCACTCTGACCTCATTTGACTCGGATAACCCTGACCCGACAATGTACAACATGAACCAACCATATATGCCGGGTTGGGATTATCCGAATCAATATGACCCATATCCTCAACATAATGATTATAATTTTCAAAATAATTTCAACTCTTCACAGAGTTCATGGGGATTCACTTACCCCGAGTCAAATTTTCAACCACCTTGTCCACAAGTTCCACAGTATTCATTCCCCAATTTTGATTCATATACTCCTTTTCCTGAACCACCAATTGAAGAGAAATCATCATTGGAAAGGAGTATGGAAGAGTCCCTAGAACGAATGCAAAATTTGCTTAATTCACAAATCTTCCCACATCAAACTCCACATCCTCCTTTTCTAGAGAATCCAATTGAAGAAGAATCTGAGCTAGAAAAGCGTTTTGAAGACTTTTGTGATAGAATGCAAAACATGTTGGACTCATCCTCTCAACCAAATTTTCAAGAGTCATACTCATCTTTTCCAGTATCATCACTTCAAAATGAACAAACTTCAACACTGGGATTGAGTATGGAACCCTTGCGTGAGTTCGAGCAGCAACCGCAAAATCCGATGGACTCACAATTTCACCACAATTTCCAAAATCAACTTCCATACTCAGATTTTCAAGAACCAATTACAAAGAGTATGGAAGACATGATTCCAAATCCAAATCCTGTTACACAACCAATCAGTAGGTTAGATTCAATTTTGAGCGAATTGATCAATGAAAGTGAGGAAAGCCTTTCTTCTCAACCTTTGACCGATTCCTATATCCCTAACTCTACTGATTGGACCCATGAATCATGTCATTTTGGAAATTCAGCTTCATTTCAGAACACACATTTGAACTTGACCAATCTCCAAGTTATGAAAGTCACCTGGACATGTTGGCCAGTTACCCTTTTCTTGAAATTGAACTTCACCATGAATGTGATCCGAACCTCATGTTAGTGATTCCATTTCACTTTTTGATTCAATAATGACTCCGGTATCTTTACCAGATTTTTTCTCTATTCCGGAGTCAACATTGAATCATGCACCAGTACACCGTGAAATGGAATCACCAATCTCTTATGATCACACTTCATTAATGGGGAAAGTGTGTGAATATCAATTCTTTGGTTTGGACCCTGTTTTTGAATCAATTTCGACTCTCATTGTTGACTCTCGACTTGATCTGAGTCAACTTCCCGAGTCGGTATCGGTTTTTGTTCCTGATCCCTTGGAGTCCAAATCCATCATCTTCCAAAATCACACTTCATTGTTGGACAAGAATGTTGACAAAAATGACTCAGTAATTATTTTTGAAAATTTAAAATTAGATGGGGATAATTTTTTCAATAAGACCATTCAATCCATCATTCATTTCTAGGGTCATATCAGAGGGGTCATTGGTGGATTTCTGCAAGATCCACAATATCTGGATTGGGTCGCAACGCTTGGCCCAATCCGACCACCACCAGAGCCACCCCCTTGAGGTAATCTTCCTTCCCTCTCTATTTGTTTCATGTATTTACACATTCACGATGCATTGAGGACAATGCGTGAGATAAGTGTGGGGGAGGGTTTACTAACATAGTTAGTTTTATACTTCTTTTTTTAAAGGGTTTACTAACATAGTTAGTTTTATACTTCTTTTAAAAATAATAATAATAATAATAATAATAATAATAAATCTTTTATATAAAAACTTTTTTCATTTCTTTTTACAAAACTTTTTGAAACAAGAGAAATAGTTTTGATCCATTTTTTTTTAAGAAAATTAAGATTATCTTAGGAATTAGGAAGACCTAAAATTATGAAATTTTAAACTGAGTCAAAATAATAGATCTTGTTTAAATTTTTTGGATAAGAACATAAGATTGAAAAGATAATTTGATCTTGAATTTTTTGCCTTAGATTTATGCACTCCACACTTACACAATTTTTGGGATTGAAACAAAGACTAAAATGCCATAAAAAATATATATATATATATAAAAAATAATAAAAAATTTATTATAAATAAAAACCACTTATTGAAGTTGGATAATTATGCCTCAGGAAGCATGATTATTCACACCTAAAATGGTGGATAAAAATGAAATAATCCCCTTTAGTTTTGTGGCCTTGTTTACTCGAGTCCTTAAGTCCGAGGGATGTTTTCTCATCTGGTGCCCTAAGACCATCTGGTTTGGGAGTCACCGGCTAAAGGCTCACTACCCGGGTAGATAAGAAAGCCTAAGAAAACTAAGGGAAGAAGAAGAAAAATATATATATATATATATATTAAATAAGTGGCATGAAAGTTAGAGTCGATATCCCAAAAATCTTCACAGTTCACAAAGTGCATATTTTCTAAGAGTTTTATGAAAGATCAAAGAGTCAATTCAATTTTAAATTCTTACATTTAATTTATAACAAGATTTTTTGCATTTTAACTTAGTTTAAGAAAGAACAATTTCTGGTTAACCTATGACCTTAGATCACTTATATTTTCACAAAAATACTTCAACACTTTTCTCTATTTCAAAATGTGTTTTCAAAATACTAACATTTGATTTCTTTCTTTATGGATTTTGTGAGTGTAATCCGCTAAAAACCCTCAGGAGACAAAACTCCTCCTCTAGGGAAACTTAGAGGTTTAACGGCTTGTTGCACATGCTCAGTGCAATCGCGTCACCTGCGAAAGTGGTGTAATAATTTTCTTAGGTTTTTTGTTTTGCTCGGGACGAGCAAAAGATAAGTGTGGGGGTGTGATTAGTCTCTAATTTTGCATAATTTTCATCACATCTCACATTTATTTGATAAATAAATTATGCTAATAATACCTTGCTTGCTTGATCCTAGGTCAATGGTGTTCACATGAAGAAGAAGACCCAAATCACCATTTATTTGGTGATTAAAGGGGTATTAAAATAGCTATTGACCTAAAGAGCTGGTTCTGTCAAAACCAGGGCTGAAAAACCAAAACCGGGCGCCGAATACGACAGGGGACAGAAAAGTCTACGCGCCGAAAGAAGCGCGGCGCACGCGGCCACTAAATTGCCGCAAAATTGCGGCTTTTGCCGCAATTCCGCGGTAATTTAGGCGCGCGGCGCGCGCCGCTTCGGGTCACATCCTGTCCCTGGGTCCCCGTTCCTCTGAAGCTATAAATACCCCCCTGGGGTTCTTGACTGAGGAGAATGCAGAGTAGAGGCAAGTTTAGGAGTAGTTTTATTTTCATGTTGTAGGTTAGGATAGTATAGTTTTAGTTCTTCCTCCTCCATTATATTTTCCATTTTAGATCTTGTATTAGGGAGAGAGAGTGGTTCATGCTTGGAATGCAAAAGTGCTTGTAATAGAAGGTGACAATCTATGAAAGGTGCTCTCTTTACCTCTCTATGTTTACTTCTCTCCAATCTCTTTTACATGTGTAGCTAGTTTTTCCCTTATGGCTCTAACTACTAACCATCTAACTAGTCTTACTTCTTTATGATAATCTACATGAATCTAATAGCCTCACTTTGGCCTTGCTCTTGCAAGAGCCATTAATGGCTCATGATGATGGATCTAACACTCTAACTTCCTAACCACTAACAAGCTAACACTACTTTACTTCATGCTTGCTCCTATGGGTTTTGATGAGCTAAGTGTAGCTTGAACTTGTTTTGTTGTGTTGGGTTGTGATGAGTTACATATGAGTCATGCTTTGAATCGCTCTTGAACCAAGGACTAGTGATGGCCAATGATACGTGTGAGGCAACTATCACTAAGAGGTTAGCGTGTTGGTGGAGTCTTTAGTAGTTAGAGCCGTAAGTTTTCCTTCTCTTTCACTTATTTTAGACATAAAAACAAAACTACAAAAATCATTCTTTTCTATGTTTTCCACTCCTTTGTGTTTCACCGTACCTCTCTTTTCATTCTTTACTTTCTTTTCTTTTCATTCTTTAAAACTTTGAAGAATCTTTAACAAATACGTGAATCAACCGGTAAAGCTTCTATCCCCTCCCGTCCTTGTGGATACGACCCGTATAGCCACTTTGCTACTACGGAAGAATCACAAAAGCAGTAACTTCGACCCACACTTCCATCTTTTATTTTAGTACTTGCTTTTTGTCGCGATCACTCCTCTCGTCGGCCTTCTCCTCTATGGGATGCTCCATGTCGTGCGTCTCTCCAAGGCCTTCAACCTTTACAGAGCACCTATCTCAGCTGCGCGCCCTCCGAACTCCTCCGTCGGAGCTGTGAACCACTCACCAGAGCTTCATCGTGTTCCGCCTACACCTCTACCCATGCGTCCGTGAGTGTTCTTCTCTTTGTTCTCTCTATCAAGTGCGTGTGTGTATTCAGTATGTGTGTATTAAGTGATGTACATGTGTATGTATGTTTGTATAGTATGATGTGTGTGGGTAATCTGTGTGTACGGGACATGGTGGGGCTTGTGTGCATAGATGTGTGATTAGTCTCTAAAACAATATTTTTCATACCACATCTTCACATTTATCTAATATTAAATTCTACTAATAATACCTCTCTTGTATGTTTAGGCCCATGGTGTGCAATGAAGAAGAAAACCCTAAATCTCCATTTAATGGGTGATTAAAGGCCTATAATATAGCCATTGACCTTAGAGTGCAGTTTCGCCAAAACCAGGGACCCAAAATCAGAAACCGGAACTTGCAGCCGACAGGGGGACAAGCGGGCAGCGCGCGCCGCCCAGGTACAGCCGTGGCTGCGTTTCATGGCTCTGGTGTGGAGCTGCTCGCCAGGATTTGACACGCGACTCTGTACCTATATCCTAGTACCCAGTTTTGCCTATAAATACCTAGGGCTTTCCAGAGCTCAAGGAGAGGAGTTTTTGAGTAGTTTTTAGGATAGTTTTAGTTGTTTCTTCTCCATGTTGTAGTGTAGGGTAGTTTAGGTTAGTTGTTCTTCTTCTTCCTCCCTTGTATTTTCCATCTCTTGTAGATCTTATAATAGGAGAAAGAGTGATGCATGGTTGGAAAGTAAGAGTACTTGTAATAGAAGGTGACAAGCTATAAAAGGTTCTCCTTTACTTTGTTTTCTTCTCTCTAAGTCTTTTTACATGTTTAACTAATTTTCTCTCATGGCAACTAACTACTAATCACTAACTTCTAACTTCTTATTTGATAATCCACATGAATCTAATAGCCTCTACTTAGCCTTGCTCTTGCAAGAGCCATTGATGGCTCATAATGATGGATTCTAACACTCTAACATCCTACTCACTAACAAGCTAACATTACTTTATTTCATACTTACTCTTATTTAGTTTTAATGGTTTAAGTGTACCTTGCACTTGTTGTGTTGAGTTCGGATGTGAAAGTTATCGCATGGATCATGCTTTGAAATGCTCTTGAACTTAGGACTAGTGATGGCCAAGGATATATATGAGGCAACTATCACTAAGAGTTTTGCATGGTTGTGGAGCCATTAGTAGTTAGTAGCCATGGGTTTTCTTTCTTTTTCACTTTGTTTTAGAAATATTATCAAAAACTACAAATATATTCTTTTCTATGCTTCTCACTTCTTTGTGTTTCACTGTACTTCTCTTTTTATTCTTTATTTTCTTTACTTTTCATTCTTTCAAACATTGAAGAACTTTTAACATATACGTGAACATACCGTGTAAGCTTCTATCGCCTCTCGTCCTTGTGGATTCGACTCGTTTTAGCCTCCATGCTATAACGGTAATATCGAGGAAGCCAAAGCGCACAAACTTTAAATCTTGATTTTAAAACATACACTTTTCGTGAGCGGATTTCCCCTGATCAAATTTTAGTGCCGTTGCCGGGGATGGGAACGCTTCGAGTTCATATTTTTGTTAACTTTTTTTTTGTTTTTTAGTGTGCAGGTTAAAGTTTTAGCATTGCAGAGGTCCACACTTTCTTTTGTGTGATTGGGTAAATTTTTGTATATTCTTATATTCTGCTGCTAGTTTTTATTACCTGTGCGCTGTAATAATTTTAAGAACTAAAATAAAAAAATTAGATGCTTTAAAACAGTTTAGACATTTGCATCTACGCACGTGTCAATTTCAATTCCAATATACTGTATTATATTCTTGTGTTGTTGTGATCTTGACGGAGGTGTACATATTACATTGCATATAGTTAGGACAAACATGTGGGTGATTACTTGCTTTGTGTGTTCATTCTTATCTATATTGCACACTTGCACGAATTGAACTTAAGGGAAAAACCCAATGCAACATAAGGTAGGAACGTCATTACCCTCCCTTAGCCCAAAAATCACCTCCCCACTCACACAACCCAAGCCTAAATAAAATTTACTAGACGTTGGCCCTTAGGGACATCTCAGACTCATTTAGGAGATTGACCTAAGAGAAAAATGGTTAGAAGTTGACTCTTGTCAAATCGGTGTCTAAGATTGGGGATTGAGAGGCGAAACCTCGAAGAACAGTGGTTTGGTATAATTAGGCCCATTGCTCCGGCACGGATACCTTCCATTGATCTTGCCCCTACCTGGCTGATTAACTCGTGGTCAAATTCTGACAATATACCCCCTATGGACAGTCTAACTAGTTAGAAGTCGTCTAGGTCTAAGTCAACCCTAGCATAGGCTTATTTTATTTTTATTTTTCTTTAATTGTTTGTTTGTTTTTTTCTTTTTTGTAAATTGTGAAATGGATTTTAACAGCAACAATTATTTCAATCCTAATATGAATCCATATTTCACCCTGACCTCATTTGACTCGGATAACTCCAACCCGGCTGAATCAACCATATATGCTGAGTTGGGATTATCCGACTCAATATAACCCATATTCCCAATCCTATGGCTATAATTTTCAAAATAACTTCCACTCTTCATAGGATTCATGGGGATTCACCTACCCGGAGTCAAATTTTCAGTCATATTGTCCACAATTTTTACAGTATTTATTCCCTGATTCTGCTTCATATCCTCCTTCTCCTAAACTACTAATTGAAGAAAAATCATCATTGTAAAGGATTTTGGAAGAAGATATAGAGGCCCAAAAATAATTTGAAAACATGATGGCCTCATCATGTCCACAAAATTTTCAAGATTCATCTAGTTCTTTTTCAGAACCACTCAAAGAAAAATCATTATGGAAAAAACTATGAAATTCGTGCAAGAGACCGAGCGAATAATACAAAATACGATTCAGTTACCATGTCCATCAAATGTTCATATGACTCAAGAATCATGTCATTTTGGAAATCCTGCTTCAATTTCATCATACCAACCTGAACTTGATCAGCATCAATCTCTTGATAGTTTGGCAAGTTATCCATTTTCTGAAATTAAACTTGAAGATGAATGTGAACCTGAGCTTCAATTTAACGATTCGAGTCCAATCTTTGAATCAATATCGACTCCTATAGTGTTACTTGAACTAAGTAACGTTCTTGAGCCAGTTTTAATTTCCATAATTCCTTAACTTGAATCGATCATTTCACCCATTCACATTCCTTCTGTGAACGAAAATCAAGATTTAATTTCATTACATCCATTTGAACTAGCCCAAAATCTTGAGAACCATCTTGACATTTTAGCAAGTAATCCTTTTCCTGATATTGAACTTGAGCTTGAAAGTGATCCTGAACCTCAAGTTGGTAATTACATTTCACTTTTTGATTTAATAATGACCCCGATATGTTTACGAGATTTTTTCTCTATTCCAGAGTCAACATTGAATTCTGTACCAGTACACAGTGAAATTGAATCACCAATATCTTATGATCACACTTCACTATGGGGAAAGTATGTGAACGTCAACTGCTTGGTTTGGACCCCATTTTTGAACCAATTTTGACTCTCACCTTTGAATCTTGACTTGATATGAGTCAAATTTCCGAGTCAGAATCGGTTTTTATTCCAGTTCTATTTGAGTCCAAATCAGTCATCCCTTAAAATCACACTTTATTGTTGGACAAAAATGTTGAAGAAAATGACTCAATAATTATTTTTAAAAATTAGAAATTGGATGGGGATAATTTTTTCAATAAGATCATACAGTTCTCCAACATTTTACTGGTCGTATTAGAGAGGTCACTGGTGAGTTTCTGCAAGATCCACGATATCTTGATTAGGTAGCAATGCTTGGGCCAATCAGACCACCATAAGAGCCACCACCATGAGGCAATTTTCTTTCCCTCTCCATTTGTTTCATGTATATACACATTCACGATGCATTGAGGACAATGCATGAGATAAGTGTGGGGGAGGATTTATTAATGTAGGCTAGTTTTAAATTTTCTTTCTTTTACATTTCTTTTTAGAAAATGTTTAGAGAAACCCTTTTTTTTTTCTTTTTACAAACTTTTTGAAATAAGAGAAATAGTTCTGATTTATTTTTAAGAAAATTAAGATTATCTTAGGAATTAGGAAGACCTAAAATTATGAATTTTTAAACCAAGTTAAAATAATAGATCTTATTTAAATTTTAGGATAAGTAAGTAAGATTGGAAAGATAATTTGATCTTGAATTTTTTTTGCCTTAGATTTATATACTTCACACCTACACAATTTTTGGGATTTAAACAAAGCCTGAAAATGTCATAAAAATGCTATAATATATATATATATATATATATATATATATATATATATATATATATATATATATATTTATAAAATGATAATAAAATCACTTATTGAAGTTGGATACTTATGCCTCAGGAAGCATGATTATTCATACCTAAAATGGTGGATAAAAATAAAATAATCCCCTTTAGTTTTGTGGCCTTGTCTACTCGAGTCCTTAAGTCTGAGGGATGTTTTCTCATCTGGTACCCTAAGATCATCTAGTATGGGAATCACCGGCTGAAAGCTCACTAACTGGGTAAATAAGAAAGCCTAAGAAAACTAAGGGAAGAGAAAAAGAAAAAAGAAAAAAATATATTAAAAAATGGCATGAAAGTTAGAGTCAATATCCCAAAACCTTCACTATTCACAAAGTGCATATTTTTCTAAGAGTTTTATGAAAGATCAAAGAGTCAATTCAATTTTAAATTCTTATATTTAATTTATAACAAGATTTTGCATTTCGACTTAGTTTAAGGAAAAATAATTTCTGGTTAACCTATGACCTTAGACCACTTATATTTTCGCAAAAATATTTTAACACTTTTCTCTATTTCAAAAATGCGTTTTCAAAATACTAACATTTGATTTCTTTCTTTATGGATTTTGTGGGTGTAATCTGTTGAAAACTCTCATTAGACAAAACTCCTCCTCTAGGGGAAACCTAGAGGTTTAACGGCTTGTTGCACATGCTCAGTGCAATCGCGTCACCTGCGAAAGTGGTGTAATAATCTTATTAGTTAGTTTTTTGTTTTGCTCGGGACAAGCAAAAGATAAGTATGGGGGGTGATTAGTCTCTAAAATAGTATATTTCATACATCTTCCATTTGTTTAATATTAAATTCTGCTAATAATACCTCTCTTGTATGTTTCTAGGTTCATGATGTGAAATGAAGAAGAAGACCCTAAATCACCATTTAATGGGTGATTAAAGGCCCATAATATAGCCATTGACCTTGAAGAGCAGTTTCGTCAAAGCCAGGGGCCCAAAACCAGAAACCGGAACTTGCAGCCGACAGGGGGACAAGCGGGTAGTGCGTAGCAGGGGACGCTGCACGTGCCGCCTAGGTACAGCCGCGCTCCAGGATTTGACGCGCGGCTCCGTACTTGTACCCTGGCGCCCAGTTTTGCCTATAATACCTGGGGCTTTCCAAGGCTCAAGAAGAGGAGTTTTTAAGTAGTTTTTAGGATAGTTTTAGTAGTTTCTTCTCCATGTTATAGTGTAGGGTAGTTTAGGTTAGTTATTCTTCTTCTTTCTCCCATATATTTTTCATTTCTTGTAGATCTTGTAATAGGGGAGAGAGTGATGCATGGTTGGAAAGCAAGAGTTCTTGTAATAGAAGGTGACAAGTTATGAAAGGTTCTCTCTTTACCTCTTTTTGTTTTCTTCTCTTTAACTCCTTTTACATGTTTAGCTAATTTTCTCTCATGGCAACTAGCTACTAACTACTAACTTGCTAACTTCTTGTTTGATAATCCACATGAATCTAATAGCCTCTACTTGGCCTTACTCTTGCAAGAGCCATTGATGGCTCATGATGATGGATTCTAACACTCTAACATCCTACTCTCTAACAAGGTAACATTACTTTATTCCATGCTTACTCTTATTTAGTTTTGATGGTTTAAGTGTAACTTGCACTTGTTGCGTTGAGTTTGGATGTGAAAGTTATCCCATAGGTCATGCTTTGAAACGCTCTTAAACCAAGGACTAGTGATGGTCAAGGATACATGTGAGGCAACTATCACTAAGAGGTTAGCATGGTTAGTGGAGCCATAAGTAGCTAGTAGCCATGGGTTTTCTTTTTCACTTTGTTTTAGAAATACTATCAAAATCACAAAAAACATTTCTTCTATATTTCCCACTTTTTCGTGTTTCACCGTACTCTTCTCTTTCCATTCTTTTTTTCTTTTCTTTTGATTCTTTAAAACATTGAAGAAACTTTAACACACACATGAACATATCGATAAAGCTTTTATTGCTTTTCGTCCCAATGGATTCGACTCGTTTAGCCTCTATGCTGTAACAGAAGTATCGAGGAAGCTAAAGCACACTCACTTTTAAATTTTTATTTCAAAACATATACTTTTCGTGCACGATTTTTCCCCGATCAGTGTGTGCACATGTACTATGTGTGCATGTGTCTGTGTATATGTATAAGCACATATGTGTGTGACTGTTTTTCCCTATCTCTTTATGTGTGTATAGTTGTGTGTTACAATGATTTAGATCTGATTGTGCGGCCCAAACACAGTATCAGAGACCAAGATTCATGTTCATAGTGGGCCCGATATGCTAGCCGATTCAAAGACCGGACCCGCGAGCCAACTTGGAGATCCAGACCGATTCGTGCAGTACAGACCTGATGGTGATTCGGACCAAGTGTCGCGTCATTTCATATGAGTATTTACTTTTGTATTATTGCTATTTACCGTTATCTGTGATTGTTCCATTTATTTTCTATAAATTACATTTTGTTAAATTATTATCATGTTCAGATATTTTTTGTTCATGTTAATTACTGTTAATGACCATGCTCACTTCGATGATCTCTATATCAGAGTGGTAGTATTTTGAGATTGGAATGTACTCACTAAATTATAAACCTAATATTTCAATTTAAATGTTTCAGCGGATTGATACTTGGATCTATAAATGAATTTAGTTAGAATAAAGTGACTTGAGGTTTGGACAGATCGGATTAGTGGAATAGTAGATCTTAAAGATGTGTAATTGATTCCTAGACTTATATTGTTACCTCTAGGGAGAGTTTAGATATATACAGTTAATTTATCATATGTATCTTGATCTTTATATGCTTGTAGATTCGACATCGTATCACTGAAACATTACTACTTCATTATTTCATGTAAATTCATTTATCATTTCGGATCTGGAAATATTTATGATGTAACTTAGACTGTGATCAGATTTGGATCTTTGATTTAATTAGGTCATGATTGTAGTTATATGTCTGTATTTAGGTTAGCTAGTTAGCAGGCTTGATCTTTTGTTTGTTGGTAATAAATCTGATGAGAATTTAATTGGATATTGGTGACTGATTAAATAGGAGATTCGTTATAAGAAGAATGAGATTTTGGACTTGGACTTGTCAATAGACTTGATTGGAGGGAGTGAACTTTGAGTTGAGAAATATATGTTTGATTAGACGAGTCAGAACTAGTGGAATATATATTTATACAGTTGAATTGTTACCTTGGTATATGGATCTGTGATTGAGCTTGATATAGAAAGGGGAGAACTAAGTTATTAATCGATTGAGATGGTGATTTGTTTATCAGATATATTGTTGGATATAGAGGATTAGAGTTGATTGATAGTACCAAGAGAGTTGTATTATTAATCAATTGAGCTTTTAGATTGGCAATTAATTGAATACTTGATGGTTACAGTAACTATATTAAGACTATGAATTAAAGAGACTTGTTACCGTTATATACTAGAGCAGATGAATGGGATTGTATGCTGATTAGATGGTACATGACTTGTTATTATTTCATTTCATGTTACTGAAAATTACTGAAAATAGATTGTTATATGGTAACAACATTGCTCTGCTTATCTTATTTACTGACAACATGTTAATAGCCTGACTACACTGTTGATATTATTACAGTGACTACCATCGAGTTATCTCAGTGATCTAGGTTACATGTGCATTAGTTAATCTTGATAATCTAAATAACATGATCATTAAATAATTTACACTGGGACTGGGAAAATTGATGTTGGAGACAACATCTGTATTTTGGGTGGCTCTTGGATATAGGTTGCGCAGCCGAAAAAGGGTTCCACTGTAAGGTTCCGTAAGGCGACTGATATCCTGTCTTATTCCTGTTCCTATTTATACATGTTATATAGATTACCTAACTTGTTATATATGTTACCTGACTACCTTGTGGTAGGGCCTGGTTCAATACCAGGACTGGGCCGTGGTCCCCGGTATGTACAGGATCCATTTAAAACACAAACAATGTCCCCAACCAATCAGTTTCAAAAACATAGGACCTCGATTGACATGTGTAGTAGACATAGTATGGGATGCGTCTATTAGATGTGACAATTGGTATTCGCTAACATAATTAATAATAACTAACTGACAGGATACACAATGTTTGATGTGTGCTAGTTTGCTATATGTCTACCTGCCATGATAGACACCTGATACATATATGATATGATAGACACTTGACCTGACACATGATTTTTGTAACAGTTGGATTCTGTTACTCTCTAGATTACGTATTGCCTATTATTGTAATACTGGTAATATGTTGAATGTTATTTTATCATACCATATCTTTTAATTCCTATTTTTTTCAGTGTATTATATATTGGTATTGTAGTGTTATATACCCTTTTCTAATTTTATATACTCATTGAGAGTTTCTAACTCCCTGAATTTGCACATTCAGGTCTATGGTTGTTATATTTTGTTAATCAGGTATTTAAGGAGGAGCTCATGCATTACGAGGACCTAGAGTTCTTTTTTACGTGATCATGCAATCTCGGTATTTTCTCTTCCCTTCTTTCATACTCATTGATTTTTCTGTGATTCTCTATAGCTCGGACTCTGTATTTATTCTATTGGTTTATTCGTAGAATAATATTATCATGTATAGAAATTATATATCGTATTACAGTGATTTTTAATGCCTTCATTGTTGATTGATATAGCTTGTTTAGATCACTTTAGGCTTAGCGTGTATATGTGGGATATTTTTCTCATGTATATACATCACCAACTCTCATCACATCTCCACTCCATTGTAATTTAGGAAGCGGGGCGTGACCGAGTTTTTTTAGTACAGAGCCAGGTTTTCGACTTTTGGACTTGTGATTATGACTTTTGACTTTTGTTGTTTCGCAAGAAAATTAGTTCTTACCAGTAACCTAAAATGAGTTATATTTACACTGCAATATACATATAAAATTCACCCAATGATGCTAAGTCCACTTGAGAATCGATCAACCTCCCTTTGAATATCCATCTCTTAAATTTTCATGTTCCCAATTCCTATATTTTCACTGATTTCAACATCTTCAAGTGATATGACTTTCTTCCTTAATCCAATTTTTCATCACGATTTCATTTTTTGATTTTATTCCTTGAGATTGTCCCTCCATGTTGTAGCTGATAGTAGAATTCATAGTAGCGCAGCGGAATCGTGGTGCTACAGAGAAGCGATGTGGAAGCTCGATGTCTTTTTCCCTTGATTTGATTCCTTTTATCATTCCCCGCTTTATTGAAATTTTGTGGACGAAATTTTTTAAGGTAGGTAGAATGTTATATCCCTCGTTAATAATATTGTATTAATATATTTTTTTGCCAAATAGATGTTGTTACTATCATTATTATTCTTACTGTTCTTATTGTTGTTGTTGTTGTTGTTGTTATGTTATTATTATCATTTGTTAATTATGATTATTATTAATTAGAATTATTGTTAGAAGTTTGTTGGACCAAAGGTTACACTCTCTGGTTTTGTGTTTTGATGATAACAAAGCATGTGAAGTTATTTGGTAGTAATCAAGTTCAAGAGTGTATTTCAGGTTCAAAAAGATGTAATAAGGCTCAAGAAGATCTAACAAGTTTCTTCCAATAAAGGAAGGTGTTGATGGCTCAAGGGTACTCAAGAACGGGATCATAGCTCAAAGCACTCATTGTCGCTCAAACGTCACTATCAGAGAAGCCCACTTGAAGATTCTTGTAGTCGAATAGAACCTTGTAAGAAAATAATTTGTTAAAGAGTAGAATATAGATTTGAGGCTCAAAGATATACACACAAAAAAGTGCACGTTTTCAAAAGTATGGTTTTGACATATTTGATTTTGATACTTATTCTATATTTTCTTAAAAATTTCTATCTCAGTTTATAACTTGTATCTCATGGCTATACATGTCTTCTCTCTTCCAAATTCAAACAAAAATTATCTAAAAATTTTATTTATCTTAAAAAATTACTTTGATCCAGTTTTTAGCCTAAGTTGGTCGATCGGGCGGTCGACTATGCTGGTCGATTGACAGACTGCCAGATTGATAGTAATGGCCAGTTCTTCTAAATTTGTTTTTAAACACGTTTTTTTCTAAAACGTGAAAAATTGAATTTTTAGGGTCAATTTCTTCCTTTTTAGACCTGGGTTCTAAAAGTGTTTTTCTAAAACCTATATAAATGGTCAATAGAATTGAATATTTCAAAACAAAAAATTTTATTGAAAATTTAGTTTTTGCTTTCAAAGAGAAAAAGTTTCAAGTTTTCTTTTGTGCTCTTATTTTAAAGTTTTAATTGAGTTTTTTCATTTAAAATCTCTCTTTTCTGGCTTTCACTCTCACTTACATCCTTAAGCTTCAAATTTACATTTTACTCTGTAAGGTTTTTATAAGAGAGTTGTAAAGAAAGTGTGTTTGTGATCTCTTGATCACCCAAAGCTTGTTATCTCAGTTGGTTTTGTGCTGCCTCTGGTGTAGAGGATTGAGTTGGAGAGTTGTGTACTCTGAGTGGTTGTAATTCCTTGTTGCAAGGTCCCTTTGTGGAGGATCCAATAGTGGATAGTGAAAAATCCTTCACGGTGGTGAAGGCGGGGACGTAGAGTGGTAGCTCGAACCTTGGAATAAATCTTTTTGTTTGCGATTACTTTATTGTCTCTATTTACTTGTTTATCATTCATTTATTCTTATCGATCAATACTCATCTCAACAACATAGCAATTGAGCACCTTAACTCTTCTCTAGAAGAATCACGAGGAGAAGTTTAGAGCCTTTCATAAGAAATCAGGCTTCAGGTCTTGTTTTTAGTGATTGGTTGCATTATTTCATATTAAATTGTCTAGAATTTTATTTGATTAGCTATTCACTTATTTACCCCCATTCTGTGTAATTTCAATTAGTATCAGACCTTGGTCTCTAATTTTGGCTTAACAACCTTAGAGGAATCCTAATTGCTAATCATTTCATTGACATCTTCATTATCATCCACTATAGTAAAAATGGCCGAAGATATGAAGACCCCTCCCAAATTTGATAGCCTTAACTTTCGCATATGGAAGGTTAAGATGATTGTGTTCTTGCAATCCCTAGGAAGCTAGGCTGCGAAGGCAGTGACTAAACCCCTTTAGTGTACCTACTGGTGATGAGAACACTTATTCCGATATTGCCACCAAGGATTTTGATGCCAATACAAAGGCACACTATGTATTGCTTCAAGCCTTGAATGATGACAACATAGCTAGAGTCATTCATTGCAAATCCGCCTATGAGATTTGATCACACTTAGTGGTCGCTCATGAGGGAACATCACAAGTCAAGAGGGCTAAAATTGATCTTTTACATTCTCAATATAAAAACTTCACTATGCATGAAAATGAGTCCATTGATGATATGGTTATAAAATTTCCTAAAATAACTATGTCTTGCATCTTTAGGTGATGCCATTGACAATGATCAAAAGTCCAGAAGGTCATTCGTGTACTTCCACCCTCATGGGATGTCAAAGCTACTACATTAAAAGAGTTAAATGACAAACAAAAGATGGAGCTCATCAGTCTTATCGGCAATCTTAAGACCAATGATATGGAGAGAAAGGATAGAGAAGAAACGGCACCACAAAAGAAGAAGATAATGCCCTTCAAGTCTACTCCAACCATCTCCGACAATGATGAAGAAGAAGAAGATGATGAAGATTTTTTTCTCCTTATAAGAAATGTAAGGAGGATGTACAATAAGGCAAAGATCAACAATAGGAGACGATGGCAAGGAAAGGAGGTAAAGAAAATCATCTGTTTCAACTCTTGGAAACCCGGACATATCATTGTCGAATGTCCAGATATCAAAATCAAGCCATCTTCCTCAAACAAGCCAAAGAAGCCATTTAAGAAGAAAGCTCTCAAAGCTACATGGGATTTAGAAAGTGATCCGAAGTGAGGTGGACACGGCAAACATGTATTTCATGACAAATAATAACATACTTAAGGTAACTTCTGAACCATCCCTTGATGATTGTGATTTAACTATGGATGAATTTGGAGATGCATTTGTAAAACTTTCAAATAATTATGATTTTCTAAAGAAAAATATTTTAAAACAAAAAGGGAAAATGAAGTTCTTCAAAATAAAATTATCACTCTTTCTAAAGAAAACGATAATTTATCTTCCGCTCTTTTATTCACACAAAAAGATTTTGATGCATACAAGATTTTATGTAAAGTAAAGTTTCCCATGATTGATGAAAATAAAATTTCTACTTTAAAAACTAAAATCAACACTTTGAAAATGTTTTAAAGAAATATGAGTTTGATAAAGCTAAATTAGAGGCCATGTTTTCTAAGAAAAAAATTCTTCAAAGAAACATATACATACTATACATGCTTTTAAATCACACACTAAGCATGCTCATATTTCACATGCTCATCATACACATCATGCATTCATGTATGGTAGAGTTTATTCATGTACTTTGGTCAAAATGGTCACTTAGCTAAATTTTATTTTGATCGTATAAGTGCTTCTAATAATCATATTTGGGTTCAAAGTACTAACGTTATAGGACCCAAGAAAATATTGGTATCAAAATCAACAACTTCATTATTTGATGTAGGTACACCAAGACTTCAAGACGTAGGGAGCGGTGGTATCTTGATAGTGGTTGCTCAAGACACATGACTTAGGACATCAATAATTTTGCAACGCTATCAAAGTATCTGAAGTTGGCATCGTCACCTTCGGAAATAACTCAAAGGGTAATATTATCGGTATAGGTAACATTAAAATTGGTTCATCTTCTTTGATTGAAAATATTATTTTAGTTGATGGTCTCAACATAACCTCTTGAGTATTAGTCAACTATGTGATCTAGGTTTCAAAGTTGTTATTGATGATTCTTGATTCTTCTTACAATGTTTTAGATGGTAAAACCTATGCTTGCATTCTTTTAAGATTTTCGTGAAAATAATGTATATATTATTGATATGTTAAATTTAGATTGCAATATTATATCTTTAAATGCTTTCAATGAGGATTCTTGGTTATGACAAAGAAGATTAGGCCAATATCTTTTAATCATCTATCTAGAATTAACTCTAAGAAATCGGTGAAAGGTATTTCTTACTTGAAATTTGAAAAGGACCGCATTTGTGAAGCGTGCCAACTTGGAAAACAAACCAAGTTCTCTTCAAATCAATCAAGGATATCATGACATCTAGACCATTAGAGTTAATCCACATGGATTTGTTTGGTCCTACAAAAAACTAAGAGTTTAGATGGAAATCATCTTATTTTTGTATTGGTTGACGATTTTCTCGTGTTACATGGGTTTTCTTCTTGGAACATAAAGATCAAGCTTTTTCGCATTTAATATTTTTATAAAAATGGTTAAAAAAGAAAAAATTTCAATTTTGCGCATAAGAAATGATAGAGGTGGTGAATTCATTAACCATTCTTTTATCACTTATTGTGAAGAAAATAGAATCAGGCATGAATTATGTTGTCCTACAACTCTATAACAAAATGGAGTTGTTGAAAGAAAGAATCATACCATTCAAGAAATGACTAGGACAATGATTATTGAATACAGACTCTCTCAATATTTATGGGCCGAGGCCTTAAACACTTCATGTTACATATCAAATAGAATTTATTTTTGTAAAAATACTTTCAAAACTTCTTTTGAAATTTACTATTTGAGAAAGTCTAATATTTCTTACTTTAGAGATTTTGGATGCAAATGTTTTGTTTTAAACACCAAAGACATCTTCGGTAAATTTGATGCTAAAACTTTTGAAGCTATTTTTTTGGTTATTCTAACACTAGAAAGGCTTATAGAATCTTCAATAAATCTACTTTGACAATTGAAGAATCTATGCATGTTAACTTTGAAGAATCTAATACTTTTGTTAAGAATGTTATAGAGATTGATTTTTTAGGTGAAGATATGGAGAAAATAACTTTGAAGGACTCACCTATCCAAGAAGATAAGCCAAAGCTTGATAGATAAGGTGAAGTTCAAGAGGTTGAAGTGGTACCAACACTACCACTTTCAAAAGATTGGAGATTAACTACAAGTCATCCCAGGAGCTCATCATAGGTGATGTATCAAAGGGGGTGACTACTTACTCCAAACTCTATGATTTTTGTGGCCATTTTGCTTTTATTTCTTATATTGAACCAAAGAACATCCTCAAGCCGAGGGAGACTCATATTGGTTGCTTGCAATGCAATAAGACCTCAATCAATTTGAGCGCAATCAAGTTTGGCACCTTGCTCCTAAATCCCATGATAGACCAACAATTAGTACTAAATGGATTTTTAGGGACAAGTTGAATGAGTCGGGTAATGTTGTTAGGACTAAAGCTAGGTTAGTGTCCCAAGGTTACACCCAAATCGAACGTATCGATTTTGAGGAAACCTTTGCACCCGTAGCACGGCTTGAAGCCATACGAATTACACTTGCTTTTACTTCTTATAAAGATTTCAAATTTTTTTCAAAGAGTATCAAAAGCGTATTTTTAAATGGTTTTATTGAAAAAGAAGTGTATGTTGAATAACTCTGTGGGTTTGTTGATCCTACACATTCAGATTTTGTTTTCAAATTAGACAAAACCTTATATGGTTTGAAACAAGCTCCTAGAGCTTGGTATGAAAGACTTTCAACATTTCTTATTTCAAATAATTTTGTTAAAGATAAAATAGATACCACCTTGTTTACAAAGCATGTAGATAATCATATTCTTATTGTTCAAATTTATGTTGATGATATTATATTTGGATCTACTAATAAAAAACTTTGTAAAGATTTTGAATCATGCATAAAGAATAAGCTTGAGGTGTTTATGATGGGCGAGCTAAACTACTTCCTTAGACTACAAATTAAGCAAAAGAGTGATGAGATTTTTATAAATTAAGCCAAGTACACAAGCGAACTTATCAAGAAATTTGGACTTGAAAGGGCAAGGACGAGCAAAACTCCCATGGCTACCATAACAAAACTTGACAAGGATGAACAAGGTATAAGTGTAGACATTAAACTTTATAGAAGAATGATTGATAGTTTACTTTATTTAACGGCTAGTAGGCCGGATATCATATTTAGTGTATGTCTATGTGCTAGATTCCATCTTGTCCTAAAGAGTCCCACTTGATTATGGTAAAACGCATTATTAGATATCTTAAGGGCACTATTGGAATGGCTTTGTAGTATCCGAAGACCGGACAATTTTTCATGATGAGTATTTGGATCCTGACTATACCGGTTGTAAAGTGGATAGGAAGAGTATAAGTGGAATTTGTCAATATCTAGAAAATTGTCTTGTTCATGATCTTCCAAGAAATAAATTTTGTACCCCTCTTAACCGCTGACGCGGAGTATGTTGCGGTCGGGGCTTGTTGTGCACAAGTCCTTTGGATGAAACATACTCTCCTTGACTATGATTTGCATTATGATCATATTAAGATATTTTGTGATATTACTAGTACTATTCATATGACTAAAAATGTAAATTAACATAGTAAGACAAGGCACATAGAAATTCAATATCACTTTCTTAGAGATCACTATGAGAAAGGTGATATTTGAAATTGATTATGTTTCAACTGATTTTTAACTAGCAGATATTTTTACTAAGCCACTTGATTTTAACAGATTCTCTTTCATTTGTGGAGAACTAAATCTTTGTATTGTTGATTCATGAGTTTTTCTTCTGATATAATCTATATATGTTTTAGTTTTTTGATTGTTGTTGCTTATCCTTTTTTATGCATAACAAAAAGGGAGAAGTATTTATGAGTATTTGTTGGTATTTGTTTGATCATGCTCTTATACAATGCTTTTATCATATAACTTTTTGATATCTTGTACTTGATAGCTAGCATAATTTGTGGAGAGTTTTTACAAAGCTCTTTTCTAAATTTTCTTTTAAACAACTCATATTCTTTTAAACAACTCATATTTCTTTTAAACAACTCATAATTTGTCATCATCAAAAAGGGGGACTGTTGGCCCAAAGGTTACAATCTCCGGTTTTGTGTTTTGATGATAACAAAGTATATAAAGTTATTTGGTACTAATTAAGTTCAAGAGTGTATTTCAGGGTTCAAGATGATCTAACAGAGTTCAAGAAGATCTAACAAGTTTCTTCCTCTAAAGGAAGGTGTTGATGGCTCAGGGGTACTCAAGAACGGGATCATAGCTCAAAGCACTCAGCGTCGCTCAAATGACACTATTAGAGAAGCCCGCTTGAAAATTCTTGTAGTCGATTAGAACCTTGTAAGAAACTAGTTTGTTAAAGAGTTGAATATAGATTTGAGGCTGAAAGATATACACACACTAAAGTACACGTTTTCAAAAGTACGATTTTGACATGTTTGGTTTTGATACTTGTTTCACATTTTCTTAGAAATTTCTATATCAGCTTAGAACTTGTATCACATGGCTATATATGTCTTCTCTCTTCCAAATTTCAAGCAAAAATTATTTGAAATTTTTTTATCCTCAAAAATTACTTTGACCCAGTTTTTGGCCTAGGTCTGTCGACTGGACGGTCGATCGTGCCTATTACAGCCCAGAACAGTCGATTGCACGGTCGACCGAACCTCTAGCAATTGGGTTGTACATGTTGTGCACATTCTCGGTCAACTAACGGGTCGATCGGTCACTTACTGCGGTCGACCAGGCGGTCGACCGACTGTAACTAGTTTGGTCTCAGTTAAATACGGTCGACCGACCGGTCGATTGAGAGCCAACAGTCAAATTTTTTTTGAATAACCGGTCGACCCGACCGGTCAACTGTCAGACTGCCAGGCAGGCAGTAATGACCTGTTCTTTTAATCTATTTTTAAACATGTTTCTTTTAAAATGTGAAAATTTGAATTTTTAGAATCAATTTCTTTCTTTTTAGACCTAATAAAACTATTCTAAAAGTGTTTTTCTAAACCTATATATTGGGGCATTGGGATGAATATTTCATAACAACAAATTCTATTAAAAATCTAGTTTTTGCTTTCAAAGAGAAAAAGATTTAAGTTTTTTTGTGCTCTTATTTTCAAAGTTTTAATTGAGTTTTTTCTCTTAAAATCTCTCCTTTCTGATATTCACTCTCACTTACATCCTTAAGCTTTAAACTTACATTTTACTCTATAGGATTTTTGTAAGAGAGTTGCAAAGAGAGTGTTTGTGATCTCTTGATCAACCAGAGCTTGTTATCTCAATTGGCTTTGTGCTGCCTCTGGTGTAGAGGATTGAGTTGGGGAGTTGTGTACTCTGAGTGGTTGTAATTCTTTATTGTAATGTCCCTTTGTAGAGGATCCAAAAGTGGATAGTGAAAAATTCTTCATGGCGGTGAAGGTGGGACGTAGAACGGTGGCTCGAACCTCGGAACAAATATTTTTATTTGTGATTGCTTTATTGTCTCTATTTACTTGTTTTTCATTCATTTATTCTTGTCGATCAATATTCATCTCAACAAGATAGCAGTTGAGTAGAAGAATCACGAGGAGAAGTTCAGAGCCCTTCACGAGGAATCCGGCTTCAGGTCTTATTTTAAGTGATCGGTTGCCTTATTTAATATTAAATTGTCTAGAATTTTCATTTGATTAACTATTCACCTATTCACCCTCCCCCCTCTAGGTGTAATTTCAAAGCTGTAATTAAAATTATCATTATCATTTGCACAAAGTTTGGATCGATCGACCACTCAGTCGACCAAAGTTATACGAGAAACAGGAACCAGTTGGGTCGGTCGACCGTCCAGTCGAATAGCATTTTCAGTAAGTCCTGTAATGTCAGAGAATCTTGTGCGGTCGACCGAGCATTCGATCTCACACTTGGGTCGGTAAACCAAGCGATCGATTGACAGTCAGGTCAGAACGAATTCTGGACCCAATCTGGAGATATTTTGGGGTTTTCTTCTCCTTCCTATAAATAGAGGAAGCAACCTATTTTAGGATTAAGGATTTTCTGAGTTAGTTCTTGAGAGAACTAATTGTAATCCTCTTCTAATCTTGTACAAATCAATAGATCTCTCTCTTTTGCCCCGAGGACATAGACATCTTGCCGAATCTCATAAATCATTGTCTCCCTCTTTCTTTGTGTGTGTTTATGCATCTAGGATTTGTGTTCTTGGCTTTATCCAGCCCCAAGAAGTGGTATCATAGCTCTAAGCAATGCTTTGGCTTCGTTCGGTGAAGTGGATCTTATTTGGAGCTTGGTTCTTGGAGATCTCAAGCTTGGAATGAATAAAAATCTGAATCTTATTGTGTTGGATCTCATCTTCTACAATTGGGTGGAGAGATCAATTGAAAACTCTTCCTAGGATTTCAATTAAAGGTAAAAATCTTATCTTTATCTAGTAGATCATTCCACAGTTGTTATACTTGTGTGGTTGGTTGA
Source organism: Agave tequilana (assembly GCA_038442645.1). Classification (NCBI taxonomy): domain Eukaryota; kingdom Viridiplantae; phylum Streptophyta; class Magnoliopsida; order Asparagales; family Asparagaceae; genus Agave; species Agave tequilana. The sequence continues at coordinate 154,984 of JAVJIF010007516.1, forward strand.
ATTGGAATAAAAATGGCCAAAGAAATATCCAATGGAGTAGTTCTTTTGTTGTGAAGAATATACAAAATTATAACAATACAAAGATTGATGAGGTGAAGTTTGATGGCACAAATAATTTTGAATTGTAGAGATGTGTGGTGTTGGATGCGCTAAATGCGTAAAACTTGGAGGATGCTCTTAAATTGCAAGAGAGGCAGGAAGAGATGGAAGAGAGATTTGAAAGAAAATGAATAGAACAGCTTGTGGAGTGGTTAGGTCGTGTTTATTACAAGACCTAAAATATGATGTAATGAATGAGACTTCTGCAAAGAAGATTTGGGAGACCCTTGCGAGCAAATATTTGACGAAGAGCATTGAGAATCACTTGCATTTAAAAAAGAGATTATATCGTTTCCAGTTGAAGAGAGGGATTTCAATTAGTGATTCAACACTTACACAAAGCTTCTCGCGGGTCTAACAAATGTTGATGTTGTAATAGATGAGGAAGAGAAAACTTTGATCTTGTTGAGTTCTCTCCCTGATGAAGGATATGAGACATTTGTCCTCACCCTGATAAATGAAAGAACATCACAAAGCTATAGTGAGGTCACACTGCCCTTATAAATCTTGAGTTGAGAAGAAAGAACAAAGAATCCTTGGTGGTACATCGGCGGAGGCATTAACTATAAGAGAAAGAAGTCCAAATCAAAGAGGAGGATATTGTGATAGATCAAAATCTAGGTCACGATATGGCTACCGTAGTTTGACTCGTGATCAGTGTGCATTTTGTGAACAAACTAGTCATTAGAAGAAAGATTGTCTCGAGCTTAAAAAGAAGAACAAAATGAAGGAGATGTTAGGAAAACCATCAGAGGTGAATGTCTTCAAGTCATATGGGAATGAATCTGATTCTTCTGTTTTCTCACTCTCTATCACACCGTCAGTATGTTACTCGGATGCTTCAGAGTGGCTATTTGATATGGGGGATACAATCACATATGTCCCAGGAGGGAATGGTTCCTAGCCTAGAGAAGTTGGACAGTGGTGTAGTAATCATAGAAAATGACGATGCATGTCAGATGATTGGGATAGGTACCGTTCTAATCAAGATGTTCGATGGTGTGGTTAAGGACTTGACGGATGTGAGATATATCCCTCAGATGAAGAAGAACATCATCTCAATGGAGCTTTGGAGTTGAAAGGACTCAAGGTGACATTGGAGAATGAATTCTCAAGATCACGAAAGGGTCATTGGTTGTGATGAAGGGGATCAGAGACAAGAACATATATTACTTGAAGGGTAGTATAGTCATAGATTCTTTGACTGCTTCACTGGTTGCAGATGTTGATACTACTCAGTTATTGCATATGAGGCCTGGTCACGTAGGTGAGAAGTCTATGCAAACCTTGAAAAAGTAAGGCTTATTGAACAGTACAAAGACCTGCAAGTTGGAATTCTGTGAGCACTATGTATTGGGGAAGAAGAGCAAGGTGAAGTTTGTTGGCCCAGAGGCCCTTCACTCTAGTTTAAATGATGATTAACTCATGTAGTTATGATTTACTAATAATCTTGTGATATTTAGTTTTAGATATTTGATCAAGTTATTAGTAGGTGATTAGCTTCAACAAAAGTATTTTGGAGCTTTCACATGATGATTCAAGAGCTCACGCGTCAAGATCGCATCCAGCACTCATTGGAGTCAAGCTCGTTGGATCATGTTTGGATCGAGTCGACTTGGAGACAGAGTTCTACAAGAAGACCTCGGTTTGTATTTAGTTAAGATGTTTAGATCTTGTGTTAAAGGTAGATAGTGTTGATATGCTCAAGTTCACAATGCACACACAAGTTTCATGTTTTGACTTTTAATTTAACCAATCTTGGTTTTCATGGATAGAATCAAAACAAGTTTACATGGGTTAATGTATATTAGATTTGATCTATTACATCTATGCTTCATCTATTTAGAAAAACTTATTTTGATAGTTTATTTCATGAGTTTGGAGTTTTGTATTTAAACAAAATTTATTTTTGGATTTCAAGTCAAAAACATAGATATAATACCTTTCATGTATATTGAATTCTATCCATATACAACATGCTTCAAAGTTATTTCAATATCATACTTTTGTATTTGCATGAGTTTTGAAGAAAACAATTTTCCATTTCAAAAATCTAAGTTTCAGAAAATACAGTTTTTCGTTTAGACAATATTTCAAGAACACAAAAATGGTTCAAAAGTTTGAAATATGTGTTGAATTTTACTCACACATATTTGTATTTCAAAGATCTAATAAGAACTGATTTTTGTGAAATTTATGTGATTTTATGGGATTTAATCAAAGTCAAAAACCCAAGTTTTTAATCCCTAATATGATTGACCTGGCTGTCTGCCGGTCGACCGGACCGGTCGACCGAGGTAGAAGTCGGTCAACCGGTCTGGTCGACTGACGTGCATAGAACGTGCACGCAGCCAAGGCTAGGAGGCCGGTCGACCGGGTCGGTCGACCCTCAGAGAGTTCTGCTATCTAAAAACGGCCCCGATCGACCGCCTGGTCGACCGTCAGAGAGCTCTGCACTCTGTTTCCAGTTTCCGGTTGACCGGCCGGCCGACCAGTGGCTCAACGGTCATAAATATCACCGTTGGCCGGTCGACCGCCCGGTCAACCGGAAGGATAATTTTGCCCTTGCCTGCTGCCAACGGGCAGATTTAGTTTAGGGCTATATACCCTATTTCTTGAGCTGTTTTAGATAAGATTTCAAGAGAAAAATTCTCACCTTTACAAGTATTTATCAGCAAGTTTTCAAAAGTTTTTAAGCTAAAAGATTTATTTTTATTTGTTTTTCAAGGGTTGGAAAAATCAAAGAAAAATAGAGTATTTGGGATATTAGTTTTGTTCTTCTTTTCTATCAAATTCTAGCTATTTTTCAAGTATTTTTCTTTGTGATTTGATTTCCAAACACCTTGATTTCTAACACTTGAGCTATCTATCTATCTATCCATCTATTAGGATCTATTTTATGGAAAAATTAGTTTGTGGTTGTTGATACCACCAAGTATTGTAAACCTTCCATATTTATGATATCCCTCAGTGAGAGGTGATTGTGTTGATATCTCTCTAGTGAGAGGTGATTGTGGAAGTGATATTTGTATCCCTCTAGTGAGAGGTAATTGTGGAGATTGGTTTGAATCCCTCAAATGTGAGGTGATTGTTGTTGGTGTTGGCTTTGAGCCTAATCCCTCTAGTGAGAGGTTGATCTGTTGTTTGGCTAAGTTGATCTGTTGTTTGGCTAAGCGCCTATCCCTCTAACTGTAGAGGTAATTTGTATTGTGCCTTGCCTCTAGTGAGAGGTTGTATTTGTTGGAGAGAGGAGTTGTGTACTCTCAGTTTGTATTACCCAAATCCTCAGTGGAGGTTCCCTGTGTGAGAAGTCCTGTGTGGACGAGTTAGTGAAAATCCTTCTGTGTGAAGGCGGGGACGTAGAGCTGGGTGCTCAAACCTCGAAGCATATTATTGTGTTTGTGTTGATCCACTTTCTCTAACTCTCACTCTCTTACATTGCGCATTGCATCATACTATCATATCATATATGCTTGTGTTGATTATGTGTGCCCATACTTGTGTTCAACCAAGAGAGCTTTACATAGTACCTCAACTCTTATTTAGAGGAATTTAGAGGAGATGTCTAGAGCCCTTCACCGGGAATTCGACTACACTCTTTTGTTACACTAAGTGTGTTGCATTAATTTTTAATTCCGCATTATTTATCTTTAGATTAGCCTTACACCTATTCTCCCCCCTCTAGGTGTAATTTCAATTGGTATCAGAGCCTACGCTCCTGATATTAGGTTTAACCACCTAGGAGTGAGATCTTGGTTAGCAAATCTAATATTTACATTTGCACACTTATTTGTTTACGCACACTCATGGATTGCTTGACCCCTCCAATATATAATGTTTCCAACATTGACATGTGAAAATTTAGAATGAGTATGTACCTAAAAACCCTAGGATTGCATGTTTTCTTGCCACTATCAAGAAATCCTATCTTGATAATAGCAAACATATAGAGGCCAATGCAAAAGCCCTAACGGCACTTAGGAGCACTCTAAATAAAGAATATTTGTCTATGCTTTCTCATTGTGATTCCGCTTTTACAGTGTGGAATACTTTGATCTCTCCCGCGCTCCAAAAGACGAATCATGTGGAGATGGAATCTAGTAGAGGAGAATCTGAACATCATTGCTATATGGTCCAAGGAAATGACTCCCTTGAGGTAAATTCGAAACTCAACTAGATGATTGTGCTAGTTCTTCAGGCGATGATTATGTTGACCCTGATGCTTTAAATGAAGAACTTTCCATTGTTTGTGAAAAATTATTAGAAAAATATAAAGTTTTGAAAAAGAAAAGTTTTGGACTTGATAAAGAAAATAAAGATTTGGTTTCAAAATTTGATTTGACTTCGCAAGAGAAGATTGAGATTTCAAGTGAACGTGACTCATTGAAATCCCAACTTGAGCTTGCTTTAAAAAAAATGATTCTTTGAAAAACAAAATTGATTTGATTTCAAAAGAATTGAAAGTTTGCTTAAATGAAAATATTTTTTTGAAAAATGATTTAGATACTCATGTTTGCCATGCCAGTGTAGCTTCATCATCTAGCATACCTATTACATGCTCTACCTCTTCTTCCATTATTGAAAATGATATATCCACTTTAAAGAAGAGTGTTGATTGTTTGGGCTCCACTTTGAGCCAATGTGCCATGAACCACTCACGGTAGGAATCCATGTTTCACAAGAAACAAATCACGGTATACGCATGCTCCTCACATTCACACTCATAACACTTTGTATGCTCATGTGTACACTTGTACACATTGTGGACGAAAGGACCACCTTGCAAAATTTTGCTTTGATAGAATTAATGATTTAAATTTTGGAAATAAATTTGTTTGGGTTAGGAAAAGTGCTAACCCCTATGGACCCAATAGAGTATGGGTACCAAAATTCACCCCTATAGTATTTGATGTAGGTGTGGGCTCTCACTTGACATGAGAGTGATGGTGCCTTGAGGTGGATGCGTTCCGAGCTTAATGGTGAATATTTTGGATGCATAACTTTCAAGGGAAAGTTTGGTGGGAGGACTACCATGGATTGAGATATAGAGATGTGCCTTAACAGTTTTGGTAACGATCTCTATCTCCTTATTATGTTTACATGTTTCATATTGTTGATTTTTAGCATGTCATGTTTTATGCTCACTATGTTAAATGCCATGTAATTAGACTATTGACTTATATGTATAGTAATTGAGATACACCCATGTTTATATGAACCCATATTTTGTGTTCTCACCATAGTTTAGCTATTATGTATATCATAGCTCTAATAGCACGTGCATTTACCATAATGATTATATGAGTTTTTGTTTTGATTTTTGCACTTCATGTTTTGATTACTTGTTTAAATGTAGCCTTCATTAAAACTTGGATATATATACTTGTACAACTAGTGAGCCACAAATAGATTATTATATGTTTGTACTTAATTGCTCATTTGTACCCATTAGATGTACCAGTATAGCCTAGTTTTGATGATTCATGCATTTTGACTTGTATTCCTTATTTTTGGGCATGTTTTCATGTTCGTGTTTAGTTTCATGTATATGCCTATTTTGTCAAAAACTTTAGATATACGTATATACCCTTGAGTCATTTGCCTGTGTTTGGACATGTTGCATACCTTTAGTTTAGACAAAACATACATACGCCTTGGAGTTAGTATTATTTTAATGAAAAATAAATTTTGATGATTTTCATATTTTTGGTAAGTAATTTCATATTTGAGCTTAATTGCCTATTTTCATGATTATGTCTTTCACATAATACTTGTACACTCACATCATTCTTGTTTTCTCATAGTTTTGTTTTCATGAGTAGTATATGTGCTATATAGACTTTGAGTGTTGATGATTGTGTGATTTTCAAGTTTCATGGAATATATTCTTATTTTATTCCTTACTTGAAGAATTTCGTACTAGTTTTCAAGATTATCATAAAACTAGTTGCATTATTTTTCATTTGGTAGAGTTTTCAAACTTACTAAATTATTTTTAAACTTAATTTTGAAAATCCCTACCAATCAAAGGGCGGTTGGATGGGCGACTATACCTTGTATGCTCAAATTGAAAATCTTTACAAACTTGTGCATGAATGGGTGGTAGGTATGAGTTATACACTTGATCCTCATCATGTTTTTCATTGGTAACCCAATTGATATTTTCATATTTGTATACTCATATGTGTTTTTCAATATATGTATGCTTCAAATTCTAAATAGTATCAATTCGATTGGTATTTATATTTTCATACATATATATATGATTTGATTGTACTTACTATATCTTTATATCTTTAAGCACAAATTATGTTTATGCTAAGCTTGATTTAGTCCTTAATGATAATTATTTTTCAAATTGGTATCTTATACAAGCTTATGCATCATTTTTATTGGTATTTCATAAAGGGGGAGAAACTTCATATTTTAGTTTTCAATTGATTGTATTTTCAATTGGTATCTTGCTCCCACTCTTATGATAAAAAAATGATATGATTTGGCATATTATTTTTCAATTGGTTTCCTATTTGGAATAGGCTAACATTTTCAATATTGGTATCAAAAATCTTAAATTGGCTTTATTCTAAAATTTTGTATCTTTATTGTAAAATGAATTGTTTAACCAAATAGTTGGTTTGATTTTCAATTGGTATCATATTTCATTTTAAATTGGTATCATATTGAAATGAGTTATGTTTACATAAAAATATTTGCTTTCACTTTCATTTGATATCAAAATTACAAAATATTTTCATTTGGTATCAAAATTACAAGATGTTTACAATTGTATCAAGATTCAATGCACATATATATTTCCATTGGTATCAAAAACATTTTTGTTTATTTTTCATTAGTATCATAAATTGGTATCATAATGTTTTGATATTATCTTCATTGTTTATTTTATACAAAAAGGGGGAGAAATTTTTTTTTACGCCCCTTTGTTGAATTTTTGTTATTTGACAAAAAGAAGGAGAAAATTTTTTATGCCCCATTGTTGATTTTTTTTTTTGACAAAAAAGGGGAGTAGATTGTTTTTGAGTTTATGTGTTTACCCCTTTGTTGATGAATTGACAAAAAGGGGAGAGAATTTTGGGTTTATATATGCATGTTTAGTTTATTGTTTACTTTTACATTGGTTTGTTTTTACAATTGGTAAAAGAGCAATTGATATCATGCATGTTATATACATATTTATTGCTATGCATAAGTTAAGGGGGAGCTTCTATAAAGCTTAACTTTAATCAATGCATATATAACTCCATGAGTTTTGTCTTCATCAAAAGGGGGAGATTGTCGGCCCAGAGGCCCTTCACTCTAGTTTTGATGAGGATTAACTCATGCAGTTATGGTTTACTAATAATCTTGTGATATTTAGTTTCAGATATTTGATCAAGTTATTAGTAAGTAATTAGCTTCAACAAAGGTGTTTTGAAGCTTTCACATGATGATTCAAGAGCTCGCGCGTCAAGATCGCATCTAGCACTCGGTTGGAGTCAAGCTCATTGGATCATGTTTGGATCGAGTCGACTTGGACACGGAGTTCTATAAGAAGACCTCGGTTTGTGTTTAGTTAAGATGTTTAGATCTTGTGTTAAAGGTAGATAGTGTTGATATCTCAAGTTCACAATACACAAACAAGTTTCATATTTTGGTTTTCGGTTTAACCGATCTTGGTTTTCATGAATAGATAGAATCAAAACAAGTTTACATGGTTTATGTATATTAGATTTGATCTATATACATCTATGCTTCATCTATTTAGAAAAACTTATTTTGATAGTTTATTTCATGAGTTTGGAGTTTTGTATTTAAACAAAACTTATTTTTGGATTTAAAGTCAAAATATAGATATAATACCTTTCATGTATATTGGTTCTATCCATATACAACATGCTTCAAAGTTGTTTCAATATCATGTTTTTGTATTTGCATGAGTTTTGGGTGAAAACGGTTTTCCATTTCAAAAATCCAAGTTTCGGAAAATACAGTTTTTGGTTTAAGGCAATATTTCAAGAACACAAAAATGGTTCAAATTATTTGAAATATGTGTTGATTGCTCACACATATTTGTATTTCAAAGATCTAATAAGAACTGATTTTTGTGAAATTTATGTGATTTTATAGGATTTAATCAAAGTCAAAAACCTAAGTTTTTAATCCTTATTATGATTGACCTGGCTGTCTGCCGGTCGACCGGACCGGTCGACCAAGGCAGAAGTTAGTCGACCAGTTTGGTCGACCGACGTGCACAGAACGTGCACGCAGCCAAGGCTGGGAGGCCCGACCGGGTAGATCGACCGCTAGAGAGTTCTTCTCTCTGAAAATGGCCACGGTCGACTGCCCGGTCGACCGTCAGAGAGCTCTACTCTCTGTTTTCAGTTTTCGATCGACCGGCCAGTCGATAAGTGGCTCAATGGTCCTAAATATGACCGTTGGCCGGTTGACCGCTTGGTCAACCGGAAGGGCAATTTTGCCCTTGCCTGCTGCCAACGGGCAGATTTGGTTTGGGGCTATATATACCGCATTTCTTGAGCTATTTTAGATAAGATTTCTAGAGCAAAAATTCCCACCTTTACAAGTGTTTATCAGCAAGTTTTCAAAAAGATTTTTTAGCCAAAAAGATTTATCTTATTTATTTTTCAAATGTTGGAAAAATCAAAGAAAAATAGAGTATTTGGGATATTTGTTTTGTTCTTCACAAATTCTAGCTATTTTCCCAAGTATTTTTCTTTTTGATTTGATTTTCAAACACCTTGATTTCTCATACTTGAGCTATCTATCTATCCTATCTATTAAGATCTATTTTGTGGGAAAATTAGTTTGTGGCTGTTGATACCACCAAGTATTGTAAACCTTTCATATTTGTGATATCCCTCTAGTAAGAGGTGATTGTATTGATATCCCTCTAATGAGAGGCGGTTGTGGAAGTGGTATTTGTATCCCTCTAATGAGAGGTGATTGTGGAGATTGGTTTGGAATCCCTCAAGTGTGAGGTGATTATTGTTGGTGTTGGCTTTGAGCCTAATCCCTCTAGTGAGAGATTGATCTATTGTTTGGCTAAATGTCTATCCCTCTTAAGTGTAGAGGTGATTTGTGTTGTGCCTTATCTCTAGTGAGAGGTTGTATTGTTGGAGAGAGGAGTTGTGTACTCCCGGTTTGTATTACCCAATCCTCAGTGGAGGTTCCCTATGTGGGAAGTCTTGTGTGGACGAGTTAGTGGAAATCCTTCTGTGTGAAGGCGGGAACGTAGAGCTAGGCGCTCGAACCTTGAAACATATCATTGTGTTTGCGTTTGATCCACTTTCTCTAACTCTCTCTTACATTGTGCATTGCATCATACTGTCATATCATATATATGCATGTGTTGATTGTGTGTGTCCATACTTGTGTTCAACCAAGAGAACTTTACATAGCACCTCAACTCTTATTTAGAGGAATTTAGAGGAGATAGTCCAGAGCCCTTCACCGGGAATTTGGCTACACTCTTTAATTACACTAAGTATGTTGCATTAGTTTTTAATTCCGCATTATTTGTCATTAGATTAGCCTTACACCTATTCACCCCCCTCTAGGTGTAATTTTAAAGTTTGGCACCGCGATTCACCGTACAAAGAAGATTCTTGATTATGTGCATAGACATATTTGGGGTCCCTCTAAGAAATGTATCTCTTGGAGGGAAACACTATTTTTTCTCCTTTGTGGATGATTATCTGGGTACAATTGGGTGTATACCATGTCGCATAAAAACGAAGTCCTAGGTATCTTTGTGGAGTAAAGAATGAAGTTGCAAACTGGCAGAAAGATAAAGATACTCAGGTCCGACAATGAAGGAGAGTACAAGAGTGATCCGTTTTTGCAGTTGTGCCGGCATCGAGAGACACTTCACAGTTAGAGAAACAGCGCAATAGAATGGGGTGACATAAAAATTTAACCGTACCTTACTAGAGGAGATGCGATGCTTCTTGTCAAATAGTGGATTGAATAGTCCTTTTGGGCTGAACCAATGACCTACGCTAGTCACCTTATAAATAGATTGCCATCATCTGTGATAGGAGGAAAGACTATGATGGAAATATGATCGAGCAAAGCTGCTACAGATTATTGTTGGCCGAAAGGCCATTAGCCCTAGTTTTGATGATAACAAAACATATGTAGTTATGTTTTAACAATTTTGTTTAAAAAAGTTTCAGATTAACTATTTGTTGCATTTCAGCTCCATCACAAGACTCACACATTTGGAAGCCAAGAAAATATAGATCCCAGAGCCTAAGCTCATAGAAGATCTCAAGGATCAAGTATACTAGAGAAGACTATATCAAGATTTGTATTTTTACGTTTTGTATTTTAGATAGGATTTATAGTCGGTTGTTAAACCAAGATGATATAGGTTGATAGCTTTGAGATTGACACACACACATATATTTCATACTCCTAGGCATTTTTAAAAAGAGTTCATAACTATTCTCTTTATCGTTTTCAAAATTGAGTTTCAGAAAAACGTGTTTCAAAAAATTCAGGTTTTCGATTTAGAAACTGATTTTACAAAAAATAGTTCTAACTTTGTTTTGTGTTGATCCATGATCACACACTGGTTCTACAAGTCCTAGAACTCCATTTGTGTTTAAAGATCAAAAGTTATTTTGTCGAAAAAAGATTGGCTTCAAAAAGATTTCAATATCTTGGCTTTGGCCTATAGTCAGTCGACTGACTGGTCGACCATAGGCAGAGTAAAATTGCTCTGTCAATCGACTGAGCGGTCGACGGACATGTACCAAAGTGCATTTGTGCACTTTGATTAACCAACCGGTGTACCGACAGCAAGAGCTTTGCTCTCGGTTGGGTCCGATAGACCACCCCGGTCGACCAACAGAGAGTTTAGCTCTCTGGTTGGGAATAACGATCGACCAACTGGTCGACCGCTATCCCCAATAGTCGAAAATTTGACCGTTGGCGGTCGACCGACAGAAGAATTTTCTTATAGATTTTTCCCAACGGCTATATTCTATTTTATCTTTTCTGGGTCTTTTTCCAATGAACTCTTTTAAATTTTTTACTCATGTTTTCATTCCTAAAAATAGTGTGACTGTAGAAAAACCCTCTAAAAAGATTTCTAAAGTTTAGATCAAGTTTTTACAAGTTTACATCAAGATTTAGCTTTTTATTAAAAGATTTCCTTTTGAGCCAAAATTTCAAATTCTTGATTTTTACCTTGAGCCTTCCCTCTACATCTTTACAAGCTATTTTTACTACACAATCTCAAAAAGTTTCACCTCCTCATCTTGGTTATAGGATGTGCTTGTGAGCCTTTTAAGATAAAGTGAAGATTACCGATTTCCTTCTATTGCGAAGTTGTAGAGGTTGCTGTTGGCCCAAAGGCATTCCACTCTAGTTTTGATGATGATTAACTCATGTAGTTATGTGTACTAATAATCTTGTGATTTTAGTTTCAGATCATTAACCAAGATATTAGTTGGTGTTTAGCTTCAACAAGATGATTTGGAAGCTTGCACATGTTGATTCAAGAGCCCGGGCATCAAAGATATATATAGCACTTGCCCCGTGAATCAAGAGTTTTTGGATCGAGCCGACTTGGAGATTGCGCTCTAGCTTGGAGTTTGCGCTCTACAAGAAGACTTAGGTATCCATAATTTTAGTTTGAGTTTAGATCCTAATTGTAAAGATTAGTATAGTATGATAAGCTCAAGTTCACAACACACACGTTTCATGTTTTGGTTTTCGGTTTTAGGTTTAACCGATCTTGGTTTTCATGAATAGATTTTATATCTAAATAAGTTTACATGGTTTATGTATATTAGATTTGTTCTATATACATGCATGCTTCAATTGTTTAAACAAACTTAGTTTGATAATCTACTTCATGAGTTTTTATGTTTTGATATTTATAACAAAACATATTTTTGGACTTAATGATAAAAATCATGATATATACATGTTTCATGTATATTGGATTTCTATCCATATGCATCATGCTTCAAAATGTTTAAATATCATAGTTTTGTATTATGGATGAGTTTTGGACAAAAGGTATTCTCTATTCAAGATTCCAAGTTTTAGAAAATACAAGTTTTGGTTTTTGGTAAAAATAATATGCTACAAAAATAGTTCATGTTGATTGATATTTGAGCTAAACTTTTTATCACAAGTTTATATATCAATGCTAAATGCAAAAACTATTTTTGGGGATTTTTACAAGAGTTAAAAGATTTATTGGAATATTTTTTACCTCAGTTTTCTGACCTATTTGCTGCCTGCCAGGCAAAGTCGGTCGACTGCACGGTCGACCGCACCAAGTAGCCTGTCGACCGGGCGGTCGACCGACGTGCACAGAAACGTGCACGCTGGCTGCAGCCTTGGCCGGTCGACCGAGCGGTCGACCGACTGAGAGCTGTTTGCTCTCGGTTTGTTTGGGTCGACCGGGCGGTCGACCGGGTGTTGCAACGTTCAAAAATTTGAACGTTGGGGCGGTCGACTGGCCGGTCGACCGACAGGGCAAAACTGGCAAAAATAGCTGCCAACGGCTAGTTTCCAATTCTGCCTATAAATACCCCATTTGCAAGAGTTTTTCTCTAAGATTTTTGGTGCGAATTTTTTCATACTATCTGGTGTTTTTGCTGCAATTAAAAGAAGTTTTTGAACTCATATTGAACAATCTATTTTGAGATTTTTGCTAGGGTTTGGAAAATCAAAGAAGAGGTTTTTGGGAAAAGCTTTTGATTGAACTTCACCATCTTGATTTTTATTGTTTTCCCAAGGATTTTTCTTTGTGATTTTGATTTCCATTCCATTGGTTTTCTCCACACTTGAGCTAAAATCTACTATCTTCTCTATAGGATTTTGTGTGGGAAAAAGAGATTGTTTTGTGGTTGTTGTTTGAAACCACTAAGTTGTAAACCCAATTCTTGCTTTGTGCCATTTCCCTCATTGTGTTGAGGAGGTTGTGCAACTTGGGTTGTGAGTGTTTTGTGTAAGCTTGGTGCTAATCCCTCAAGTTGTGAGGTGATTATTTGTTGGATTGGAGGAGTGCCTCAAGGAGGAGGTTGTGTTTGTAAGGAAGGGAGTTGGGAACTCCTTGTAATTGTGATTGCCCCAAATCCTCGGTGGAGGTTCCTTTGTGGGAGTCCTTTGTGGACAAGCTAGTGGATTGGAAATCCTTCGTGTGTCGAAGGCGGGGATGTAGAGCTGGGTGCTCGAACCTCGGAACATATCCCTTTGTTTGCGCTTGATCCATTGACTCTTGCTCTCTCTCTTTACTTTGTGCAAATTGTTATATCTTGTACTTGCTTGTGTGTGCATCATTATAGTAATTGCAATTAGTTTTTAAATTCCGCATTAAGTTCACTAGATTAGCATCGTCACCTATTCACCCCCCCTCTAGGTGACTTTTTCAGTTGCGGCCTCAAGTGAGCTAGTGAGCTCCGTGTTGGTGTTGTGGCACCATAAGAGAGGACTTGTGAGTCCATTAAGTTCTAGTAAGAACTTGTAATGGTTGACAATCCAGTAAGATCAGTCATATTGAAAATCCTTCATAGTATTGAAGGCAGAGACGTAAAGCAGTGGCTCGAACCTCGGAATATATCATCGTGTTTACGATTGCTTACTCTTTCTCTCTTCACTCTACTCTCTCTTTACTTACTTGCACACTTATATTGTTTACTTATTTGCAAGTATTTCTTAAGTTGTGATTAGCATTTGCTAGGTTTCTAGCAAGTAAATTTTAATTCCGCATTATTTGCCATTTAGTATAGCCATCACCTATTCACCCCCTCTAAGTGATTTACAATTGGTATCAGAGCCTAACCCTAGATTTGTTTTAGCCACCTTAGGGAGATCCTTTAATTTGGCTATATTCATTTGTTGCATTTGTTATTTGTGTGTGCACTTATACTTATTTTCATGGCATCACATGACTTTTCTAGGATCAAGTCCCCACCCAAATTTGATGGGTTGAACTTTCCCATTTAGAAGGTCAAGATGAACCTATTCTTAAGTCCCTAGGAGTGAGTTGTCAAGGCCATTACCAAAGAATTTGTTGAACCTCACGGTGATGAGGATACATGGTCCGAAGCAACCGCCAAGGACTATGAGGCAAATGCCAAAGCCCAATATGCACTTACACAAGCATTAAATGATGATGATCTTTCTCGTGTAATTAATATAAATCCGCTTATGAGGTTTGGAATGATCGTATCATTACTTATGAGGGGACATCGCAAGTCAAGAGATCTAAAGTTGACTTACTCCGTTCTCAATATGAGAATTTTTATATGCTTGAAAATGAAAGTATCGATGAGATTCTTACTCGATTCACCAAGATTACTAATGGATTATCTTCTTTAGGTGACACCATTGACAATAACCAAAAGATTCGGAAGGTCATTAGAGCTGTTTCCAAAGCTTGGGATGTCAAGGCAACAACCCTCAAGAAGCTCAATGATAGAGAGGAGATGGACTTCTTCGGCTTCATTGAAAATCTCAAAACCAATGAGATGAAAATAAAGGTGAGAGAAGAAAGGGAGACTTCAAAGAGGAAAGCGATAGCTTTCAAGGCTACTCCATCATCCTTGATGAAGAAGAATCGTCAGAAGATGGTGATGAGGACTTTGCCATACTCATTAGGAAAGTGCACAAGATGTTTTATAAAAAGGAAAGACAAAGCAACTTCCGAAGAGGAAGACATCAAAGGGGATTCGAAAAGGAGGAGGAAATGGGTTCTTGCTTTCATGGCAAGAAGACGAGCCATCTAATTGCGAATTGTCCCTCACTTCAAGTCACTATCTTCAAGAACGTGCATAAGAAGAAGAAGGCGATGTAGCCACTTGGATGATTTGGAAACAAATTCCGAAGAGGAGATTGATGCCGCACATGTTTGCTTCATGGCAAACGGAGAGGAAGCTTCCATGGTAAATATCAAAAACTCTTTAAAAGATAATGATTTAACTATGATGATTTGAACATTTTTTTGAAGAATTACAAATAGATATGAAATTTTTCTTGCGCAAAGAAAAATTGAAAAAGAAAATGACTTTCTAAAGAATAAGTTAGAAATTGTTTAAAGAGAAAATCGACTTATCTATTTCTTTTAAGAAAATAAAAAAGAATTTTGATAAATATAAACTTGTTTGTAAGGGTAAAAGCCCAAATATTGCTTTTAACAAAAATAAATTTTTGGATATCTAAAAATGTATTGATATTTTGGATACCACTTTGAAAAAGTGTGCATTTGATATGAACAAATTTGCTTCTATGTTTCTAAAGGAAAAAACTCAAAGGAAACATACACCTTATTCATCTAACACACACAATGAAAACATGCACATAAACATCAACATAAGCATGTTTTCATGTATGACAAATTGTACACATGTGCACATTGCAGCCGCAAAGGCCATTTAGCTAAATTTTGTTATGCTAAGTTAAACATGTTAAATAAAAATATTTGCTTCCGCAGAGGCTATAAAGGAGGCGATTGACTTCAAGACTTTATGGATGACTTGGGATCCAACAAGACTTCTTGCGGGTCCATTGTGATAGCATGAGTGCTATCTACCTAGCGAAAAATCAAGTCTATCATGTAAGGACGAAGCATATTGATGTCAAATATCACTTTATGCGGGATAATCTTGAAGATGGAGATATCGAGGTGCAAAAATGATTCACACTAAAGACAATCCCGCAGACATGCTTACAAAGGTGGTTCCTGAAATCAACTTTGCAAAAACTTGCTCCGAATTCTTCCGGTTGCTTGAGCTCAATGGAGCTCATTTGAATGAACTACGAAATGCTCGATCCCTTGGGCAGGGGGCACGTAGGCAGCCGTAATGATGCATCTCTATTGCTGAAGCTGAAATCGTGTATCGATTTCCCAAGATCGTATGTCAAATGTACCGAGATTGATGAAGTCGATATCGTATGTCAATTTCGCCGAGATCGTGTGTCGATTTCGCCAGGTGATTATTGGAATCCGGCTCAGATTTGAAAAATCTTCAGCAAGGTGCAGAATGTAGAGGAGATGGCAAAAGCAGAAGAGAGTTTTTTAAACTCTATAACTGGACTTCGGTCGACCACCCGGTCGACCGAGATGCACAAGGGTTGGATCGGTCGACCACTCGGTCGACCGAAGTTGCACAAGGAATAAGAACCTAGTTGGGTCGGTCAACCGCCTGGTCTACCGACATTTTCAGTAAGTTCTGTAATGCCAGGGACCTTGCGCGGTTGACTGACCTGGGTCGGTCGACCTGACAGCTCGGGTCAGAACGAATTCTGCACCCGACCTGGAGCTATCTTGGAGGTTTTCTTCTCCTACCTATAATTAGAGGAAGCAACTCATTTTAGAGTTAAGGATTTTCTGAGTGAGTTCTTGAGAGAACTAATTGTAATCCTCTGGTAATCTTGTGCAAATCAATAGATCTCTCTCTCTTCCTCTCCTGTCCCGAGGATGTAGGCATCTTATCGAACCTCGTAAATCCTCATCTCTCTCTCTCTCTTTGTGTGTATTTGTGTATTTTGAGTTTGTGTTCTTGGCTTTATCCAGCCCAACAGATTCAACTATCATCTTGCCTTTCCCAAAAAAACAAAAGCTCAACAGTGACCCTCGTGTTGTGTCCAATAGATCTACTACAATATTTTTGTTCTGGAACCTCACATAAAAATCGGCACGGGGGTGGGGTTGTGTGTAACTTCTGACCACTTTTTTGCACTTTAACGATACATGAGGAAGCTAGATAACAACTCAAAATCCATTAATCATTCCATTAATATATTCTGCTGTCAACAATTTCAAAAGATGCTGAATTTTAATGCAAACGTTATTGTTTAGTATCTCCATTATTAAAAAAAAAGGAAAGCAAGAGAAAGGTATTCTTATGATGATCCTACACATGTAAGTTGAGGGTGGGTAAGAAAGTGTTGTGCCCGCGCGCTGCGCGGTGGCGGGGAGCACAACAATCACCCTTGAGGAATCCGCCCACTTGCGGAGACTCGTGCAGCTGGAGAAACAATCACCATGACAGGAATAGCAAACAACAGAGAAAAGCAATCAACTCACAAATTTAACGAGGTTCGGCAACATGCCGACGTCCTCGGGGCAAGGGAGAGAGAGATTTTATTAATTCAACAATCAATTACAAATTATTCCTTCTTCAAGGAATTTTAAATGGAGATTTTCAGTGGGATATAATACATGAGGGCTCTAGCCTCTCTTTTATAGCTACAGAGTCCCTAAATTTAAGGAAACCCAGGTTGGATTCAATTCCATTCAGAAAAGGAATTTGAATCCTAAAAGGAAAGTCAAACGCGCTTGTCGGTCGCCGGCCAATCGACTGACCCATGCCACGTC
>JAVJIF010007517.1:0-57500 GCA_038442645.1 Agave tequilana
TTTATTATTAGATTAGCTAGTCACCTATTCACCCCCCTCTAGGTGATTACAAGTGGTATTAGAGCTTGGTGTTCTTGATTTGGGTCTAACAACCTTGAGTTAAAGATCCTCTTTTTATCTAATCACAATATTTGTTTACGCACACACATGAATTTCATGACACCTCCTATGTTGACATTCTTAACATCCAAACTTGGAAAGTTAAGATGTTCATGTACCTCAAACCCTAGGGATTCATATTTATTTTGTCACTATTAAAATTCATATTGTTTAAATGGCAAACATCTAGAGGCTAACTCAAAAGCCCTTCATGCTTTAAAGTCAACCCTAAATGATGAATATTTATCTAGAATTTCTAACTTTAATTCGGCTTTTATAGTATGGAACACTATAATCTCCCTTGGCGAACAAAAATATACTATACGGGGAGTGACTCTGATGATGGAAGTGATGCTTCCAACATGTGCTACATGGTCCAAGGGGATAACCCCCTTGAGGTAAATTCTGAATCCGAGCTTGATGAGAATGTTGACATGTTATATGATGAGCTTGCCACATTTTATCAACAATTTCTTGAAAAATATAATTTGCTTAAAAAGGACCATAAAAGATTGAAAAATAAATATGAGTCCATTTCAAAAGAAAAAGATTCTTTTCAAAATAAATTGAAAAATATTTCTAAAAAAATGAATCTTTGAAAAAGGAGAATATTTCCTTGTTTTCTAAATTAAATAAGATTTGTGAAGGAAATAATTCTTTGAAGAATAAAATTAATTTGGTGGAAAAGGAAAAAGAAATTGTTTTGGAAGAAAATAACTCTTTGAAAAGAGAGATTGTTTTAAAAGAAAAAGATAACATTTCTAAAAAGGAAAAGATTGTTGATTCTCATCCTTCCCATGCTCTTCATTCCACTATTGATAAAAATGAGATTCAATTTTTTGAAAATAGAATTAATTATTTGAGCTCAACTTTGAGTAATTGTGCATTTAATCATAATAAATTAGAAACCTTGTTTTAAAAGAAACAAGCTCCACATGTACATGCACATCACCCACGGCATACATATGCACACTTTGCACATCATGATCACACTCATTCTCATGTGCATTCTAGAGTGTACAAATGTACACATTGCGGCCCAAAGGCCATTTAGCAAAGTTTTGTTTTGATAAGATTAACTCTATAAATTTTGCTAATAAAATATTTGGGTTCCTTATGATGCTAACCCCCGTGGACCCAAAGAAAATGGGTACCAAAATTCCACCACTTGTGTTTGATGTAGGTGTGGGCTCTCACATGACGTGAGAGGGTCGGTGCCTTGGTGGTGGATGCATGGGCGAGATAGACATACAAAATGGATGTACCGCTATCAAGAAAGTTTGGTAGGAGGACCACCATGTTTTGGAGACTTAGAGAATAGTACATTTAGTTTGGTAATTAACTCTAAACTCCCATTTAGCTTACATGCTTTTGTATAAATATTTTTTGTATGTTTTGTTTTTATGCTTCATGAGGTGAATGCTTGTTTAGATGTAGTTTTTATTAAAACTTGTGTCTATACTTGTACAAGTAGTGAATAATATTTTATTCTTATATGTTTGTACTTCATTGCTCATTTGTACTCATCACATGTACATGTATAACCTAGTTTTAATGATTCTTTCATTTATACTTATTTTTCCTGTTTTTGTATATATTTTGCTTCATGCATATGTTATTCTTGTCTAAACCTAATAATTATACATGTATACCCTTGAGTCACTTGCCTTCAAGAAAATTACATTATGGACTCATTTGTGTTTAGGATATGTATGTATATTTTTAGTTTTGATAGAATATACGTATGCCTTGAAGTTTGTTTTAATGAAAAATAAATTTTTATGATTTGTTTGATAAAAAGAATTTCATGTTTATCTTGAGCTTTATTGATTATCTCTTGAATTTACTATTCACATAACTTTTGTACACTCACATTATTTTTGTTTACTCAAGATTTGTTTCATGAGCATATTTTTTTGAGCTTTATAGATTTCGAGTGTCAATTTTTGTGTATTTGGTATATTTCATGAGATACATATGATTTGATTTCATGTTTGAAGGATCTTTAACTTGTTCTTCAAAAATTACTTTAACTAGTTACTTATTCTTTATTTGGTAGTGTTTTCAATATACAACCATTTTCAAATCCTATTTTTGAAAACTTCTACCCTTTAAGGGCGGATGGATCGGCTACCATGCCTTGTATACTCAAATTGAAAATCTTTTAACCATGTGCATGAATAGGTGGATAGTTATGAGTTATGCACATGTTCTTCATGGAATCTTATATTGTATACTCATATTTGTTTCTTATATATGTATATTTTAAATCTCAAATAATATCAATTTCAAATGGTATTTTATTTTTCATACACATGTATATGATTTGATTGTACTTGATTTACAATATCCTTATATGTTTAAAGCACAATTTATGTTTATGCTAAGCTTGACTTAAAGTTAAATGTAAATTAGTATCTTTATAAGCTTATGCATTATTCTTTTTTGATATCTCAAATTTTTTATTTATCTACAAGTGGTATCTTAAAAGTTTTTGTTTATTTACAAGTGGTATCTCAAAATTTGTTTTGTTGACTTAAGAGATTTCAAAATTTGTTTTAAAGTGGTTTTAAAATTTCTTGATATGTATTGATTATATGCAAGGGGAGCTTAACATCTCTTATATATATAAATTCATGTTGAGTGTATCTTATATTGAGGAGCTTGACATCTCTTCTTTATGTGGTACACATGTGTAGGGGGAGCTCAACATCTCCGCTTATGCAATGTATATTATGCTTTATGTGAGTTAGGGTCTTGTCATCCCTTCTTCATGTAATGCATGTATGCAGGGAGAGCTAACTTCACGTATCTCTCTTCATGAATGTATATCGCATATATATCTTTATTGCTTGATTTGTTTTCGCCCCTTTTTAATGATTTGACAAAAGGGGGAGAAGGATTTTGATTTATATATGCATGTTTCTTTTCTTGCTTATGCATATATGTATGTTTTGTTTTATGCAAAAAAGGGAGAAGGATTTTGTTTTATGCAAAAAGGGGGAGAAGGATTTTTTTATGCAAGATTTTGTTTATGCAAGAAGGGGAGAAGAATTTGGTGGATTTTTATGCATGTTTATCTCCTTGTTATGCATATATGTTTGTTTAGTTTTATACACTTTGTTGAATATCTTACTGTTTATTGCTATGCATGAGTTAAGGGGAAGCTTCTATGAAGCTTAACTTTAATCCATGCATATATAACTCTATGAGTTTTGTCATCATCAAAAAGGGGGAGATTGTTGGCCCAGAGGCCTATCACTCTAGTTTTGATGATGATTAACTCATGTAGTTATAGTACTAATGATCTTGTATTTAATTAGTCTCAGATATTTGATCAAGATCTTAGTAGGTGTTTAGCTTCAACAAAGGATTCGAAGTCAAGTTTTAGAGCTATCACGTGTTGATTCAACAGCTCGCGCATCAAGATTGCATCAAGTACTCAAGAGGAGTCTAACTCATTGGATCAAAGTTTGGACCAAGTCAAGAAGAGAAGAAGATTTTCTAGAAGACCTGTAGCGGGTTTTATAAGTGTCAAGATTTTGTTTTAGATAAAATGTAAAGGATAGATTAATTAGTGGATTTCTAAAGTTTATATACACACACAAAATTTATATGTGTTTTAGAAAATACCGTTTTGGATTTTAAGCTTCAAAATATACATGTGTTTTGTCAAAACTATTTTAGAGTTTATTGTCAAAAACATAAATATTTCATCTCATATGTGTAGTGGATCATATCCATACACACTAGCTTCAAAGTGTTTAAAATATCTTGTTTTTATATTTGGAGAAGTTTTGGAAAAATCGTTTTTCAATTTGGAGATTGTTTTGAAAAATACGGCTTTTGTTTAAAGCCAAAATTTCTATATCACAAAATAGGTCAAAATGTTTGTAATATTTTTTGATTTTTAATCAAATATGTTTTTATATCAAAGTATAACAATGAACTTATTTTGTAGAATTTATGAGAATTTATGAGATTTTATTGAAGGTAAAAAGACCAAGTTTTTATCCCTAAAAAGATGTGACCAGGCCTTCTGCGAGTCGACCGGACGGTGAACCGAGACAGAAGTCGGTCGACCGGTCCGGTCGACCAATGTGCACAAACGTGCACAGCCAGTTTGGCTGGAGGGTCGGTCGACCGCCAGAGAGTAGAGCTCTGCTCTCTGGATCTGGCCCGGTCGACCGGGCGGTCGATCGGCAGAGAGTTCTGCTCTCTGTATCTAGGCCTCGGTCGATCGAGCGATCGACCGGTGGCACAACGGTCAAAAATCTGATCATTGTCCTGTCGACCGGGCGGTCGACCGACAGCAGGATTTCCTGCTGAGTTGGCCTCCAACGGTCATATTTTGGGAGCTTATAAATTGGGGTTCCCTTGGACTATTTTCTACAAGATTTGAAGTGGGTTTTCAAGCTAGTTTTTCCTACATCTTTTAGTGTTTATCTCCACTTGTTTTAGAGTCAAAACTTTCATATCAAAAGGAGAGTTTTCAAGAGTGTTTTCAAAAGTGATTTCTTGAGTTTTTCACCACAAACCATCCTACTTTTTCTCACACAGACTTGAGCTTTCTATTGCTATATCTATCCTATAAGAGAGTTGTTGTGAGAGTGTTTCTAGGTGATTAAAGTGTTGAGATCACCAAAGTGTTCTACCTTGTATTTGAGAAGGCGAACTTGCGGGTTCGTGTTGTTTTGAGTTCTTGTGGGAGCTCGGTGTAGAGGTGCGGCCTCGGCAAGCTAGTGTGCTTGCGTGTGTTGTTCTTGCGGGAACAAGAGTGGGACTAGTGAGTCCAAGGAGTTCTAGTGTGAACTCGTTGTAGGTGTTGCGGCACCGAGTGATCCGATGGGATCATTTTTAGTGAAAATCCTTCATAGTGTTGAAGGTGGGGACGTAGAGCAAGGGTGCTCGAACCTCGAAACAAATCTCCCGTGTTTACGATTGCTCTCTTTCTATCTCTCACTTGTATTTATATCTTGCATGCTTACATTGTTTATATCTTTATATGCTTGATATATCTTGTGCCTTATTGTTATACGCTTGAGATTGTTTGCTCACACTTGTATTCAACCAAAAGAGCCATAGCGGCACCTCAACTCTTATCTTGAGGAATCTTGAGGAAATAGTCCAGAGCCTTTCATCGAAAATTTGGCTACACTCTTTTGTTATACTTGGTGTGTCTACTTAATAGTTTTTAGTTTGCATAAATAGTTTTAATTCTGCATTAATTCACCATTAGATTAGCTAGTCACCTATTTACCCCCCTCTAGGTGATTACAATCTTGGCCATGGCATGGGGATGCATGGTGCCGGTAGACTAGACAGGGAAGAAGGAGGAGATAAGAAGGGGATTAAGATAAGGTTGGGATTTTGATTTGATTTGTTAGGATTAGATATTAGTTAGTTGTGATTAGGGTTATGTGGATAATGGGCTATTGGGTGATAGGATTATGGGTTTGGGTATTGGCTTAGCAAAATGGAGAAGCAAAAAAGAAATAATTGTATGGGCTTGAACTAGGTTTCATTTTGGGCTATAGGTATAGGTCAATGGGTTTGGGTATAAGATGAAGATGAAAATAAACTTAAAACAATAACAATAATAATGCTATTAATAATAACACATAATAATAATATTAGTACAAATAATAACAATAACTAATATTAGAAATAATAATAATACTAACATTAGTAATAGTCAATAACAACTACATGATAATAACTATTTAAAATAATTATTAATAACAACAGAAATCTAATCAATTAATTATCAAAACCCACATAAATAATAATACAAATCATATACACATGTTAAAAATATTATTATATATATTAAATCATATATAATACATTAGGGATATTATATTTAAAAATAATATTAGTACAAATAATAATAATAATAACTAATATTAGTAATAATAATAATACTAACATTAGTAATAGTCAATAACAACTACATATAATAACTATCTAAAATAATTATTAATAATAACAGAAATCTATAACAATTAATTATCAAAACCTACATAAATAATAATACAAGTCATATATACACATGTTAAAATATTATTATATATATTAAATCATATATAATACATTAGGGATATTATAATATCCCTTACCTGACATAACTTAATTATTTGATAATAATAATGTCAACAGCGGATGTTGTTCAATCACTTCCTCATTCGAACAATGGTATTCGTATACCAGAATTCGGATGTGTTCTATTGAAAGTGTGAACTCCAGTATGAGCTGCCAGTGGTATGGAACTTTAGAGGGGATGATTATAATAACAAGCGATACAGATTATTGTTATTGTTATATAATTAAGTTATTCTAGATACCAATTGTACAAGAATTTAAAACATAACTAATACTCCTGATACTGGAATATTGCTGACAGAATACTGGAATCACTGATCATAGGATTACTGATATACAAATCAACAACTCTGGTTGTATATACTTAATTGATGGTGAGTGAGATATATGGTATATAGAATAGGGTTTCGTTATTAGGATTATCCCCTCAACGTAATAATCTCATGAATCCAAAGATTGAGTTTATAAAACTAATTTTATCTCCATTTACATTTTACATATGACATATACATTTCACACATGCCTGGATTACTATGTTTTTAGGTCTATTCCACTTATATTTATTGTTACTGCCTGTCTGCTTGCCTTGAATACATGACCCATTGATAATTCTTCACACGTGTGTATGCATGAGCACGCCATTTGGTATTAATTTTACGCACTTGTTGGGTTGCTTTTCTGATAACCCTAGACCTGCATGTCTAGATTCTGGAGCTTGGACCTCGGTGAAGTCCTGTTGCTGATCATAGTGGCGTAGCGGAGACGTGGAGAGTTAATAGCAGACCCTTCTGACTTGTCACTTTTAGCTAGCTTTTGAGATTGCTCCTTCTTCCTCGAGAGCTTCTGCCACTTTTGGCCCGTGTAAATCTCTTATAAATCATATTTTGTATCCCATAGTGATGTAATATTCATGTAATATTGGATCATATTTTGTGATAATAATGTACTTGAACTGTAAGTTAGAATATATATTACCACTGTGCTTTCATACTCTGATTCCTAACTATACTGATAGGCTTAGCGTATATACGTATTCGTATTTTACTCTGTATATATAATTTGCAGTAGCGTCTCTGTACTCGGTGGGGCGGGGCATTACAAGGTCTAATGTTGAATTTTGGCTAGTGTTATTTCAAATAGGATTTCCTTTTTGTCTTATGTATCTTACTTGAATTTCATGCAACTTCAAAGATATAACTTTTATGATCCAAAGTAAAGTATATTCTTTCATTGGTTAGTATGTTAGTGGTGGTAGATGATTAGTAAGCCTTGAACTCTTTCTAATATTTAAGATCCCAACTTAATTCCCTCGCTTTTTTGTTCCCCTTTAGAAACCCAAGTTTTAGAAACCCTAGTTTAGAAATTCATGTTTTTAAAACAACCATATGTCAAGTTTTTCTTTTCTTAAATTATAAAAACAAAAGCAAAATACAAAACAAAAAACCAAACAAACAATTTTTTTTTTTTTCTTTTCTCTTTTTTTCTTAAACAGATAAGAGATCACTTGGATAACAATGTCGAAAAGCTTTCATCGCATTCTTCCCTGTGGATTTGACCCGTTTAGCCACTTGTTATTGCAGTTAAATTGCGAGAAATCAGATAACACTTTCCTTAAACTCTATTTTTTGACAATCCGGGTTATCCCCTAGACCATGATCGGTTACTGATATTGTATATTTATTATTATATTCTCATATAATGATGAGCAGGCCTTTACTAATGAAGAAAGCGAAAAAAAATGAGTCTAATAGCCCAATTAAATTCTGAATTAAATCAAATCAAATATTGGGACAAATATTTAGAAGATAAGCTAAAGATCAGAGCAAATCAGAGAGATAAAATCAAATAAAGCTAGTTAAATTTGAATTTTTATAAATCCATTTGGTTAACTTGAAGATCAATAGGATATCACCAATTCCAGAGAGCGAACTAAAAAATTAGCAAATAAAA
Source organism: Agave tequilana (assembly GCA_038442645.1). Lineage (NCBI taxonomy): Eukaryota > Viridiplantae > Streptophyta > Magnoliopsida > Asparagales > Asparagaceae > Agave > Agave tequilana. Next base: position 8,152 of record JAVJIF010007517.1, read on the forward strand.
GAGATGTCAAAGCGAGAGAAGCACATAAGCCTCGAATCTGGCCATCTGGCTAGATCTAGGCCATGGAAACACAACCAAAGTCGCGGTTCCTCAGCTAGTAGTTAGATCAGGGGAGTGTTTGCTCCCTATCTTCAGACGCTTCTCCCCTCTTAATTTAGCATATAAATATGAACAAAATCAGAGGCAGAAGTGCACCGCTCAGTAGAGAGTTAGAATTAGGATTAGGCTAGTATTTTAACTTAGATTTTTATTTTTCTTTATGTAATTTTTAATTTTTCATTGTGTAACTGAGATCAGAGAGAAGTTTCATGAGAGAAAAAGAATGTCTTGAGAGTGACACCAGTGTAATTGTCCTCCTTTCTTTTATTGTTACTCTATTTTAATTAAAGCTATATTTTTATTTTATTCTTCTTCTTCTTACTTTACTCGCCTCTTCTGCAACTTGTAAATCGAAGTGAATTCTATAGCCTCGAAACTGTCTTGCTCTTGCAAGTGTCACTGATGGCTTGTGGTGATGAATATCTACTTCTAATTGTGTAATAGTATAATTTTTCTTTCTGCTTGAACTTTTAGTTAGTTAGACCAATTTGAAGTAGGGAAGATCTTATATGCCATGCTATGATCGCCTTCAAGCCAAGGTAAGTCATTGTAACAGATCCAAGGTAAGCAAGTGCTGAAGAGATGAGCAAGTATTTCTTTTAGTTCTTTCTTTCTTTAATTATTAGGTTAGAAACACTTCTTCTTCTTCTCTTTATTACTAAAACTTTTCTTTTCTTTTTAAGAAACAAAGAAGGTAACTTAGAAAGTAAGACTTACTTGATGCTTTCATTGCGGTGCATCCTTGTGGATCATGATCTGCATAGCCACTTGCTACAGCATTACCTTTGAGCAACCTAGCACATTTCATTCTGCAATTCTAACCCTACTTTTCTGTGTAGATAAAGTCTCGATCAAATTTTGGCGCCATTTCTGGGAAGGAATGGTAAGTTTTCTTTTTAAATTACTTAATGGTTAATTTTTTCTTATCTATTTTTGTGTGCAGGGGCTGCTTTCAAGGAAACGATAATTGTAGACACATATAAGTGGCTCTTGGACTTTGCTTTAGAAAGCTGAACTCGAAAGCCCTCAATCTTGTCGTGCAAACACGGTAAAATCCGTATTCCCGCGATAAGTTGAGTAGACTGCTCACTTTTGTTTCTTACAGGGGGATGAATTATAAAGTTTAGATTTCTGCTACTGTTAGTTTTCTTATTTAGCTTATTGTATACACCTTTCTAACCTCAAAAGTAAACCATGTTTGTTAAATGCTAACAAAAACGTTTAGACTTTACATTCTAGAGCATTTGTCATTTCATTACATTTTTTTACTGTTGCAGAGTGCTGGAGCCAAGGTACGTGTGCATAGCATATAGTATAGGAATATTTTTGAATTGTTTAATATTGCTTAAGTATTGCTTTTCATATACATATACACATTGCACTAAAATGATTAAGGGTATATCCTTAAACAAGAGAAGGTAGGGAAGTCATTACCCTTCCTTAGCTAAAAAACTATCTCCTTACTTACTAATCAAATCCTAACTAAATTCAAGTAGACGTTGGCCCTAGGGACATCTTGAGCTCAATATGAGATTGACTTAAGAAGAAAGTTGTTAGAGCTTGATTCTTATCAAAACGGTGTCAAAGGTTAGGGATTGAAAGGCGAAACCTCGAAAAACAGTGAGCATAACTAGGCTCATTGCTCAGGCATGGATACCTCTCACTGAACTTGCCCCAGCCTAATCGATTAACTTGTGGTCAGATTGCTGCAATTTACCTCCTATAGCCAGTCTAATTGGTTAGGAGTCGTTTAGGTCTAAGGTCTGCCCTAACTTAGGCTAGATTTTTTTTTCTTTGTTTATTTGTTTGTTTTTTTGTTGTTGACATTTTTTGCGTGATATGGATTATAATTATAATTTTTTCAATGAATATAGTGATCCACTTCACCCCTCCCTCGTTTGATTTGGATAACACCAACCCGGTATTACATTATTTTAACTAAAAAAATATGCTGAATTGGTCTTATCCGAATCATTATATGTCTCAACCCAGTATCATGAACATGATTGAAATTATCATCACCACTTTTACCGAGTCAGTAGGAGATACAACATTCCTAAGTCATATTATTAACCACCTTTCCAATAATCATCTTCATATACTTTTTTTCCCTTAATCAACCTATAGAAGAATAATTTGATATTAAAAGGAGTGGGAAAGCATAATTGAGTACTTACAATCTTGAAACTCAACAAACTCACGTACCCCACAAAATTCCCACATCCAAGAACCTTATTCCTTTTTCCAGTCTTACCACAACAAGAAGAACCATGTGATTTTGAAAATAGTATGAAATACATTATTCAAGACCAATTTCTTTTACCCAGTCCATCGAGAGGCTAGAAGAAAAAAATTAGTCAATTGGAAATATGTATAGGAATGAAGAAACTCCCCCTACCCAATCTTTGACTATTCTATATTTCCCTAGCGATATTGATAGGACCAAGAATCATGGTGTCTTGAAAACTTCTACTAAAATTCAATTCATTACACCATCTTGAACTTGACCAATACCAAACCATTGACAGATTGGCAAGTTTTTTTTCAACGAAATTGAATTTGTACATAAATGTGAACTCAATCTTCAATTTTGTGATTCAGTTTCAAATTTTAATGAATGTTGACTCTACTATCCTTACCCAATTTGGACCTAATTTTTGAGCAAACATTGATTCCCAGTACCTATAGATTTATAACATGAACCACCCACTTTGGATGTCATATTTCATTGTTGGGAAAATAATGTGAATCTCAAATTTTTTGATTTAGACTCAATTCTTGAACCGAAATTGACTCTTGAACCTAAACTTGATTTGAGTCATATGCCTGAGTCGTGTTTATTCTCATTCTTCATTTCCAGAGCCCAGATCATCCATTCAACAAAATCATATTCCTTTGTTAGACATTGGTATAGACTATAATGACTTTGTGATAATATTCTAAGATTGGTCATCTAACCGGGATAAATTTAACGTTAGGATCCTGCATGATGCTATTTATGTTGGATATGTAATATGTAATAGAAAAGTGATTATAAAAGGTGAATTCCGTGAATCACCACATTATCTAGATTGGGCAGCAATGCTTGGCCCAATCTGATCACCACTAGAACCACCACCTTGAGGTAACATTTTTTTCTTTTCTTTCTTATTTTTCATACATATATGCATTAATTCATACATTAAGAACAATGCATTAGATAGGTTCTAATATAACATTGATATTCTTTTAATATATAAAAAATAAAATAGCATTTTTTCCTTGCTTCTAGAAATTTTTCGAAAAGAGACAATATTTTGGCTTATTTTTTTTGTAAGAAATTAAGTTAATTTTATGGAATAGAAGAATCATAATTTGGATTTCTTATACTTGGAAAAAATAAGATTCTTTGTTTGATTTATTGGGTTTGAAAAAAATTAAAAAGTTTTTTAGTCTTGATTTTTACCTTAATAAAATATACATATTTTATACACTTATACACTTAGGGTTCCAAAACAAAGATTCTTATACCTTATATATATATATATATACAAATATATATCAAAAAAAATTTGATTAAGCTGGGCATTTGTGGTTAATAAAGCATAAGTATTCACGCTTAAAAGTGATCCATATAGTAAATAAACTACCCTTAGTTTTGTGGACTTGTTTGCTCGAGTCCTTAAGTCCTTGGGGGTGTTTCTCACCCGGTGTCCTAAGACCGTCTGATTTGAGAGTCATCGATCTAAGGCTTGTTACATGGGCAGATTAGGAAGCCTAACAGAACTAAGAGATATTACCACCAAAATATATAAAAATAGGCATAACAGTTAGAGTTGAAGAATCTCGAGTCAAATATTCACAGTTATGAAGGTGCATATGACTTAGATAAAATAATAGACTAGATGAGAAGTACATTTTTGACTCTTTACCTTGATTAATAACAATTTTTGAATAGAAATTAAGTTTAGAATGAAAATTTTGGTTTTCCTTTAACTTATAGATTACTTGAATTTTTGTAAAATTTCTTCAAATATTCTCTCTTTCAAAATGTATTTTCAAAATACTTATACTTTATTTTACTTTCTTTATGGATTTTGTCGTTGTAATTCACTAAAAATTCTCATGAGATAAAACTCATCTCTAGGGGGTAACCTAGAGGTTTAACAGCCTGTACGTACTAAGTGCAACCGTGATTCCTACGAAGTGAGTTAGATTAGTTTTCTCTATTTGTTTTGCTCAAGGACGATCAAAAGATATGCATGGAGGTGTGATCGATTACTGATATTGCATGTTTATTGTCACCTCCTAATATTTATTGTATAATAAACTCTATTTTTTTAATATTATTTTTGTTTAAATGATGTGCAGACCTTTACTAATGAAGAAGGAGAAAAAAATGAGCCCAATAGCCCAATTAAATTCAAAACTAAATCAAATCAAGGACTTGGGGCAAATATTCAGAAGATAAGTAGAAGACTAGAGCAAATCAGAGAGACAGCACTAAATAAAAATAGGTTAAATTTGAATTTTTATAAAATTATTTGTTTAACTTAAAGATCAACAGGATATCACCAAATCCAGAGAGCAAACTAAAAAAACTAGCAGATAAGGACATATCGAAGAGAGAGAAGCACAAGAGCCCTAGATCTGGTCACCACCTGGCCAGATCTAGGCCGCGAAAAAGCGGCTAAAGCTGCATTTCCATGGCTATGTAGTTGGATCAGGGGCAATGTTTGCTCCCCCTATCTTCAGACGCTTCTTTCCTCTACATTTGGATGATAAATACGAGCAAAATCAGAGTCAGAAGTGCACCACAAAGCAGAGAGTTAGAATTAGGCTTAGGCTTATAGTTTAACTTAGAATTTTATTTTTCTTTATGTAATTTTTAGTTTTTCTTTATGTAATCAGAGAGAAGTTTCATGAGAGAAAGAGATGAAGGTTATATTGAGAGTGACACTAGTGTAAGTTTTCTTTTTTCTTTTATTGTTACTCTATTTTAAACAACTTACATTTTTTTGTTCTTCTTCTTCTTACTTTACTAGTCTCTTCTGTAACTTGTAAATCCTAGTGAATTCTATAGCCTTGAATCTGCTTGCTCTTGTAAGTGCCACTGATGGCTTATGGTGATGGATATCTACTTCTGATTGTGTACTAGTGCATTTTTCCTTTCTGCGTGCATTTTTAGTAGTTAGATCAATTTGAATCAGGGAAGATCTTATGTGTCATGCTATGACACCTTCAAGCCAAGTAGGTCGTTGCAACAGATTCAAAGTAAGTAAGCACCGAAGAAGTAAGTAAGTATTTCTTTTAGTTTTCTTTCTTTAATTATTAGGTTAGAAACACACTTCTTCTTTCTTTATTCTTCCTTCTTTTTAGCTTAGTTTAGATACACTTCAAAACATGAACAACATCATTTTCATCTTCTCCTTTCTTTTTATTACTAACATTTTTCTTTTCTTTTTAAGAACCAAAGAAGAACTATTTAACCGAATCTAGTAAGCTAGAAAGTAAGACTTACTTAATGTTTTCAAAGCCATTTGCCCTACTTTTAATGATAATAAAACATATGAAGTTATGTTTTCTAAAAATTTCAGTTAAATAAGTTTTAGGATTTTCATTGTTGCATCTAAATTCGTCAATAAGACTCACAGAATGTTGAAAACCATAAAGATGATGATTCAAGAGCCTAAGCACCAAGAAGACATATACATGAGATTCACCAAGCTCAGGATCAAGATTGAAAAGAAGTAAAGACTATAGAAAATTTCTCTATTTTGTATTTTTAGTATAGAATTTATAGTCTTATTAAAATCAAGATAGTAAGTTTGATAGCTCTTGAGATTCACGCACACGTACACATTTCATTCTTATCTCTAAATGATTTGACACCTCAACATATTTTTTTATTTAGTTTTCAAAAATAGGTTTTGAAAAAATGATTTTCTATTTAGAAAAGTAATTTTCAAAAAATATAGTTCTACTTAGTTTTTGTTATGATCTCTGATCATATACTGGACCTATTGTAATACAAGAACTCTATTTTGTATTTATGATCAAAATATAATTTGTCAGAAAAGAGATGGACTTCAAAATGTTTTCAAAAATCTGTTTTTGGCCCTGAGTTAGTTGACCGACCAGTCGACCATTCGTAGAGCTAAATTGCTCCGTCAGTCGACCGTTTATGCACAAGATTTCGAGTGCATTATTGTGTACAGCGGTTGACCAACCGGTCGACCGACTGAGACACTCTTTGTCTCTATTGGGGCATGGTCGACTGACCGGTCGACCATTGGGAAGCTTTGCTCTCTTTTTGGGTTACTCGATCGACTGAGCGGTCGACCACTAACCCCAATGGTCAGATTTTTGACCGTTGGCAGTCGACAGGCCAGTCGACTGACAAGAGGATTTTCTTCTGATTTTTAACCCAACGACTAGTTTTTATTTTGTCTTTTCTCGATCTATCACCACGGGCCATTTTGGGTTTTCTCTACTTGCCCTATAAATAAAGGGACTATAGAAAAATCCAATAACAATTTTCTAACACCCAAGAACAAGTTTTTAGTGATTTTCATATTGAGCTAAAAGGTCCACATCTTTATTTTTGCTTGATCTTTCCTTCACATCTCTACAAGTATTTCTCACCACACAATCTCAAAGAGCTTCATCTACTCTACTTGGTTATAGGATTGTATTTGAGCGAGCTTTTGCGATCAAGATGAAGATCACATTTCTTGTATTCGTGAAGTTGTAGAGGTTGCGGCCTCGAGTGAGTTAGTGAGCTCGATTGTAGGTGTTGCAGAACCAAGAGAGGGAATTGCAGGTCCGTTGAGTTTTTGCTGGAAGTTGTAAGGGTTGGCGATCTCGCGGGATCAGTTTAGTGAAAATCCTTCATTGTCGTGAAGGCAGGAACGTAGAGCGGTGGCTCGAACCTCAAAACATATGCTGCATTTGCGATTGCTTTCTCTTTATCTCTTAACTTAATTCTCTCTATTCTCGCATGCTACTATTGCTTAATTTATTGCAAGTATCTCTTGTGTTGTAATTACTTATTGCTAGTTAGCTAGTAATTATTTTTATTCTGCATTATTTGCCATCAACCTATAACTATCACCTATTCACCTTCTCTAGGTGATTTACACTTAGCACTTTCATCGCAGTCCCTCCTTGTGGATCCTGACCCATTTAGACACTTGCTATAGCGGTAGCATTGAGCAACCTAGCACATTTCATTCTGTAATTCTAAACCCTACTTTTTTGTGCAGGTAAAGTCTTGATCAGGCCATGTACCACATGTTGGAAGTATCACTTCATTGATCCGAGTCTTTCTCCTTGTCATTTAGCATTTGTTCACCAAGAGAGATTAGAGTGTTTCATATTACAAAAATTGAATCAAAGTTAGATCCCTAGATAAATAATCATCATTTAGGGTTAGCTTTAAATCATTAATAGTTTTTGCATTAGCCTCAAAATATTTGCCTTTATTATTGCGAGAATCTTCAATATTGGCAATATAAACATTTATACTAAGGGCTTTGAGATACATAGACATCTTAACTTTTTAATTTTAGAAGTCAAGAAAATCAAACACGGGAGGTGCAAGAAAATTTATATGTGTGTATAAACAAATAATGTGATTAGCAAACTATGGATCTTTAACTCTAAGCTGTTAGACTCAAATTAAGAGCACCAAACTCTGATACCAATTATAACTACCTAAATGAATAGGTGATGGGCTAATAAATGTGAAAATTAAAATTTTTACACGAAGTAAAACTTACACACAATATATAATCAAAGAGTGAAGCCAAATTCCTGGTGAATGGCTCTAAAACTTCTCAAACTTCCTCTTTATTAAGAGTAATGGTGTTTCAATAGCTCTCTTGGTTCAACAAGTATAGGCACAATAAACTCTATCAAGCATGTATATCAACTAAACACAGTTAATATCAAGCATATCAAGATATGAAAAATATGAGCATGCTAGATATAAGAACAAAAGTGAGTAAAAAGAGAGAGATAAGCAATCACAAATATAGGAGAATTGTTTTGAGATTCAAACCACTTGCTCAACGTCTTCGCCTTTACTGTAATGAAGGATTTCCATTAGAATCAAGTCCCCTCAAGATCTCTCTTGGATCTCGTAAGTATCTTACTTGTTCCCATAAGAACAACAATATATATGAACCCACAAGCTCGCCGAGGATGCTGTTGGCCTAAAGGCCTATCAATCTAGTTTTGATGATAATTAACTCATGTAGTTTATAGTACTAATAATCTTGTGCTCATTAAGTTTCAGATATCAATCAATATCTTAGTCGGTGTTTAGATTCAACAAAAGATTCGAAGTCAAGTTTTAAAGCTAGCACGTGTTGATTCAAGAGTGCTCACGCTTCAAAATCGAATCAGGTACTCAAAGAGGAGTCTAGTTCATGGATCATGTTTGGATCAAGTCAAGATGGAGAAAATATTTTCAAAAGAAGACTTAAGCCTATATTTATAAGTTTAAGATTTTTGTTTTAGGATAAAATGTAAAGGATAGATTAGTTGTGAATTGCTCAAGCTCATTTACACACACAAAAAAAATTTATCATGTTGAATAGTTTTAGTTTTTGAAAAATATAGTTTTGGGTTTTGAATTTTCAAAGAATACATATTTTGTTTTCATAAATAGATTACATCAAAATCAGTTTACATGATTTATATGTTTATTGGATTTCATCCATATACATTGTTGCTTCATATTGTCCAGAAACTTATTTTGATGAGTTTAATTCATGTGTTTTAAAGTTTTGTATTTATCAAAACTTACTTTGGAGGTTATTGTCAAAAATAAGTTTATATTATTCTCTATGTGTATTGGATCATTTTCATACACACTATGCTTCAAATATATTTAAATATCTTATTTTTGTACTTGTGCAAGTTTTGAAAAAATTCAGATTTCATATAGAAAGTTTGGTTTTGAAAAAAATATCAGTTTCGGCTTAAGTTTTAAATTCTATGCCTCAAAATAGTTCAAACTATATGTAATATGTGTGATTTTTGATTACACATATTTGTACTTCAAAGTATTTACATGAACTTATTTTTTGTGAAATTTATAGAGTTTTATTGGAATTTATAAGTATTTAAAAGCTCTGATTTTCAATCCTATAATTCATGTTCTGGGTTGCTGTCGGCCGACCGACCAATAGACCGAAGCAGGGCTCGGTCGACCGACATGCACAGAACGTGCACAAGCTCAAGATCCCTGGCTCGGCCAGCTGACCGATTGATTGTAGCTCAGGGCCGGACGACCGAGCGGTCGTCCGACTGGCACTACCCAAGTCTTAGATAGTGGAGGTCGACCGAACAGAGAAAAGATTTCTCTGGGTTCTGGGGGCGGTCGACCGGGTGGTCAACCGGTAACCCCAACGGTCAGATTTTTGACCATTGGCTGGTTGATCGACTGGTGACCGACAGGTCATCTGGCCAGAAAACTGAGCACAACGGCTAGTTTTCTGAAGCACTATTTAAAGTGGTCTTTTGGTCAGTTTTAGACAAGATTTTAGAGAAGTTTTAGAGTCAGCTTTTCCCATCTTTCTCAGAGATTTTCGAACAAGTTTTTGGGCTTAACTTCCATGCCCAAAAGAGAGGTTTTCAAGAGTGATTCTCATGAGTTTTCAAAAAAAATTTCTTGAGTTTTTCTCTACATAATCTATCTTGTTTTCTCACACAAGCTTAAGCTTTTTATTGTTATATCCATCCTATAGGGATCGTTGTTGTGAGAGTGTTTGTTGATGATCAAGTGAAGAGACCATCAAGTATTCAAATATGTATTTGGAGGAGTTGTAGAGGTTGTGGCCTCAGTGAGCTTTCAAGTTCATGTGTGTTATTTTTGCGGGTCCATGAGTTCTCAAGGGAGCTCGTTGTAGGTGTTGCGGTACCGAGTGATCTTGTGGGATCGATTTTAGTGAAAATCCTTCATTACGGTGAAGGCGAGGACATAGAGCAAGTAGCTTAAACCTCAAAACAATTCTCCCGTGGTTGCGATTGCTTATCTCTCTCTCTCTCTCTCACACATACTTGTGTTTATATCTTGTATGTTTATATCGTTTACATCTTTACATACTTGATATTTACTTGTGCTAAATTGATATATTTGCTTAGGATTGTTTGATATCTTGCATGCTCTTATTCCTTACTTATTCTACACATGCTTGATATTATATTTGTGCTCACATAAGTATTGAACCAAGAGAGCTATAGTTGCACCTCAACTTGTAATCTAGGGGAATTTTGAGGAGAAGTCCAGAGCCCTTCACCGGGAATTTGGTTTCACACTTTGGTTATACTTTGTGTGTTCGTATAATAGTTTTAGTTTGCAAAATAGTTTTTAATTTCGCATTTGTTTAGCATTTGATAAGCATGTTACCTATTCACGCCCCTCTAGGTGACCTACATACGCAACCTCCAACTCCACAAGTACATGAAAAGAAACCTTGAGATTAACACTCTTGCCAAAAACATATGTTCACATAAACAAGGATCCTATAGGATAAATTTGGCAATAAAGGCTGAAGCTTGTATGAAAAATTAGATAGATTTAGAAGTGAAAAACCCAAAAAAATTCTTTTGAAAACACAAGATAAGCACACTTGAAAACTCTCCTTTGATATAGAAATGAAGCTCTAAAACTTGTTGGAAAAACTCTGTTGAAAATAAAAAAAATATAGGCTCTTAAAAGTTTTGTAAAAAAACTCATCCATAGACCCATATAAATAGCCCTAAGAAAAACTAGCCATTGGGTTCAAAACTGACCAGAATTGGCCGGTTAGTCGACCAGACGGTCAACCGCCAACAATTAAATTTTTGACAGTTGGGGGTTTTCGCTCGTTGATTCCACCATCCAAGGAGCCAAGATGTTTGGCGGTCAACCAAGTGGTCGAACGAAAGTAATAGAGAGCACTGGGCCACTCCAGCAGTCGACCGATCAGTTGACCGACTTGCATAGCCAGTGGGCCTCTGCACATCCGATCGATTGGGAGGTTGACTGGGCTCAGCCTTAAAATAACATAATAGGTATTTTTAAACATCTTTTTAAATCCAATTAAATTCTAATAAATTTAAATAAATTCTACAAAAATAAGATCATGTAAATATATTGAAGTACAAATATGTATGAACAAAAATCAATACATATTACAAAAATGTGACCTTGTTTTTGAGAGATGGAAATTCAATCTAGAGACTAAAACCATATTTTCAAAACTAAAGTTTAAATGGAAAAATCTAGTTTATTTTTCAAAACTAGTATAAATACAAAAAAAAGGATTCTCAAACTCATTTGACGCACAATTTGCATGGATAGACTCTAATACACTTATAAAATAATATGATTTTGTTTTTGATGAAATTCAACTCATGAATGCCAAAACCTAAAGTTGTTAAACCGAAATCCAAAACTCGTCAAAGTAGATTTCTTTAAATAAATCAAACTTTAATATGTGTGGATAGAATCCAATATATATGCAAATTATAAAACTTATTCTTTTGAGATATAAATTGTATAAACATACAAGATATGAGTTTAAAGTATAAGGACAAAATCTTTTACAAAATGATATAGTTAAACTCAATCTTCTTGAAAATCAAAACATCCAAACTATTGTTCTTGAAAACCAATATGAAACTTTGGTGTGTGTAAAAATGTGTAAGCTTGAGCAATCACAACTAATATATTCTTTAGCATATACCCTAACCTTAAAAACTCTTGACTCAAGTCTTTTTCTTGAATAAATCTTATTTTCTATCTTGACTTGATCCACACATGATTACATCGAGTTAAACTCCTCCTTGAGTATTTGGTGCGATCTTTATACTTGAGCTCTTGAATCAACACATGACAGCTTCGAAACTTGACTTTGATTCTTTTGCTGAAGCTAAACACTAATTAAGATCTTGAATGAATATCTGAAACTTAAACAACACAAGATCATTAGTACTATAACTATATAAGTTAATCATCATCAAAACTAGAGTGATGAGCCTTTGGGCTAAAAATCTCCCATTTATAGATGGTGACAAAACTCATGGAAATATATAAGCATGAATTAAGGATTTGCTTTATAAAAGCTCCCCTTAACTCATGCATAGCATAAAACATATAGATATTCTATAAAGCTTATAATTAAACATCAAATATAGACATATATGCATAAACACAAACATAATATGCATATATAAACTCTAAATTTCTCTCTTCTTTTTTTTAATTCATCAAAAAAGGTTAAAGAAAACTAAGTAAATTTAAATGCGATATAAATCTATGAAGAGGAGAGACGTTAAATTAACCCCCCGCGCATACATACATAACGTGGAGAAGGGATGACAAAACCTTAACCCTCATAAGCATAAAATACAATGTATAGATAAAAATATTAAGCTCTCCTACACACATGCATCATATTAAAAAGAGAGGTCAAGCTCTATTTTATGCAATAGACTCATCATAAATTTATATGTATAGGAGATATTAAATTAACTCCCCTTTCATATAGGCAATAAGCATCAAAATGATAGAAACTGATAAAAAAATTTAATAAACTAAGAGTAAATTCTCAATAAATCAATGTGAGAAAACATAAACATAGATACCTGTAATACCCAGATTCCAGTATACATATTCTTTAACGGTTTTTGATGTTTTGATCGTACATATGTCATTTCATGTACGTATTTTCTTTCGTTTGACCCAAATTTTTTACACGAGACTCTACACTAGCACTAAATTCTACCCCAAAAATTTGATAATTTTTCTTTATAAATAATTATTTAATTAAATATTTCTCTCTTCTTCTATTTTTCCTTTTCTTTCTTCTCTAAATTAATATCTTTTCCCATTTTCTTCATTTTAATTTTTATATTATTTTTCTATTGGATATTTACACATAACCCCCAACAAATCTATATTTGCATTTCTATTTCTTTTTCCTTTTCTTTTTCTTTTCTTTTCTCCATTTTCTAGACTTTTCAATGGCTTCTTCAAGAAGCCAACACTTGGCTTCTCACGCAAGCCATCTCCCCTCTTCCTTAACTTCTCCCTTACTGCCCTCACCATGGCCGGCCACCTCCTTCCTCCCTCCACCCTTTTCTCTCTCTAAAACATACCAAAAAACCCCTCCAAAAAACTCTAAAAATCATATAACCCTACCATCACCTCCCACAATCATTATACCACCACCACAACCTCTATTCTACCTTTCATAACTTTCCCAAATTTTCTCCAATTCGTTCTTCCCTTAGAAGTGGGCAAAAACCCACTTTCTCTCTCTAGAAAACCCATTTTCCTCTGTCTAAAAATATTACAAAATTCCCATAACATCATGGCTGCTTCTCTAACACCCTAATATTATCTCTAGGTCCTATTACACTCTCTATATTTATCTCCTAATTTTTCTCTCTCTAAAAAGTCCCAAAAAGGATATTTCTCTCTCCTCTCTCTAACATCTCTCTAGATTTTCTCTCTCCACCCTCCATAACTCTATGGCTGGATACTGTAGATGGCTTCCCCTCACTTTCTTTGCCTCCCATAATTTTCTCCTATTTTTTCTCTCTCCAAAAGCCTTAAAAACTCCCTTTCTCTCTCCTTTTATTTTCTCTCTCTAGAATTCCTCTCTCTCTTCCTCCTACTCAGGAAGCCATTGATAGGGGCCTACTCCATCTGCACCTCCACCTCCTTCACCAATACCACATCCAAAACCTTTCTCTCTCCTCCAAAACCAAAACCCTATTTTCTCTCTCTTGATTTCTCTGCTTTCTTTACATTTTCTCTCTCTAAAATACCTCTCCACAACTCCCTCCTTCCTCTTATAGTCCACAGCGAGCCCTTGGTTTCCCACATGCACTCACGTGCACACGTGCACATGGTATCGAGTATTTTCTCGATTAGTCGAGTACCCTTTCCTTATTGTATATGTGCACAAACACACTTGTACATGTATATTTGAACACGTGCATGCATATTTCATGTTCTGTGCATTTATCGAAACTTTCTGTAATTTTTAGAAATTATCTTGGCATTTTTAGGATTTTCTGCATATTTAGAAATTATTTGTATACGTTTAGAATTTTTCTATGTATTTAGAAATTTTCTATGTATTTATATATATTTTCTGAGTATTTAAAAAATTTTGTGTATTTTTATGAATTTCTTGTAATTTTTTGGTATTTAATTATATTTTCTGGAATTATTATATTTTGGACTAACAGTGATACATATTGTAAGAGAAGACCCTCGGGCGAATGGTCCTTCCGAATTATCCTCGAGAGACCGCTCTACAGGCTATCCAATAGGCAATACAAAGCCTAATACCCTTATGGGTTTCGTGGTAGCTTAGTGGAGTGGATCGGCTACATAGTATTGATGGCTTGTATTACCAGACCATTACTAATTATATTTACATATATGTGTTTGTGTGTGGTACTAACATCCTTTGCAGATACCTACTTAGCCTTCTGGCCTTATTAGACCTATGGTCTCTCTAATGCTCACTTCCCGAAAGGGAATGCGCTTAGATCGTTCGGGTCTCTCGGCTTCGCCTGAATGGCGCATGTACCGCTCAGCGCTTTATCACTAAACTCGTTTAGACGAAACTCTGCCGGATTTCAGACTCAAAGTCTAAGTCGAGTCATTCCTGTAACTCTGCCTAGAGATTTAGTGATTAAACACTATTCGCTGACTGTGACCCAGCTTGCTTTGCTCCGCTTGTATGTGCATAGTTATAGTGTTGCTTTTATACTATTTACTGGATACTAATACTGATATTGATTCAGAGCATTGATTTTGGTTACCGACCACTTGATATGATATTGATACCTGACTCAACATTGACATGCATTGATATCTCATACCTGATATGACCTTAACACCTGATAACTGAATATGTGATATTGACACTGAATACTGTCCAGACATCTGGCAACTGGCATTGATACTGATACAATGGACATGATACTACAATGAACCTGATACTATGACACTGGACTGATTATAATACCTAATGTTATCAGACAAACTGATATTCATGAATTACTGAATTCTGGACAAGAATATTTTCGTACTCCTGACTCTTGATACACCCTTAATACAAGTCCTCTGAACTTTCTGATATAATACTCCTGAGCACTGAATACTGTATTACTGAATCATGAACATGGATATTCTTATACTACTGTTACTGATACATGCATATGGAGCAAAGTGCCACACGGAGCTAAGTACACATCGCATACGCGGTGGAGGTGCCTCTAGAGTCCGTAGGGGTACCTCTTGAGCCCACAAGGAGCGCAAATGGAGCAAAGTACACACGGAGCTAAGTACACATCGCATACACGGTGGGGTGCTCTATATATCCTAGTTCTTAAGGGAGCTCGTTGTAGGTGTTGTGACACTGAGTGATCTTGCGGGATCGATTATAGTGAAAATCCTTCATAGTGGTGAAGGCGGGGACGTAGAGAAAGTGGCTCGAACCTCGAAATAAATCTCTCGTGTTTGCGATTGCTTATCTCTCCCTTTCTCACTTGTATTTATATATCTTGCATACTTTTATTGTTTACATTCTCACATGCTTGATATACTTGTGCTTTATTGGTATACAAGCTTGGGTTGTTTTAATATCTTCCATGCTCTTGTATTGATCATATCCTTACATGCTTGATATTGTCATGGTGCTTGTATGCACACTTGTATCAAACCAAGAAAGTAAAGTAGCACCTCAACTCTTAGTCCAGAGAAATCTTGAGGAGAAGTCCAGAGCCCTTCACCAGAAATTGGTTTCACTCTTGGGGTATACAAAGTGTGTTTATTTAGTTCGCATAATAAGTTTTTAATTCCGCATTATTTGCATTAGATTAGCTAGTCACCATTCACCCCCTCCAGGTGACCTACAAGTGATATCAGAACTTGGTACTCTTGATTTGAGTCTAACAACCTTGAGTTAAAGATCCTACTTTTAGCTAATCACAATATTTGTTTATACACACACATGGATTTCATGACACCTTCTTTTTTGATATTCTTAATTGTTGGCCCAAAGATTACAATCCCCGGGTTATGTGTTTTGATGATAACAAATCATATAAAAACTATTTGGTACTAATAGAAATTCAAGAATGAATTTCAGGTTGATACAGGTATTAATGACTCAAGAGTTCTCAAGCATTTGATATTAGGGTTAGCTCAAACGTTGCTCAACATCAACTGTCAGAGACTCCTTCTTATAGATTCATGTAGTTTGTTTTGTTAAAGAATAGTATATACGTTTGAAGCTCAAATACACACACAAATTCAATATGTTTGGTTTTCAATTTAACCGGTTTTGGATTTCAAGTACATATATCGGGTTTTATATTTGAACCAGTTTTAGTTCTGCTGATCTGTTTGACACCCTTTTACATTTCTTATCATAACATTTTATTCTTATATTCAAATAACATGATTTAACTTGAATTTCAAAGCTAACTTTCAGATCTAAATTACTTATTCAATAATCATTTTCGGATTCAAATGTTAAAGATGTCAAATATTTGGTTGAACTCTGTTCTTGTTCTGAAAATAGTTTACAGTTTTTTATTTGACACTTGTTAGTGTTTTATTGATAACTTTCTACTCCAAAATGATATTATGTTGATTCAAATTGCAGTAGAATGTAGACTTACATATATACAAATTATTCATATATACGTATTTCTGAATTCGAACGTTTTTAAGCCTGAATACTGCTCTCAAAGTTGACCAACTGGCAATAATGACTAATTTTCTGGAGGCTATTTTTTAACATGTTTTTAAAACGTTTTTAAATTTAAAAAAAACGTGGTTAGCTGTGTTAGAGGGTCAATTTCTTCCTCTTTTATTCAGGTAAAAGTTTTCTATGTTTACTCTTCCTAAATCCTATATAAAGGGGTCATTAGGGTAGAGGTTTTCATAACAACAAATTAAAAGATCAAAAGTTTTGAGTTTTATTGAGAAAGAGCTTTTATTTAAGTTTTGGGCTATTATTTTCAAAAGTTTTTTGAAAGCTTTTGGTTTTAAAATCTCTCTTCTGTTTTTATATCACTTACAAATCCTTGAGCTTCAATCTTACATATTATTCTCTAGGGTTTTGAAAAGAAGAGTTTTCAAGAGAGAGTTTGTAGTCTTTTGATCGCTCAGATTATTGCTCCATTATTGTTACGCTACCTCTGGACTAGAGGAGCGTGTTGGGGAGTTGTGTACTCCGTTGTAGTTGTAATTCCTTTGGTGGAAAGTTCTAGTGGATTGAAAATCCTTCCGGTGGTGAAGGCGGGGACGTAGAGCGGTGGCTCGAACCTCGAAACAAATCTCTTTGTTTGTGATTGATTTACTTGTCTATCTTATCTACTTTGTATTCTTTCATTCATTGTCGATCTATATTCTTACAACATGATTGCATTGAGCACCTCAAACTCTTATCTAAAGGAATCACGGGGAAGAAGTTCAGAACCCTTCACAGGGTATACGGCTTCTAATCTTGCTTTGAGTGATCGTTTGCATCATCTAAGTTTTATTTTGCATTGAATATTGAATTGATTAGCCTTACATCTATTCACCCCCTCTCTAAGTGTAATTTCAATTGGTATCAGAGCCTACGCTCCTGATATTAGGTTTAACCACCTAGGAGTGAGATCTTAGCTAGCTAATCTAGACTTGGCTTTCCACACATATAGTTTATATACACTTAGATTTCATGCCCCCCCCCCAGTTTGATGTTTCTAACATTGATAATTAGATATATAGAATCAATGTATACCTTCAAACCCTAGGAGTGCATGTTTACCTTGCCGCTACCAAGAAATATTATCTTGGTAATAGCAAGTATATAAAGTCTAATGCACAAGCCCTAGAGGCACTTAGAAACTCACTTAATAAAGAATATTTATCTATAGTTTCTCATTATGATTCCGCCTTTGTAGTGTGGAACATATTGACCTCTCCTGAGCTACAAACGTCAATCAATGAGGAGGAAGAATCTAGTAGAGAAGATTCCGATCAACATTGCTTCATGGGCCAAGGGAATGACTCCCTTGAGGTATATTCGGATACTCAACTAGATAATAGTGCTAGTTCTTTTATGATGAGTATATGGATGCACATGCTTTAAATGAAGAACTATCTATAGTTTGTGAAAAATTGATTTCAAAGAATAAAGTTTTGAAAAAGAAGAGTTCTAAATTAAAAGAAAAAAATGAAAATTTGTTTTCAAAACTTCATTTGGCTTTGCAAGAAAAGGATAAGATTTCAAATGAAAGAAACTCATTGAAATCCCAACTTGACCTTGCCCTAAATGAAAATAATATTTAAAAAGTAAAAATGATTGTGATGATGTTTTAAAAAAAAATGAGGCTTTATCTTCAACACTAGATTTTATTTTAAAAGAGAATGATTCCTTGAAAAATAAAATTGTTTCTATTTCAAAAGAATTGGATTTGTTTCAAATGAAAATGAATCTTTGAAAAATGATTTAGCTTCTCATGTTTGCCATGCTACTACATCTTCATCATCAAATATTTCTATTGCATGCTCCACATATTCTTTTAATGTTGAAAATGATATATGTATATTAAAGATGAATGTAGATTGTTTGGACTCCACTTTGAGCCAATATGCTATGGATCATAAGAAATTGGAATCCATATTTCACAAGAAACAAGCACCTCATATTCATGCATATAATTCACGGCATACACCTCATGTACACCATGATCACACCTATTCTCATATGTATGCTAGAGTGTACACATGTACACATTGTGGCCGCAAAGGCCATCTTGCAAGGTTTTGCTATGATAGACTAAATTCTGTAAATTTTGCAAATAATAATGTTTGGGTTAGGAAAGGTGCTAACCCCCATGGACCCAATAAGATATGGGTATCAAAATTCACCCCTATTATATTTGATGTAGGTGTAGGCTCTCACTTAATGTGAGAGTAATGGTGCCTTGATGGTATATGCGTTTGAGCTTAATGGATACTACATTGGATGCATCTCCTTCAAGGATGTTTGGTGAGAGGACCACCATAGCTTGGAGACTAAGAGATAACCCTATTAGTTTTGGTAACAATCTCTAACTACTATTTTATTCACATGCTCTTATTGATTGATTTTTATCATGTTTTGTTTTCAATGCTCATTATGATTGATCATATTTTGGTTTATGATTATGGTTTTGAACTTCATGGTTTTGATTACTTTTTTAGATGAAGTTTCTTATTAAAACTTGTGTTTATACTTGTACAACTAGTGAGCCACTCTTGATTATTATATGTTTGCACTTCATTACTCACTTGTACTCATTAGATGTACTTATATAGCCTAGTTTTGATGATTCTTACATTCTAACTTGTATTCCCTACTTTTGTCCATGTTTTACGAAAATGTGTTTAACTTCATGTATATGTTATTTTGTCTAAACTAATAGATATACATGTACATCCTTAAGGCACTTGCCTCATGCAATATACTTTTGTGGACTCGTTTATATTTGGATATGTATGTATACTCTAGTTTATACAAAACATACATGTCTTAAAGTTTGTTTTGTTGAAGATTAAAACTTTCATGTTTTCCATATTTGTAAAGGAATTTCATATGAGCTTCAATGCCTATTTTCATGATTATATTTTTTATATGATTCTTACACTCTATATTTGTGTTTACTCATGACTTTATTTTCATGAGCATATATGTGCTTTATAGACTTTGAGTGTCAATTATTATGTGATTTTCATGTCTTCATGGGATGTATGATTTGATTTCATATTTTGAAGGATTTCTTACTAGTTTTCAAAAAATCTTTAAAACTAGTTTCCATTCTTTAATTGGTAGAGTTTTCAAACTATGCCTATTTACTTTCAAATAATGATTTTTGAAAACCCCTACCTTTAAACGGCGGTTGGATGGGCGACCATGCCTTGTATGCTCAAAATTGAATATTCTTTTAAACTTGTGCATGAATAGGGTGGTAGTTATGAGTTATACACTTGATCCGCATTATATTTCTATTGGTATGAAAATTGATATTTCATATATATGTACACTCATATGTGTTTTCTATATATGTATGCCTCAAATTTCAATTGGTATATCCATACATACATATATATGATCTGATTGTGCTTGTTTCACATGTCTTTATATTTTTTTGGAGAAAGCACAAATTATATTAGCTAAGCTTGATTTAGTTCATCATGTCAATTATTTTTAATTAGTATCTATTACAAGCTTATGCATTGTTTCTTTTAGTATTTCATAAAGGGGGAGAAAATTCTTGTTTTTAAATCAGTTTTATGTAAAATTAGTATTGGTTTATTTTCAATTTGTATCAGTTTTATTTTCAAATTGGTATCTTACTCCCACCATTTATGATGTAAAATACTTTGGTTTTATATATACTAACATTTTCAATATTAGTATTAATGATCTTAAATTGGTATTATTCTCTATTTGGTATCCTTATTGCAAAATGATTTTAGTGTTTATTCAAAAATTTGATTTTTACCTTCAATTGGTATCAATATTTTTTTATTGGTATCAATATTTTTATCAAATTTTTTTAATTGGTATCAATATTTTTCAATTGGTATCAATATGTTTATCAAAATATTTAAATTGGCATAAAAAAACTTAAGTTTTGGTCTTTAAGATTTGATGATATGACAATTGATTATTTTTTTTCTTAGCCCCTTTGTTGATGAATTGACAAAAGGAGAAGAGATATTTGAGTTTATGTATGCATATATGCATGTTTATATCTTGTTTATGCATATCTTGTTTATTGGTTGTTTCCTAACTCTTTTTGATGTATGACAAAAAGGGGGAGAAGTATTTGTGGTTTCATATTTTGGTTTCATGTGTTGTACATGTTTATCTCATATATATATTTTATATGTTCATATTTCATGTTTTATACTTGATAATAGAGCATCATTTGAGGGGAGTTTTTACCTCCTTCCTATATCGTGTTTTACAGCTTATATGTTTTGTCAACATCAAAAAGGGGAGATTGTTGGCCCAAAGGTTAAATCCCCGAGTTATGTGTTTTGATGATAACAAACTATATAAAAGCTATTTGGTACTAATAGAAGTTCAAGAATGAATTTTAGGTTGATACAGGTATTGATGGCTCAAGAGTTCTCAAGCATGGGATATTAAGGTCTAGCTTAAACATTGCTCAACATCAACTATCAGAGACACCTACTTGTAGATTCATATAGTTTGTTTTGTTAAAAAATAGTATATATGTTTGAAGCTCAAATACACACATACAAATTCAATACGTTTGGTTTTCGGTTTAACCGGTTTTGGATTTCAAGTACATATATCGGGTTTTGGATTTAAACCAGTTTAAGTTCTGCTGATCTGCTTGACACCCTTTTACATTTCTTATCATAACTTTTTATTCTTATATTCAAATAATATGATTTAACTTGCATTTTAAAGATAACTTTCATATCTAAATTTCCTATTCAATAGTCATTTTCGGATTCAAATGTTAAAGATGTCAAATATTTGGTTGAACTCTATTCTTGTTCTAAAAATAGTTTACAGTTTCTGATTTGACACCTGTCAGTATTTTATTGATAACTTTCTACTCCAAAATGATATTATGTTGATTCAAGTTGCAGTAGAATGTAGACTTAAATATATACAAATTATACCTATGTAGCTATTTTTGAATTCGGACATTATTTAGCCTGAATACTATTCTCAAAGTTGACCAACAGGCAATAATGACTAATTTTCTGGAGGCTATTTTTTAAACATGTTTTTAAAACATTTTAAAATTTTAAAAAAATGTGGTTAGCTGTGTTAGAGGGTCAATTTCTTCCTCTTTTATTCAGGTAAAAGTTTTCTATATTTACACTTCCTAAATCCTATATAAAACGGCCATTAGGGTAGAGGTTTTCACAACAACAAATTCAAAGATCAAAGGTTTTGAGTTTTCTTGAGAAAGAGCTTTTGTTTAAGTTTTGGACTATAATTTTCAAAAGTTTTCTGAAAGCTTTTGGTTTTTAAAATCTCTCTTCTGTTTTTATATCACTTACAAATCCTTGAGCTTCAATCTTATATATTATTCTCTAGGGTTTTGAAATGAAGAGTTTTTAAGAGTGAGTTTGTAGTCTTTTGATCACTCAGATTATTGCTCCATTATTGTTACGCTACCTCTGGACTAGAGGAGTGTGTTGAGGAGTTGTGTACTCCATTGTAGTTGTAATTCCTTTGGTGAAAAGTTCTAGTGGATTGAAAATCCTTCCCGGTGGTGAAGACGGGGACGTAGAGCGGTGGCTCGAACCTCAAAACAAATCTCTTTGTTTGTGATTGATTTACTTGTCATCTTCTCTACTTTGTATTCATTCATTCATTGTCGATCTATACTCTTACAATAAGATTGCATTGAGCACCTCAAACTCTTATCTAAAGGAATCACGGGGAAGAAGTTCAGAACCCTTCACGGGGTATACGGCTTTTAATCTTGCTTTGAGTGATCGTTTGCATCATCTAAGTTTTATTTTGCATTGAATATTGAATTGATTAGTCTTACACCTATTCACCCCCCTCTACGTGTAATTTCAATAATATCCCAACTTGGAAGTTAAGATGTCAATGTACCTAAAAGCCCTAGGAATTCATGTTTATTTTGCCACCATTAAAGATTCTTATTTTTTAAATGGTAAAAATCTTGAGGCTAATGCAAATGCCCTTCATGCATTAAAGAGTACCCTAAATAGTAATTATTTATCTAGGGTGTCTAACATTGAATCGGCTTTTGTAGTATGGAACACTCTCTGCTCTCTTGGGGAACAAACGCCAAGTGAAAAAGAGAGTGACTCGGATGATAGAAGTGCTACTTTCAACATATGCTGCATGGTCTAAGGGGATGACCCCCTGAGATAAATTCTGAATTCGAGCTTGTTGAAGATGTTGACAAGCCATATGATGAGCTTGCTTTATTTTGTCAACAACTTCTTAAGAAATATGAATTATTAAAAATGAAAAATAAAAGTTTGAAAAATAAAAATGATTTGGTTTAAAAAGAAAAAAATTTAAAATTATTTCAAAAGAAAATAAAATTTTGAAAAACCAAGTTATTTTGAATGAAAAAGAAAATAAGATTGCTTTAAAGGAAAATAACTCTTTAAAGACGAATATTGTTTTAAAAGAAAAGGAAAATGTCTCTAAAAAGAAAATGAACTTTGTTCCTCATGTTTCTTCTTCCAAGATTTGAAAAGATACTATTTCATTGAAGAAACACATTGATATTTGGGCTCCACTTTGAGCCAATGTGCATTTAATCACAACAAGCTGGAATCTATGTTTCGTAAGAAACAAATTACATATGTTCATGAACAAACCCCACCGCATATATATGCACACCATGCTCACACTCACACCACTCATATGCATGCTAGAGTGTACCAATGTACACATTGTGGCCGCAAAGGCCATCTTACAAGATTTTATTTTGATAAAATAAATTATTTAAATTTTGCAAATAAAAGTGTTTGGGTCCTTATAATGCTAACCCCCATGGACCCAAAAAGAAATGGATACCAAAATTTTTACCTCTTGTGTTTGATGTAGGTGTGGGCTCTTACAAAATGTAAGAGGGTTAGTTCCTTGGTGGTGGATGCATGTGGAGCTGGATGGACATACCAAATTGATGCATCGCTATCAAGGAAGTTTGGTGAGAAGACCACCATGGTTTCGAGACTTAGAGAATAGTTCATATGATTTGATAACTATCTCTAAATGCCTATTTTAGTTTACAGGCTTTTACATTGATTATTTCTTAACATGTTTTTATTTTAATGCTCATTATGTTAAATGCAATGTTATTAGATATGTGATATACATAGATAGTTTTTGAGATGCACCCATGTTTATATGCATTCATACTTTTGTGCTCTCATTTTAGTTTAACTACTATATATATAATAGTTCTAAAATACGTGCATTTAACCTAATGATCATGTTTGTTTTATGCTTCATGTGGTGATTACTTGTTTAGATGTAGTTTTCGTTAAAACTTGTATTTATACTTATACAAGTAGTGAGCTACACTTGATTATTATGTGTTTGTGCTTCATTGCTCATTTGTACTCACTACATATACTTGTATAACTTAGTTTTAATGATTCTTGCATTTATACTTGTTTTCTTTATTTTTGTGCATGTTTAGCTTCATGTATATGTTATTTTTATCTAAAACTTATAGATACATGTATATCCTTGAGTCACTTGCCTTCATGTAAATTTCTATTATGAACTCGTTTATTTTTAGGATATGTATGTATACTTTTAGTTTCGACAAAACATACATATACCTTGAAGCTTGTTTAGTTTTGATGAAAATTTTAGTTTTGATGATTTTCATATTTTCGATAAAAGAATTTCATGTTTGTTTTGAGCCTTATTGATTTATTTCATGAATTTATTATTCACATGATTCTTATTCACTTACTTTTATGTTTACTCATGACTTTTTTTCATGACCACACTTTTGAGCTTTATAAATGTTGAGTGACAACTCTTGTGTGAAATACATGTTTCATGGATATATATTTATTTTTATTTATTACTTGAAGGATTTCGTACTAGTTTTCAAAATTATCATAAAACTAGTTTCGTTATTCTTCAATATAGTAGTGTTTTTCAAACTATGATAAAAATATCTTCAATTCATATTTTTGAAAACCCCCTACAATGTAAGGGTGGTTGGTTGGGAGACCATGCCTTGTGTACCTTATTGAACATCTTTTGTAAAAAAGAGTTTTCAAGAGAGAGTTTGTAGTCTTTTGATCACTAGATTATTGCTCGATTATTGTTATGCCACCTCTGAACTGGAGGAGTGTGCTGGGGAGTTGTATACTCTGTTGTGGTTATAATTCCTTTGGTGGAAAGTTCTAGTGGATTGGAAATCCTTCACGATGGTGAAGGCGGGGACGTAGAGCGGTGGCTCGAACCTCAAAAAAAATCTCTTTTTTTGTGATTGATTTACTTGTCTATCTTATCTACTTTGTATTCATTCATTCATTGTCGATCTATACTCTTACAGCAAGATTGCATTGAGCACCTCAAACTCTTATCTAGAGGAATCATGAGGAAGAAGTTCAGAACCCTTCACGGGGTATGCAGCTTCTAATCTTACTTTGAGTGATCGTTTGCATCATCTAAGTTTTATTTTGCATTGAATATTGAATTGATTAGCCCAACACCTATTCACCCCCCTCTAGGTGTAATTTTAATAATATCCCAACTTGAAAAGTTAAGATGTCAATGTACCTAAAAGCCCTAGGAATTCATGTATATTTTCCCATCATTAAAGATTCTTTTTTTTTAAATGGTAAAAATCTTGAGGCTAATACAAAATCCCTTCATGCATTAAAGAGTACCCTAAATGGTAATTATTTATCTAGGGTGTCTAACATTGAATCAGCTTTTGTAGTATGGAACACTCTCTGCTCTTTTGGGAACAAACGCCAAGTGAAAAAGAGAGTAACTCGGATGATGGAAGTGTTACTTCCAACATGTGCTATATGGTCTAAGGGGATGACCCCCTTAAGGTAAATTCTGAATTCGAGCTTGTTGAAGATGTTGATATGCCATATGATGAGCTTGCTTTATTTTGTCAACAAACTTCTTAAAAATATGAATTATTAAAAATGAAAAATAAAAGTTTGAAAAATAAAAATGATTTGGTTTAAAAAGAAAAAATTTTAAAATTAAATTTGAAATTATTTCAATAGAAAATAAAGTTATGAAAAACTATGTTATTTTGAATGAAAAGAAAAGAAGATTGCTTTAAAGGAAAATAACTCTTTGAAAAAGAATATTGTTTTAAAAGAAAAGGAAAATGTCTCTAAAAAGAAAATGAACTTTGTTTCTCATGTTTCTTCTTCCAAGATTTGAAAAGATACTATTTCATTGAAGAAACACATTGATGTTTGGGCTCCACTTTGAGCCAATGTGCTTTTATTTACAACAAGCTGGAATCTATGTTTCACAAGAAACAAATTATATATGTTCATGCACAAACCCCACGACATATATATGCACACCATGCTCACACTCACACTACTCATATGCATGCTAGAGTGTACCAATGTACACATTGTGACCACAAAGGCCATCTTGCAAGATTTTATTTTGATAAAATAAATTATTTAAATTTTGCAAATAAAAGTGTTTGGGTCCTTATAATGCTAACCCTCATGACCCAAAAAGAAATGGGTACCAAAATTTTCACCTCTTGTGTTTGATGTAGGTGTGGGCTCTCACAAAAGTGAGAGGGTTGGTGCCTTGGTGGTGGATACATGTGGAGCTAGATGGACATACCAAATTGATGCATCGCTATCAAGAAAGTTTGGTGACAGGACCACTATGGTTTAGAGACTTAGAGAATAGTTTATATAGTTTGGTAACTATCTCTAAACGCTTATTTTAGTTTACATGCTTTTACATTGATAATTTCCTAGCATGTTTTGATTTTAATGCTCATTATGTTAAATGCAATGTTATTAGACATGTAATATACATAACTAGTTTTTGAGATACACTCATGTTTATATGGGTTCATACTTTTGTGCTCTCACTACTATAGTATACTAGTTCTAAAACACGTGCATTTAACCTAATGATCAGGTTTGTTTTATGCTTCATGTGGTGATTACTTGTTTAGATGTAGTTTTGGTTAAAACTTGTATTTATACTTGTACAAGTAGTGAGCTACACTTGATTATTATGTGTTTGTGCTTCATTACTCATTTGTACTCATTACATATACTTGTATAACCTAGTTTTAATGATTCTTGAATTTATACTTATTTTCTCTATTTTTGTGCATGTTTAGCTTCATTTATATGTTATTTTGCCTAAAACTTACATGTATATCCTTGAGTCACTTGCGTTCATGCAAATTCTATTATGGACTCATTTATATTTAGGAAATGTATGTATACTTTTAGTTTAGACAAAACATACATATACCTTGAAGCTTGTTTAGTTTTAACGAAAATTTTAGTTTTGATGATTTTAAAATTTTTGATAAAAGAATTTCATGTTTATTTTGAGCCTTATTGATTTATTTCATGAATTTGTTATTCACATTATTCTTATTCACTTACTTTTATGTTTACTCATGACTTTATTTTCATAACCACGTTTTTGAGCTTTATAAATTTTGAGTGACAACTCTTGTGTGAAATACATGTTTCATGGATATATATTTATTTTTATTTATTACTTGAAAGATTTCATATTAGTTTTCAAATTTATCATAAAATTAGTTTCGTTATTCTTCAATATGGTAGTGTTTTTTAAACTATGATAAAAATATCTTCAATTCATATTTTTGAAAACCCCCTACCATGTAAGGGATGTTGGTTGGGCGACCATGCCTTGTGTAACTTATTGAATATCTTTTTAACATGTGTATGAATAGGGTGGTAGCTATGAGATATACATGAATTTAATGAAAATTCATTTTTGTATACTCACATTTTGTTTTCTTATATGTATGATTGAAATTTCAAGTGATATTTCAATACATACATATATATGATTTGTTGTGCTAAGATTAAACATGTTAACTCTTTATAGCACAAATTATTTCATGATAAGCTTGATTTAGTTCTTAATATCAATTATTTTTTAATAGGTATCATATACAAGCTTATGCTTTATTTCAAAAAAAAAGAGAAAAAGTTTTTTAAAACTTAAAATGATTTCGCAACATTTACATTTTTCTACAAGTGGTATTCATTTTGACGTTACCTATAAAATAATTTTATATTTACCTACAAGTGGTATATCGACATTTGTTTTGCCACCTACTAGTGGTATATCAAAATTTGTTTTGTTGAAAAAATAATTTTAAAAAGATTTTCAAAATTTGTTTGAAATATATTGCTTATATGCAATGGGAGCTTAACATCTCCTCTATATATAGATTCATGTTGAGTGTATCTTACATATTGAGGAGCTTGACCTCTCTTCTTTATGTGGTACACTTGTGTAGGGGGAGCTTAATATCTCCGCTTATACATTGTATATTATGCTTTATATGGGGTTAGAGTTTAGTCATCCCTTCTCCATGTAATGCTTGTATGCAGGAGGAGTAAACATCTCTCCTCTTCATTAATTTATATCGCTATACGTCTTTCTTGTTCATTTGTCTTCACCCCTTTGTTGATGAGTTGACAAAAAAGGAGAGAAGAATTTTGAGAGTTTAAATATGCATGTTTATCTTTGTATGTGCAGATATGTTTGTTCGTTTATGCACTTTTATTGAATATCTATTTGTTTATTTATTATGCATGAGTTAAGGGGGAACTTCTATGAAGCTTAACTTTAATTCATGCATATATAACTCCATGAGTTTTATCATCATAAAAAAGGGGGAGATTGTTGGCCCAAAGGCCCAGCACTCTAGCTTTGATGATGATTAACTCATGTACTTATAGTACTAATGAACTTGTGTTTATATAGTCTTAGATATTTGATCAAGATCTTAGTCGGTGTTTAGCTTCAACGAAATATTTGAAGTCAAGTTTTAAAGCTAGCATGTATTAATTCAAGAGCTGGCGCATCAAGATCACATTAAGTACTCAAGAGGAGTCTAGCTCATTGACCAAGGTTTGGACCAATTCAAGAAGGAGAAAAAAAATTTCAAGAGAAGATTTTCAAGATTTGAGTCTTAATTTGTAAATGTTAAGATTTTGTATTTTAGATAAAATATAAAAGATAGATTAGTTGTGAATTGCTCAAGCTCTTATACACACACAAAAAAAAAGTTTGGTTTTCGAAAAATATAATTTTTGTTTTAAGCTTTAAATTTATGCCTCAAAAATAGTTCACGTGTTTATAATATGTGTTGAATTTTATTCACACATATTTGTACTTCAAAGCATTTCAATAAACTTATTTTTGTGGATTTTATGAAGATTTTATGAAATTTAAGATGTATTTTAAAATGTTGTTAAAACTGTTTTTGAGGGCTGCTGGCGGTCGACCAGCCGGTCGACCGAAGCAAGGCTCGATCGATCGACTGATCGACCGATGTGCACAAGACGTGCACAAGCCCATGTAACTTGAACTTAGTCGACCGCAGTGAGATCGGCTGACCGACCAGTCGACCGACTGAGCTTGTAGAGCGGGTGGCCGACCGTTCTGCTGATCTGCTCGACACCCTTATATTTTTTTGGCCATAACGTTTTTATTCTTATAGTCAATCAGCTTAAATTGCATTTCAAATATAATTTTTAGGCCTACATTTCTTATTGAATAATCATTTTTTGATTCAAATGTTAAAGATGTCAAATATTGGGTTGAAGTCTGTTCTTGTTTTGAAAGCAGTTTACAGTCTTTGGTTTGACACTTTTCAGTATTTTATGATAACTTTCTACTACAAAATGATATTGATTTGATTTAAGTTGCATTAGAAAGATGACTGATCTACATAATCTTTCTATATATTTATTTCAAATTCTAAGTTTTAGGCCTCAAAACTGTGCTAAATATTAATCTATTACACAGTTTAGGTCTGTGGTCAGTCGACCGCCTCGTCGACCGTCAGACTCCAGCAGTTAGAAATTTGACCGTTAGTCGGTCGACCGGGCAGCCGACCGACAGGCCATTTTTGGCAGTTTTTGAACCATAATGGTTAATTTTTCTTAGCCTATAAATATTGGGTTTTTAGGTCAGTTTTAAACAAGTTTTTTAAGAGCTTATTTTTCCATCTTCAATAGAGTTTTCCTAACAAGTTTTTAGAGCTTCATTGTCATATCAAAAGAGAGTTTATCAAAAGTGATTCTTTTGAGTTTTCAAAATCTTTTCTTTGAGTTTTTCACATCCACATCTATCTTATTTTCTCACACAAGCTTGAGCTATCTATTGCTATATCCATCCTCTATAGGATACTTGTGTTGAGAGTTGTTTTTGTAATCAAGAGAAGTGATTACAAGTGTTCCACCCCCTTTGATTGGGAATTTGTATAGGTGCCTCAACAATGTAGTATGCTTGCATGTGTTGTTCTTGTGAGAACAAGTGAGGGACTTGTGGGTTCAAGAGTTCTTAAGAGAGCTCATTGTAAGTTTTGCAACACCGAGTGATCTTGCGAGATCGATTATAGCAGAAATTCTTCATAGTGGTGAAGGCGGGGACGTAGAGCAAGTGGCTCAAACCTCTAAACAAATCTCCCATGTTTGCGATTGCTTATCTTTTCTGCTCTCACTTGTGTTATATATCTTGCATGCTTTTATTGTTTACATTCTAACATGCTTGATATACTTGTGCTTTATTGATACACATGCTTGGGTTATTTTAATATCTTACATGCTCTTGTACTGATCATATTCTTACATGCCTGATATTGTCATTGTGCTTGTGTGCAAACTTGTATCAAACCAAGAGAGCTAAAGCAGCACCTCAAATCTTAATTTAGAGAAATCTTGAGGAGAAGTCCATAGTCCTTCACCGGGAATACGGCATCACTCTTTCGGTATACAAAGTGTGTTTATTTAGTTTGCATAATTAGTTTTTAATTTCGTATTATTTGCATTAGATTAGCTAGTCACCTATTCACCCCCCCCCTCTAGGTGACATACAAAAACTAGATAGATTTAGAAGTGGAAAACCCAAGAAAATCATTTTGAAAACACAAGAGAAGCACTCTTGAAAACTGTCTTTTGATATAGAAATGAAGCTTTAAATTGTTGGGAAAACTCTGTTGAAGATGAAAAATAGGCTTTTAAAGATCTTGCAAAAAACCCGTCCATAAGCCCATATAAATAGCCCCAAGGAAACTATCATTGGGGTCAAAACTGGCCAAAATTAGCTGATCAGTCAACCGAGCGGGGACCGCCAACGATCAGATTTTTGACCATTAGGGATTTTCAATCGATCGGGCGGTCGATCGACCCCACCATCCAGAGAGCCAAGCTCTCTATGGTCGACCGAGTGGTCGATCGAAAATAACTGAGAGTACTGAGCCACTTCAGTGGTCGACTGATCGTCAACCAACATGCACAGCCAGTAGGCCTGTGCACATTCGATCGACCGGGCGGTCGACCGGGCTCAACCTCATAACAACATAAATGGCATTTTTAAACATCTTTTTTAAACCCAATTAAATTTCAATAAATTTCACAAAAATAAATTCATGTAGATATATTGAAGTGCAAATATGAGTGATCAAAAATCAACACATATACAAACATGGGAATTTGTCTTTGAGAGATGAAAATTCAAACTAGAAACCCAAATCGTATTTTTCAAAACTAAAGTTCAAATGAAAAAAATTAGTTTATTCCAAAACTAGTATAAATACAAAAAAATTTCTAAAACTCATTTGAAGCACAATGTGCATGGATAGACTCCAATGCCCATATAAAATAATATGATCTTATTTTTGATGAAATTCAACTCAAGAATACCAAAACATAAACTTGTTAAACCGAAATTCACACTCATCAAAGTAAGTTTCTTTGAATAATTAAAGCACTAATACATGTTGATAGAATCCAACCATATTCCAAAGATAAAACTTATTCTTTTAAGATGTAAACCGTACAAACACACAAGATATGAGTTTAAAGTATAAGGATAGAATCTTTCACTAAATAATATTATTAAACTCAATTTTCTTGAAAACCAAAACACCCAAAACTATTGTTCTTGAAAATCAATATGGAACTTTGCTAAGTGGAAAAGTGTGTAAGCTTGAGCAATCATAATTAATCTATTCTTTAGCATAAATCCTAAAATTATAAACTTTTTAATCAAGTCTTCTTCTTGAATAAATCTTCTTTTATCTTGACTTAATCTAAACTTAATTCCATTGAGTTAGACTCCTCATTGAGTACTTGGTGCAATCTTTATGCTTGAGCACTTGAATCAATATGTGCTAGCTTCAAAACTTGATTTTGAATCTTTTATTGAAGCTCGACACCAACTAAAATCTTGATTGAATATCTGAAACTTAAGCAACACAGGATCATTAGTAATATAACGATATGAGTTATCACCATCAAAACTAGAGTGATGGGCCTTTAAGCCAACAAAAATATTACAAGATCATTAATACTATAACTACATGAGTTTGTCATCATCAAAACTATATTGATGGGCCTTTGGGTGAACACTCAATATATAAATAATAGGACGGGATGTCAAACATCCCCGGGAACCCCGCAATGTAACTCACTTTCGGATACACAACATGTATCTTAGGTCCACCTAAAATAATGATATAGTCTCAACTATAAATTTTCTCACCCTAGTATAAGTTGTCTAATGTCAATGTCCTACGTTATTGGATCTGATCAATAACAATGTCGATAACATGTATATTGGTAACAGGACATTCCTAGTAATTTTAGTAACACTAACTGTGTAATTATCAAGTTATGGTCATGTATAATTGGTTAAATTATTCAAGAACAATAAACATAATAATCAAAATTAGTAATCTGATTTTCATAGATATTTTCACTATTTGTTGTTATTTTTAAGCATCTTTCCAAAGAACAAGCAATTACTAATTCAAAAAATAAAATTTTTCAGACCTAAATAACCATTCAATTAAAGTATATCCATGCTAATTTTTGTATAGTCATTGGTTGAATAATTCAGGGAAAAGTATTTAGTCAATTACCCAAAATTGGATTATGAAAATTTACAATTTCGAAATGCTAAAATTTATTAAACAATTTAACAATTAGGCAATAAACAGATAAATTACAAAATTTCAATCACAATAAAAATACTCAACATTTAAATAAATAAATGACATAATTAATTTAATCTTCACAATTGATTATAATGAACAATTCAAGGAAAAGATTTATCAATTTGTACAATAAATTAAATCATGGGAAATTGAAATTTTCAAAGAACTTTTACATGCCAAAAAATTAAATAAACATTTAAATTAATTAAATAAAATTAATTTTACTAACAACAATAAAGTATAATTATTTAAATAAGATAAAGAAAACTCTTAATTGAGTTTTCCTATGAATTCGGATATCGAAGTGGGTAAATGCTGAGAATCTACATTAAATTATCTAGTTTAGATAATTTTTAGATTTAGTGTATAAATTCAGAAATTAGGGATCGAGCTTGACCTTATTACCATGTGGTGTTTGCAGATGCATAGTTCGAAATATTGCGATTCAATGCCTCAAAAAACGTTCGAATTGGACTCCGAATAAAAAAATTGGCCCAAAAACCAAATTGATGCTTAATAGGTCTAGAACTATTTTACGAGTCTGTGCTGTTAATTGTTGTTGGATTGGTTCACTAGCGTCGTCAGGTTTGGATTCAAGTTTAACTTGAAGCAAGTTAATTCTGATAGTGGGTCAGTTCAGTTGCAAAAGAGCCAACATTGGTCAGGTTAGAGATGAAGTGGATCGGGTTTTTGAAGTGTTGAGTTGAATTAAGACTTCTTGTTGGGTTGTTATCAAGTTTGAGTCTGCATGGGGTTTCATGAAGATGGGGAGAAGGCGACAGGCGGCGGATAGTAGGGCGACAAGGAAGAGGGGAAGAGTATGGGTAAGAGTGATAGGCAAGAAAGAGAACAAGAGGGAGAAGTGGCGCTAGTGGCGGTGACAAGGTGGAGAGTGGCAGCGTGGCGAGATGCAAGGAAGAGAGGCTACATGTTCTGCAGGCGAGTAGGAAAGAGATGGTAGAAGTGGAACAAGAGGGTTACAGGTTGAGTGCATGATTAGTCTCCAAAATTGCATATTTCATATAACATCTTCACATTTATTCAATATTAAATTCTATTAATAACACCTCTCTTGTATGTTCCTAGGTTCATAGTGTAGAATGAAGAAGCTCAAAAATTTCATATATTTGGTGATTTACAGTCTATAAGAATAGCCATTGACTTTGAAAGGAGGATCTGTCAAATTCCGGTGCACATATCCAGAAACCAGCAGTCTATACTTACTGGGGGACAAATTGACAGCGTATGGCAGATGGCGCCATGCACGCAGTGCCAATACAGCCGCAGAAACACGGCCATGGCCGCGTTTTCGTGGCCGTACTGTGCAGCCGCTCGTCGAGATTTGATGCCGGCTCCATACGCTCTCCCTGGTGCTCCCTTTTGCCTATAAATACCCTTGGATTTCTAGAGCTCAGAGGAGAGGAGTTTTGAGATAGTTTTTAGGGTAGTTTCTTCTTCTTAGGATAGTTTAGGTTAGTTGTTCTTCTTTTTCCTCTTTTGTATTCTCCATTTCTTGTAAATCTTATAATAGGAAAGAGAGTAGTACATAAGATGAAGGCAAGAGTGTTTGTAATGGAGGGTGACACTGTATGAAAGGTTCTCTCTTTATCCCTACTTGTTTTCTTCTCTCTAACTCTTTTTACATATTTAGCTAATTTTCTTCTCATGGCAACTATCTACTAACCACTAACTTGCTTACCCCTTACTTGATAATCCACATAAATCTAATAGCCTCTACTTGGCATCGCTCTTGCAAGAGTCATTGATGGCTCATGATGATGGATTCTAGCACTCTAAAATCCTAACTCTCTAACAAAGTAACATTACTTTATTCCATGCTTGCTCTTATTTAGTTTTGATAGTTTAAGTGTAGCTTGCACTTGTTTGTTGAGTTTGTATGTAATGACTTATCTTATGGGTCATGCTTTGAAACGCTCTTGAACTAAGGACTAGTGATGGCCAAGGATACATGTGAGGCAACTATCACTAAAATGTTAGCATGGGTAGTGGAGTCATTAATAGTTGTAGCCATGAGTTTTCTTTTCTTTTTACTTTATTTTAGAAATATACCAAAATCACAAATATATTCTTTTCTATGTTTCCCACTTCTTTGTTTTCATCGTATCATTCTCTTTTCATTGTTTATTTTCTTTTCTTTTCATTCTTTAAAATATAGAAGAATACTTAACACACACATGAATCAACCAGTAAAGCTTCTATCGCTTCCCGTCCTTGTGAATTCGTCCCGTTTAGCCTCATGCTATAACAGAAGTATCGAGGAAGCCAAAGCACGCACTTTTAACTTGTGATTTCAAAACACACAGTTTTCGTGCGCGATTTTCCCCGATCAAATTTTGGCACTGTTGCTGGGGATGGGAACGGCTTGATTTCACGTTTTGTTAACTTTTCTTCTTTGTTTTTAGTGTGCAGGTCAAATCTTTAGTATTGCAAAAGTCCACACTTGTTTTTATGTGGTTGGGTAAATATTTGTATATTGCTATCTTCTGCTGCTATTTTTTATTTAGATTACCTGTGCACTATAATAATTAAGAACTAAAATATAGAAATTGAATGCTTTAAAATGTTTTAGACATCTACATCTTGGCACGTGTCAATTTCAATTCCAACATACTGTATTTTGTTCTTGTGTCGTTGTGATCTTGACGAAGGTGTACATATTGCATTGTATATAGTTTAGGCCAAACACGTGGGTAATTTACTTGCTTTGTGTATTCATTCTTATCTATATCCACATAAGATGGGAAAGTCATTACCCTCCCTTATCCCAAAAATCACCTCCCCACTCACACAACCCAAGCTTTAATAAAACTTGCTAGACATTGGCCCCTAGGAACATCTCGAACTCATTTAAGAAATTGACCTAAGGAAAAAGTTGTTAGAATTTGACTCTTGTCAAATCGGTGTCAAAGGTTAGGGATTGAAAGGCGAAACCACGAAGAACAGTAGTTTGGCATAATTAGGCATGTTGCTCTGGTGCGGATACCTCCCACTGATCTTGCCCCTACCTGGCCGATTAACTTGTGGTCAGATTCCTACAATATACCCCCCGTGGACAGTCTGACCAGTTAGAAGTCATCTAGGTCTAAGTTAACCCTAGCATAGGCTTATTTTCTTTTTTCTCTTTCTTTAATTGTTGTTTGTTTGTTTGTTTTTCTTTTGTGTAAATTATGATATGGATTTCAACAACAACAATTTTTTCAATCCAAATATGAATCCATATTTACTCGGATCTCATTTGACTCGGATAACTCCAACCCGATTATGTACAACATGGACCAATCATATAGGCTAGATTGGGATTATCCGACTCAATATGACCCATATCCCTAATTTTATGACCATGATTTTTAAAATAACTTTCACTCTTTTCAGAGTTCATGGGGATTCACCTCCCCCGAGTCAAATTTTCAACCACATTGTTCATAATTTTCACAATATTCATTCCTGATTCTGCTTCACATCCTCTTTTTCCTGAGCCACTAATTGAAGAAAAATTATCATTGCAAAAGAGTTTGGAAGAAGTGATGAGGCCCAAAAATAATTTAAAAGCATGGTGGCCTCATCATGTCCACAAAATTTTCAAAATTCATATAGTTCTTTTTCAGAACCACTTAAAGAAAAACCATTGTAGAAAAAAATTATGGAATTCGTGCAAGAGTCCAAGGGAACAAAGCAAAATATGATTGACTTTCAATGTCCACCAAATTTTCATAAAACTCAAGAATCATGTCATTTTGGAAATCTAGCTTCAATTTCATCATACCAACCTGAACTTGACCAACATCAAATTCTTGATAGTTTGACAAGTTATCCATTTCTTGAAATTGAACTTGAAGATGAATGTGAATATGAGCTTCAATTTAGCGATCCGAGTCCAATTCTTGAATCATTATTGACTCTTGTAGTGCTACTTAACTAAGTAATGTTCTTGAGCCAGTTTTGATTTCCATAATTCCTGAACTTGAATCGATCATTTCACCCATTCACATTCCTTCCGTGAACGAAAAATCAAGATTCAATTCATTATATCCATTTGAACTTGTCCAAAATTTTGAAAACCACCTTGACATTTTGGCAAGTTATCCTTTTCTCAAAATTGAATTTGAGCTTGAAAGTAATCCTAAACCTCAAGTTGGCAATTCTATTTCTCTTTTTGATTCAATAATGACTCCGGTATCTTTACCAGATTTTTCTCTATTCCAGAGTCAACATTGAATCATGTATTAGTACACCGAGAAATTGCAATACAAATTTCTTATGATCACACTTCATTGATGGGGAAAGCGTATGAACATCAATTCTTTGGTTTGAACCCAATTTTTGAACCAATTTTGACTCCCCCTTTTGAATCTCGACTTGATCTGAGTCAAATGTTGGAGTCGGTAACGGTTTTTGTTCATGTTCCATTTGAGTCCAAATCAATCATCTCCCAAAATCACACTTCATTGTTGGACAAGGATGTTGAAGAAAATGACTTAGTAAATATTTTTGAAAATTGAAAATTGGGTGGGGTAATTTTTTAAACAAGACCATTCACTTCATCATTCTTTTTATGGGTTATATTTGAAAGGTCATTGGTGGGCTTTTGCGAATTTCACAATATATGATTTGGGCCGCATTTACTGGGCCAATCAGACCACCACCGGAACCACCACCCTGAGGTAATTTTTTCTTCCCTATTTTGTTTCATGCATATACACATTCACGTTGCATTGAGGACAATGCATGAGATAAGTGTGAGGGCGAATTTACTAACATAATTAGTTTTAAATTTTCTTTCTTTTACACTTCTTTTTAGAAAATTTTTAAAATTTCTTTTGTATAAAAACTCTTTTCTTTTCTTTTTACAAAACTTTTTAAAATAAGAGAAATAGGTATGATTTATTTTTAAAAAAGTTAAGAAGATCTTAGGAATTAAGAAGACCTAAAATTATGAATTCTTAAATCAAGTCAAAATAATAGATCTTATTTAAATTTTAGGATAAGTAAGTAAGATTTAAAAGATAATTTGATTTTAATTTTTTTTTCCTTAAATATATGCACTTCACACTTACACAATATTTTTGGGATTGAAAAAAAGACTGAAAAAGCCATAAAAATATTTTAAAAAGTAATATGTTGATAAAATCACTTATTGAAGCTGGGTAGTATGCCTCAGGAAGCATGATTATTCACGCCTAAAACGGTGAAAAAAATAAAATAATCCCTTTAGCTTTGTGGCCTTGTTTACTCGAGTCCTTAAGTCTGAGGGATGTTTTATCATCTGGTGCCCTAAAATCGTCTGATTTGGGAGTCACCGGTTAAAGGCTCACTAACCGGGTAAATAAGAAAGCCTAAGAAAACTAAGGGAAGAAAAAAATATATATGCAAATAAATGGCATGAAAGTTAGAATCAATATCCCAAAAATCTTCACAGTTCACAAAGTGCATATTATTTTAAGAGTTTTATGAAAGATCAAAGAATTGATTTAATTTTAAATTCTTACATTTAATTTATAATAAGATTTTGTATTTAGACTTAGTTTAAGGGAGAATAATTTTTAGTTAACCTATACCCTTGGATCACTTAAATTTTCGTAAAAATATTTCAACACTTTTCTCTATTTCAAAATGCGTTTTCCAATTACTAATATTTGATTTTTTTAATGAATTTTGTGGGTGCAATCCGCTGGAAACTCTCAAGAGTTAAAACTCCTCCCATAGGGAAAACTTAGAGGTTTAACGGTTTGTTGCACATGCTCAGTGCAATCCCATCACCTGCGAAAGTGATATAATCATTTCCTTAGTTAGCTTTTCTGTTTTGGTCGGGATAAGCAAAAGATAAGTGTGGATGTGTGATTAGCCTCTAAAATTGCATATTTCATTCCACATCTTCACATTTATTCAATATTAAATTCTGTTAATAACACCTCTCTTGTATGTTCCTAGGTTAATGGTATGGAATAAAGAAGAAGCCCAAAAATTTTATTTATTTGGTGATTTAAAGCTTATAAAAATAGACATTGGCTTTGAAAGGAGGATCTATCAAAATCTGATGCATATATACAGAGACCAGCAGTCTATACTGAGTGGGGAACAAACCGACAGCGTGAGACAGAAGGCGCGCGTGTGTGGCGCAAGTACGGCCGCTTAAACGCGGCCGTACCGTGGAGCCGCACGTCAAGATTTGATGCGCGGCTCTGTTCGCTCTCCCTGGTGCCCCCTTTTGCCTATAAATACCCTAGGATTTTCAGAGCTCAGAGGAGAGAAGTTTTGAGATAGTTTTTAGGGTTGTTTCTTCTTCTTAGGGTAGTTTAGGTTAGTTGTTCTTCTTCTTCCTATTCTATATTCTCCATTTCTTGTAGATCTTGTAATAGGGAA
This sequence comes from Agave tequilana, assembly GCA_038442645.1. Taxonomy (NCBI): domain Eukaryota; kingdom Viridiplantae; phylum Streptophyta; class Magnoliopsida; order Asparagales; family Asparagaceae; genus Agave; species Agave tequilana. The sequence goes on from JAVJIF010007517.1 coordinate 47,398, forward strand.
GAGAGTAGTACATAGGATGAAAGCAAGAGTGCTTGTAATGGAGAGTGATACTCTATGAAAGATCTCTCTTTATCTTTACTTGGTTTCTTCTCTCCAACTCCTTTTACATGTTTAGCTAATTTTTTTCTCATGGCAACTAACTACTAATCACTAACTTGCTTGCCCCTTACTTGATAATGCACATGAATCTAATAGCCTCTACTTGGCCTTGCTCTTGCAAGAGCCATTAATGGCTCATGATGACGGATTCTAACACTCTAACATCCTAACTCTCTAACAAGCTAACATTACTTTATTCCATATTTGCTCTTGTTTAGTTTTGATGGTTTAAGTGTAGCTTGCACTTGTTTGTTCAGTTTGGATGTGATAAGTTATCTTATGGGTCATGCTTTGAAACGCTCTTGAACTAAGGATTAGGGATGGCCAAGGATACAAGTGAGGTAACTATCACTAAAAGGTTAGCATAGCTAGTGGAGCCATTAGTAGTTAGCAGCCATGAGTTTTCTTTTCTTTTTACTTTGTTTTAGAAATATACCAAAATCACAAATATATTCTTTTCTATGTTTCCCACTTCTTTGTTTTCACCATATCTTTCTCTTTCCATTTTTTATTTTCTTTTCTTTTCATTCTTTAAAACATATAAGAACACTTAATACACACTTGAATCAACCAGTAAAGTTTCTATCGCTTCCCGTCCTTGTGGATTCGACCCGTTTAGCCTCTATGCTATAACGTATCGAGGAATCCAAAGCACGGACTTTTAACTCGTAATTTCAAAACACACACTTTTCGTGCGTGATTTTCCCCGATCAGTACGGGGCGAGGTCAAGGAGGTTGCAGGTGGCGAGGTGAGACGAGGTCGAGGTTGTATGGTGATTGTCGGGGATGAGGTTGTCAAGGTCGAAAGTATCGACTGAAGGGTAGAGTGAGGAGGAGAGAAGGCAATGCAGGCTTGCGAGCGAAGGCCGATAGCAGATGGTGAGGTTGTGATGAGTAGGATTCAGTGAAGGCTTGTGACAACAGTAGGGGAAGAGGGTGGTCCAGTTGGCGCTGGTGGCATAGGAGAGGAAGTTGGTGGTGGTAGTTTGGGTGCAGGCTGCACGAGGAGGCGATGGTGGTGATAATTGTGATCATCATCTATATTTTAACCACTTTTTATGCCTATTTTATTACACATTTAATTCTGCATGGATTTTTTGGTTTATATTTGTACAAAAATTAAGTCTAGAGCACAAATTAGAGAAAAGAGATTAAAAAGTGAAAATTTGATATTAAAAAGATGATTGCAGTAGTATATTTTAAGATTTAGACATCGAGAGATAGAAAAAACTTACCAACAGAGACAACATAACTTATAGAAGATGATTCTAAAATTTGCGGATTAAAAGTCAAAGTCCAATGACTGCCCAACCGTTGACTTCAGCTACGTAGCCAAACACTATTCAAAACAGAGACCAAAACAGAATCAATTTCGGATTCAGACTTGACACATTTCAGTGTTTTGATCATAACTTCACTAAGAAGTCCAAACTGATAATCCAAGATGCTACAAATAAATGATTTAAAGGCTATTATTATTATGTTGGTAACTTTTTCCAATTCTATCATTTTATATCTTATATTCAGAAATTACCACCAGGTAACTGCAGTCTATTCAAAATTGAATTTATACATCGAGTTGATATTGGATTAGAGGTCCTATTATATTCCTTATTGTAATTGGCTCTAAGAACTATATAAAAAGCTACAATCTCTTATAGTTAAATAATTTAAGGATAAAAATAAGTTTTACGATTAGATTTTAGTTTCTCCCTTGTAATACTCTTTCTTATATAAATTCTGGTCTTTGGAGAAGAGGTGTTGGTGCGTTGGAAGAAAAAAATTAGAGGAGAAGCAACAACTAAAGATTATACATGATCCCTAAATTGGTATTATCCTTCCCCTTCTATTCTAATTTATTATATGAATATAGAAATCATGTTTATTACATTCCTTTGCAATTTCTTTATTATGGACTAAATCTCCAGAATTGGGGCACTGATGTAGGTAATTTATATGCAGATTTAATCTTTTTGCTTTGTGTTAGTTTTATTTTACTACTTTGTTCTTAATATTAGGTTCTTACCATGTTAAGTTTTTATTTGTGTTCCTCAAGTATTTAGTTGATGTACACAACTATATTGATAGTTAATTTTGAGACTGAAAGGAGATAATTTAGCAACACTTCTAGAAATAAAAATCACAACTTGACATGTTGATACCGAGAAGCGATACATAAGTTGTACAATCATATGAGAAAGATCCACTAAACTTAATGTATTTTTTTAACTTGTAAATCTACTAGATCGAGAGATTGTAGGTTCTTGATTAAAGGACAAAATTAGTGTTGCACAAGAGAGAATACTAGTTGAGATAGAACTTTCGATTGTTAATATGAGTAGTATGTAGTTACTAGCACAATCACTTGTTAATTCAAATTATTAATTGTTGAAATCAATTGCCCTAGTGTTTTTTTTATCCAAAGCCAATATCTTTTTAATCTATTTCACTTTTATATCTTTATCATTCTTTCAAATAAAGCTTTGATTTAACACACATTTGGTAATTAATAAGAAAACAATCCTCGTGAGTTCGACACTCTATTTATTACTTTATTACCTGTAAGCAATTGGTGCACTTGTAAATTCGCAACATCAAGTTTTTGGCGTCATTGTTGGGGATTGTTTATCTTTATTAATATCATTATAATTTGACTCTAGTTTTACTTTGAAATTTATTTTTATTTTATTTTTATTTATTTTTCTTTTATTTCATGCCTATAGATCACAACTTTCAAGGGTCCTCTCAAACATTTAAGCAAGCGTGTATGTGGTGTGGAGAAAATCATGCATGTATTAATTGTCCAATTATAATCAACACCTACAATCCAGCTTGGGGAGTTCTTGAACAATATTTTTAGCCCCAAACAAAGCAGCTTGAATTGAAGAAGATCTTGAGCACAGTAAGAAATTATCGAAGAGGCTGAAGCACATGAGAAGAAAGAATCATGCACTAAGGAAGAGTCTGAGTGGTGCATGGAGGAGTCTGAGTGTGCATGGAGGAGCCTGAGTGGCCCGTGTGTATAAAAAATTTGCCACAGATACCTCAATGCCGCAGATACAAGAAACAGAGACCACAAAACATATGGAGGTGGAAGTAGGAACCTGCTCGCAAAATTTCAATAGTCGGCTGAGCAGCTGACTGGTTAGCTGGACAACTGACCCTTCGTTGAATGAGAGCCTCCCCCAGAGCCTACAATAAGCACTGAGGAGCTTGAAGTTATGCTCAAGTCTAAAATTTCTTTCGAAAGAAATAAACTTGATTTGAGTATTTATACATTTAATGAGACACCATCTGAACAATCATTTGAAGATACCATATTTGGTGAATCAACAAGTTTATATAATTTCAAGTATTTATCTGAAAATATTGGGTGTGAATTTGTGCAGGATGATGACGCTTTGCCATATGATATATCGATATTGGTAGGATGATCCGATGAATGAACAGTGCAATGAGGGCTAATAAAAAAAAGTGTAGACCAAAATTGACAAAGACAAGAAACAATTGGAAAGGCTCCCCGTGAAGTTGACAAAGAAGTTGAGCTCATTTAAATATTCTTTAAAGAGAACGCATTGAGAAAGTGGCAAGCATTCTCATGGACAGAATCGATGAATTAAGATAAAGAGATTAATTGTTATAAATATAAATACTAACATTTTTCTTTTTCTTCTTTTTCTTTTTCTATACCCCGGCTCAGAACTAGTGCTTCAAATTAGAAACAGAAATACATGATGAGCCAACTTGATAAAACAATGTAGCGACCAAAATTTGAGGATTAGAGGAGTAAAAAGTGCGACTGTGCGGCTGAAGTGACAGCTGCTTAGCTGAATAATTTCAGAATTACAAGTTCAAATTTTTCCCAGATAAGTATCTCTACAGTTGGTTATTTATGAACATGATTTTTTTTCTAAAGTTGATATACATGATTTTTCACTGCTTTGACAAATTTCAATTAACATACGTTGACTTTTGGGAATGGTATTTATTTTGTTATTTTACATGTGATATGGATTTGTCTTGGACGACATGAGGTATGACATGGCTTAGGTATGGGGGAGGGGCTTATGATTTTTCTTTTTCTTTTACTTTCCTTTATTTTAGGTTAGAATTTTAATTTTTTTTCTAGGATTTTTCTATTTCTTTTCTTTTACTAGATTTTTTTTACTAATTGAAAAAAATTCAAAATTTCTGTATGTTTATCTAATTTTAAGGGATTTAGTGTCTAAATATTTAAATTGGATAGAGATATCAATTTGATAGATTCTTTAATTCTTTGAGAAGAGATGAAAATTGAATGCCATATAGAATTTGTCTACGTGAATATGTATCTTATCTACACTTAAACATTGGTTTAAGCTTGGAATGATGAGGATTACTTAATACTTGAAAAAGAAAATAGAACCTAAATTATTGATTAGCTACAGATTTTGGACTCAAAAAGCCTTAGTATTTACGTGATAGATTGTCAGGTAAGTTGAAAAAAGTTATATGTATTAATAAGTCTAAGAATCAATTAGTTAGATATCTTAACATCAAGAAGCCTTGATATTTACACAAAAGAGAACTGAATGAGTTATATGTATGAAAAAAATAAAGAAAGAAGTGCTTAAAGGGCAATGAAGTGGTAATACTTTGAAACTTCTATATTACAAAAATATATTTAAGTATAAAAAATTGAATCAAAGTATGAAGATAAGAGTTCTCACACGTTCACAAAGATGTATATGTCACAAAGATGCATACGATCGGAAGATTTAGGAAGGATGGTGGGATATGCATGGATTTAAAGTCTCTAGGATGAGAAGATGAGATTTCTTGATAGGAGATTGGACTTGAAGATGATTCTTTATGAAAACTATTGAACTTATTTACTAGTGGTACTCATTGACCAAATTTTTTTCTTTATTCTTCTTTTCTTTATTTTTCAGTTATCCTTATTTTTCTTTATCCTTATTTTCTTAACCATTTTTTATAATTTTTTAAATTTTGTGGGTATATTCACCCCATACCTCTGTTGGTATTTTTTTGAATTTTGTGGGTATATTCACTACAAAAGTTATTCCAACGAAAGTGAGTTGGAAATTTTATTTTATTTTTAAGATTTTTATTTTTATATTTTCTTTTTAGAGGATTTTACTTATAAACTAGCAAAAGTTAGGTATGGGGTATGATAATTATTATTATCATCAATACTTTGATCACTTTTTATGCTTATTTTGTTTCATATTTAATTCTAAATGAGTGTTTTTGTTTATGTTTATGCAAAAATTAGATCAAGAGTACAAATTAGAGAAAAGAGGTGAAAATCTGAAAATTTGATGTTTAAGAGATGATTATAACATATATTTTAAGATCTAGACATCTAAAGACAAAAAAGACTTGCCAACAGAGACTACATAATATATAAAAGAGGATTCTAAAATTTGAAGATCAAAAAGTCAAAGTCAAATGGCTGCCCAACATTGACTTCAGCTTTGCAACCGAATGCTGTTCAAAACAGAGACCAGAACAGATCAGATTTGGATTCAGACTGGACGTAGTTCAGTATTTTGATCATAACTTTCGCTATAAAAGATCAAATCTGATGATTCAAGATATTATAGAAAGATCATTTAAAGGGCAATAATTTAGTTTTCTATTTAATCATTTAATGGCCCGTTTTCAATAATTACCGCCAGGTGGTTGTAGTCCAAATCAAAATTGAATTTCTATGTCGAGTTGAAGTTGGATTATCCTATTATATTTCTTATTATAATTGGGTCCGAGGTCTATATAAAGGGCTTCAATCTCTTGTAATTAAATAATCTAAAGATAGGCGTCACAGTGGAGGAGAGAGGAAAAGGTGGCGACGGAGCTTGTGTATGGAGTGGAGGAAGAAGGTTAGGGAAGGAGAAGATGCGAAAGAGAGAAAGACAGAGTACTTGAGGGAGAGGTAGCACGAGTGAGAAGAAGACATGGGTGAAGTGGGGGAAGGAAGAGAGAGAATTGGGCTAGGTGCTTGGGTTCAATTAAATAAGAAGAAATGATTGTGGACTAGGCTTTAAAAGAAATGAGAAGAGAAAATATGGTGTGCTGGGCTTGGGCTCAGAATAAGAGGGAAATGGGAAGGAAAATTGATGTGGGTGCACGTTGGGCTTGATTATTTTTTGATTTATTTTAGTTTTCTTCATGGGCCTTGGGCTCAGGCCAGAAATGAAATGGAAAGAGCAAAGAAAACGGAAAAGGAGAATTTGCCTGGGCTTATATATATATATATATATATATATATATAGTGGCAATCCGTTGAGAAAGCTAGCTTTTGTGAGAAGACAAGAAGAGAGCAGAGGAGCCGTGAGATTATCTTTTGAGTGGTTAAGATTAGCTTTTGGGTGGTTAAGTTAGTTTTGAGTTGATTAATTTAATTTTTGAGCTTTAGTATTATTTTCTAACCACCCAAAAACTAATCTGGTTCTAATGCTCTTTTCTTATCTTCTCATGCAAGCTAGCTTTCTCACCATATCATTATTATATATTTGTGTGTGTGTGTGTATATACACATACATATATATAAATATATATATATATATATGTATATATATATTTATATATGTGTGTGTGTATGTATGTATATATATATATATATATATATATATAGAAAAATGTATATCAGCCTGCGGGCTGAGAGTACTCTCTCAGCCTGCGGTGACGTGCCTCACTTTGTCACTTCACTGACTTGCGGCACGCTTTTAGGAAGAAGTTAAATTACCAAATACTCCTTATGAAAGCAACTCTTTCGGTAACCTTCCTTATTGTTTATTATTATTTTCCCCCCTTTTTTTTGCCGCTCTTTATAGGTTTTAGGTTATTCTATATGAATTACTTTTCCCCCTATTTCCTTACCTCTTTTTGAAAGATTTAGTTTCTCCTTTTCAGCCTGCGATAATTTTTTTTCTGAAAATATAAAATCTTTTCAGATCAATTTTTTCTCCAAAATATTTAATGTCGACGTCTGAGCAGTCTACTGGCGATCTAAATATGGAAGATATTGCATCTGGTTCTAGTTTCTCTCAGAATATTGAAAATCTTGAAGGGTTGACATCTTTGCATGTCGATCAACAGGTTTAATTGTTTCATTTTTTTTAAAAACAATTTCTTAAATATTAAATTTTTTCTCTTTAAGTCTATGAGGTACTGCGACCTATAACAAATAATTTAAAGTTTCAGAAATGCGACCGTTTTAATATTCGGTCGCAATTTGAAAATAATCTCCGGTTGTGAAATCTTTTTTTTTTGGGTATGCGTCTTAGGTCGCAGTCTTTTGTAAGGAGTAATATAGCTTTCTTCACATACGGGTAACTGCGACTTAAGTCGCAGTCTTTGGTAAGGAGTAATATAGATTTCTTCACATACGGATAACTGCGACTTAAGTCGCAGTCTTTAGTAAGGAGTAATATAGATTTCTTCACATACGGATAACTGCGACTTAGGTTGCAATCTTCATTAAAGGAGTATTATAGATTTCATGTCGTATGTGAAATCTTAATTTTATTTACTGCGACTTAGGTCGCAGTCTTTAGTAAGAAGTAATATAGATTTCTTCTCATACGGATAACTGCGACCAAGGTCGCAGTATTTGATAAGAAGTAATATAGTTTTCATCTCTTATGCGACCTTGGTCGCATTTATATAACTTATATTTTATAATACAGTGATATCTAAAAAATATTTATATTCATTTAATTCGTGAAATTGTTTTTTTGTAGGATATGAATGCACATGGAGAAATGTCTGGAAGCTCAGATAAATTTATAGGGAAACAGTTCCTGTCGGATATGGAAGCATACAATTTCTACAATTGTTTTGCAAGGAATAGAGGTTTTAGCGTGAGAAGAAAAGGTACAGATAAAATTATGCAATGTTTATAAATAAATCTATAGAAATGTTTATAAATTAAATCAATACAAACAAAAAAATTATGCAATGAATTGCAATTGCAATTATTTTTACATTTATAAAATAAAAAATTGTTCTATACCAATAAATTCTCAACTGTTAATCATTAAATATTGTCCTTCGTATAATTTCTGTTTCTTCATCCCAACTCTTCTCTCTATCTGCAAGTATCATGTATGCAAGCTCACTTCTTAGTCTCTGTACATCAGCATCCGTAACATCATCAACAGCTGATGGACTACCAAACACTATACTTTCCATGTACTTGCATACATATACACCGCAATCAACACTGAAAATTCCACAGAGTAATCATTAAATGAAATTAGATTTCAAAAAAATATATATGAAAGGTAGAAAATATGAAAGGTAAGGAGATGTCAAAAAATTATATACCTGTTTGTTTGTTTGGGGCATCTTCTGTATTTTATATTTATTTTTCTCATTAATTTATTGAAATCAATCTGAAAAATCTTTATTAATATTTCTTTCTGCAATGTCAATAGAAACAAAAATTAGTATTAATAAAATTAAATGCCAGTTTTCAGTAATCGAAATATTAAATTTCAACTCACCATTGTTTTTGCATCTTTTTGGTAAAGATGTAATATACTACTTTTTTTGTCAGCTGGAACCAAAGAGTTGTAAAAAATCCACTCTTGTGTATCGGCATCAAATACCAACAAGGTCCAGTGAAATCCGGGTTCGTCGGCACTATGTTTGTGTTTGATCGGGAAGAACATGTACTGCACATCAGCTGTCCAGTTTTTCAACAGCTTCTGCTTGATGAAATGATCTTCCAAATCTTCACTTTTATTTACAACACAGTGCTGCGGACGAGAAGAAAAAATAAATAAAATACAAAATGAATTTAAAATATAAAAAAAAATTAATTAAAATAAGAAGTCATTAAGTCAAGACAAGACACTGCGATCAAGGTCGCAGCGTTTCTTATTAGCTTATTTTTTAACTGCGACCTTAGTCGCAGTACATGAGTTAGTCGCAATACATCTTAATTATAAACTGCGACCTAAGTCGCAGTACATGCCTACACAGATAGAGAACATGAGTTAAGTCGCAATACATTTTAACTATAAACTGCGACTTTAGTCGCAGTATAATAGTTAGTAGCAGTACATTTTAATTATAAACTGCGACCTTAGTCGCAGTACACTCCTACACAGAGATAGAATATAAGTAATCTGTTCCACAATTGATATTACAGTAAACCGTAAAGGAGAAAGTAGATTTTTACCCAAGCTTCGCTCCGGAAGAATATGCTTTTTAATCCTTTTCCCTTCTCTAGATGCTGCATGTAAAAATAAATGATATTTGCATCTAAGTCTCTACTGAATATCAGGTCCTCAATGTCATTCCTTGTAATAATGATTCCGTTTTCGGTATCCTGATACGCAGTAGAGCTGCAAGATATTCAAAACAAAGTTAGTAATTTAAATGTTCTTATATAAAGGTATAACAGATTTTTTTGATATGAATTAACTTACTCAGAGAAGGACTTGTCGAAGAAATTTTTTATAAGAGCTTGTTGATGGGGCTGCAGAATTCTGTATGCTCTGGTTTCGTTCAATTCTCTCGATTTTGGCTCAGTAGAGAAAATCTCTTTGTCGCCGAAACCAGTGGCAGAACTCACAGCCGCAGGCTGTGGAAGAGGATGTTCCTTTTTTTTCTTCTTCTGTTTTGGATATACGAAGTCGGAGTCATCGCGATCTCTTTCAGCGCGCTTGCGTTCTTTGACTCCCCTTTCAATAGTTTCTTTAGAGCATTACAAAACAGTTTCTTTTGAGGATTGCTTCTGAGGCGGAGTATGTTCTTGAATTTCTTCTTCAGAAGCTCTATCTCTTTGGATTTCTTGAGTCATTTGAGTTATATTCAGAGAAAAACTTGGCATATCTTCTCCAGTAATATTTAAAATAGACTCAGAACCCATAATTTTATCCTCTTCCAGATTTTTCTTCTTCTCCTCTTCAGCCTGCTTCTCCATCTGTTCCTTCATTCTTTTGTGCTCCTTTTCCTCTTCAACCTTCCTTCTAATTTGCTCTTCCGCCACT
>JAVJIF010007517.1:65000-190000 GCA_038442645.1 Agave tequilana
TGTAAGGTTACAAGAGAGTTAGGCTTAAACTACAAGTTAATTTGCTTTTAACTTTGCTGTTCTTCTTTTGTCAGAGAAAAATTCTACACTACCCTTCGAGGGGAATTTTGGGGTGCTGTGCTTCCTCTGGGGCCTTAGTTTTGTACTCATTTTATGTATTATACTTACCAAGTAAAAGGAACGGGAAAAAAAATTCCTTCCTTATTCTTGTCTTTGAAGCTTGTATACACACACACAGACAAACCCAACAACAAACAACAAACGTCCCTCCAAGTACTCCCTTCTTCTATGGGCAAAATAGCCCTAGATTAACTTCAAGTTTAACCTGTTATTTCATTAAACCTAAACTCTTAAATCTTTTAACATCAAAAACTCTACAGTCCATGCATGATCTTTCATGCTAGTTGGTGCATCATGCACCAATGGTTGAGTGCCAGTAGGGGCAACCCCTGTTGGTGCAAGTTGGCACCAACAGTTATTTTGGATGCACCCACGGATGCGACCATTTGTTCAATAAATACTATAATGCTAGAATTAAATAAATATTTATTTCCACGTAGGATATGTGGGTCTTATGTTGTGACGAGATTTGCATGCCCCTATGTTGCACCAACAGTTTTAACCACAGGTGCAGTGTTAGCATCTGTGTAGAACGTGACATTGTGTTTTATTGAGAATGACACGTAATTTGCCCATGTGTATGTTTGCACCAACGGTCAATTTTAAAATATTAAATAAAACATGTATAATTATTTATTGAACAATAATATTCAAAATGAATCACAATTATTGAGTACCTGCATTAATATAAACTCCAGCCTGACCTAACCTCCAAATCCGCTCCATCCGCCTCGAGCTATTGCATCGAACATCTCTCCCACGCCAGCATTGCTTTGCCTCAGGATGCATGTAGATCTCCATTTAATAAAGTTGTAAATAATGGACTATATGGAGATGGAGCGGGAGATGAAGCTGGCCAAGATGGAACTGGAATTATATATTGGGTTGGATGATACCAAGGTGATGTGACTGGTGCCCATTCAAAATCTATATAAAATGTTGGAGTACTAGATGAACCTCTTCATGAAAGCATAATATGATTACATATCAATTTTGCATATTAATTGCTATATTTTCATATTTATCTTTTATTAAACAATACTATTTAATTCTCTTTTTGCTTAGTTATGTGCAGACCTTTATAAATAAGAGAAGAGAAGAATGAAGCCCAAAGAGCCCAATTAATTCAGAGTTTAAAGCAATCCTATTTGGAGATCATATTTGGAGTTTAAAAGGAAATTCAAATTAAATTCTGAGTTCTAAATCAATTTAGACTCAGATTCAGCCGGGATACATTTTAATATTTTGATCATAATTTTCACTACAGAAATTCAAAATCGATGATTCAAGATGATATAGAAAGAAGATTTAAAGGGCTACAATTCTTATGTTGACCACTGTTTTTCGTTCAGCCATCTGATGAGTCATTTTTAGCAATCAACATGCTGACTTGCTGCAGATCAATTCAGAGTTGAATTCCCACATGAATTGGAGTTGAATTAAAACTCCTAATGTGTATCATATTGTAATTAACTCTGAAGCATTTTTAAAGAGCTGAAATCTCTTATAATTTAGTATCTCAAAGCAGAGATCAAACACTAGAGTTTTAGATTAGTTTAGATTTTTCTTTTTCTGTTTCTTCGTAAACCAAGATTAGAGAAGAGATTTATAAGAGTAAGAGAGAGAAGGGTTGTACTGAAAGTGACATTAATGTAAGTTTTCTCCTTTCTTTCATATTTTTTCAAGTTAATTAAATGTTTTCTTTATTTTTCTTCTTGTTTTTCTTGGTATTTTACCACTAGTGTTGACTTGTTGGCCCAAGTTTACAATCTCCTGGTTTGATGGTTTTGATGATAATAAAACATATGTGGTTATTTAGTACTAATCATGTTCAATTTTTTAAGTATATTTCAGGATTCTAAGGATTCAAGGAGCTTTCTTCCTCTAAAGTAAGGTGTTGGAGACTCAAGAAGATTTAAATACGAGATTAAAGCTCAAACCACTCAACGTCGCTAATGGAGAAGTTCGGTTGAAGATCTTGTAGTCACTTAGAGTCTTGTGAGATATTAGTTTGTTAAACTGTAGAATATAGTAGTGTTGCTCAAGAAGTTACACGTACAAAATACACGATTTCAAAAAATATAAGTTTTAATAGTATTGGTATTTTGCATATTTGGTTTTGATACATCTCTCATAGTTTTTTCAAAATTTTATAATAAGTTTAGAACATGTATTTTATCACCTCTACATTGCTACATTACCTATAAACCAATATAAAATATTTTGAAAATTGTTTGAGACTCAGAAACAATACAGAAAACTGTTTCTAGACGGAACGGTCGACCTGTGCCCATATCAGGCTAAAACGGTCGACCGCCCGATAGATCGGGCCTTTGACCTAGGGGCATGCTGATTGTTACACATATTTGCATATTTTACCACTTCCATACCATGCATATTGTATATAAAAACGTGATTTTTAATCCTTTCCTCTCTATTTTTTTGCAGGTCCACAACTTAAAAGAGAGAAAGCCCATTAATCTCTTTAATTAGCAATAATTAAAGAGATTAATTCAAAAGCCCAAAAAAGAAGCCCAAGATTTGAATCTGGATTCAGAGAGATCCGCGCGCCAACTGAATCTTCCAAAAGGCCACGTGGATAACAACCTCGCAACGAACCTGTACCAGAAAATCTGGGCTCAACGGCCCAGATTTTGCCGCCAAAACCTGGATTTTCCCGCGTATCTGCGGCGGTTATGAAGCCGTTAGATCCCAGATTTTGCGCCAACAACCTGGCTCTCGAAACTTCTCACTGAGGGCTATAAATAGAGGACCAGGGTCTGCACAAAGGAAATAGAGAAGAGAGAGGAGAGAACTAGGAAAACTCTTGTATTTTGTTTAGTCTTCTCCTAGGTTTTAGTCTCCACCTTCTTCCTCCTAGAGATTTTGTCAAAGAGAGAGAGTGAGTGCTGTTGAAAGCTTGTAATCAAGGAAGGTGACATCACTTGTACAAGAGTTAATCAAAGCTTCGTCTTCTCTTTACAAGCTCTAGTACGTTTTAATTTGCATTGCTTTACTTACTTTGCTTTACATCATGAATTGTAGCTTTGTTACTTGTGTAATGGAGAGCTAAATTTCTATTGCATGGCTAGCTAACAAACTTACATAGCTAACTTCTATCTCTTTGGATGATTGCTTATCTTTACACTTGCATTGTGAAGAGTTTCTTTTACTTACCAAGGAAGTAGAGTTGCTTTCCCTTGGTCAATGCTTGTTCAAACTCCATATGACTCATGTGTACCTCATTTAGAGCCTTGTCTAGAACAAGAGCCTTGATGGAACATGGAGATGGATCACCAACATATGCTACTTGTATAGTAGAACAACTTCTTTACTTCAAGCTAATTTGTAGTTATGTCTTGAATGGTTAAATGAATGTTGATTCTTCTAACTTAGCATCCCTTGAGTACCAATCCTAGAGTTCATCATTGATAATCTATCTAGAGAGCCAATGAATCAATATGAGGCTTCAAGCTAAGAACTAAAGGAACACTCATCTTCAAAACGGTAAAGTACTTGAACAAACAAGCAAAGTCATATCTATTTGCCAATGAATCAACATGAGGCAATCAAGCATCACCATTGAGTATAGTAAGTTAGCGAAGTAAAGTTAGCTAGCCATGTATTTTCTCATCTAAAGTCTTCCAAACATTTTCTTTACTAGCTTCTTTTCTCTTAGCAATACACTTTACTAAAGTTCTTTTGATTTCTTTTCCATCATGCATAAATCAACCACTTCTTCTATTTTCTTTTCCATGTTTCTTGCATTTGTGTAAATACAAAGAAGAATCTTCATTTTCTTGTTTCACTTCGAACCGTAACGCTTCCATCGCTAGCTCTCCCGGAGAATCGACCCGGTATAGCCTTTGCTATAACGGAGATTGGAAAGGATACATTGACCTTATAAATACAATTGTTGATTGATCAAGCACAAAGGTTGATTCTAAACCTTCTCTTTTCTCTATAATATCTGTGCAATCTACAACACGATTCTTTCCCAATCAAATTTTTGGCGCCGTTGCCGGGGAGAGCAACGGATTTTCTTTAAAGTGAAAAACTAAACGAATCTTCTTCTCTGTTGCAGATTACAGGTTGAAGAAACAGGAAAATTTGCATTGCAGTATACATATAAGTGGACCTGGGCCTCTGCTCTCGAAAGCAGAGACCAGGATCCCTCTGAATTGCCGCAAATTCTAGGATTTTGCCGCAGAATTGCGGCAAGGAGGAGTTGACTACTGACCACTTTTCTACAGGGCTTGCTTCTCTGCAAAATACAGCTGCTGCAATACTTTAAATCTTATTTGCTTCACCTGATATCTGCTAATCAACAGTAAAAATTTGTTGCAAAGTTAAAAAAAAATTGTTTAGACATTTGCATTCTAGGCACGTGTCTTTCAATTCCTTTAATTTTACTGTTGAAGAGTGCTGGAGGCAAGGTACGTAAGCATAGCATATAGACTAGGACTCACTCTTTGTTTGATTTAATTAAGCTTTGAGTGAACCTTGTTTGTTATATTGTACACTTGCACGAATCAACTTTAAGGGCATCACCCATAAAAAAATAAGGTGGGGATTTTATCACCTCTTCCTTAGCCCACAAATCATTTTCCCACGCACTCACAATCCTAAGCTTCTAAATAAAAATTGCTAGACGCTGGCCCTAGGGACATTCGGACTCACTTAGGAGATTATCCTAAGGGGGAAAAGTGTTGGAAAGTGACTTTTGTAAAATCAGTGTCTAGGAAAGGGGTTGAGGGCCGAAAGCCCGAAGGTTGCTGGTTACTTAATTAAGGAACGTCTCTGACGGAAACCTCCCACCAACCTTACCCTTACCTGGCTGATTTGCTTATAGTCAAAGTCTACACCAAACCTTCTGTGGACGATCTAAAGTTAGAAGTCGTCTAGGTCCAGGAAACCTAGAAAGCTTGGATTGATTTTTCTTTTTTCTTGATTGTTATTTTTCATTTTCCGCCTGTGTGATCGGTGCATGTTGATTGTGTAATTGTATGCAAGAGTGGTATCGAGATCCGAATTCTGCTAGGCTTGTAAGAACTTCTACACTGCCACATACACCACCATTCGACACAATCATGACCACCAATGTTTCGTTGCAAGACAAGTTCTATCCTATTCGCACATCACTTCCATCTTGCATTCTCCTCCCAAATACAAATGGAAATAACTTTGAGTTAAAGCCCCAGTTCATAAACACACTTCCACGATTCCATGGCCTTGAATCTGAGGATGCGTACTTCTTCATTCGGGAGTTTGAAGAAGTATGCCTTATGATGAGAATTTCCCAGTTGACCGAAGATGCTGTCAGACTTAGGTTTATACCTTTTGCACTTAAGGATATTGCTAAGAAGTGGCTTTATAATCTCCCAGTTAGCTCAATTTCTTCTTGGGATGATTTCGTTAAGGTCTTTCTTAAAAAGTTTTATCCTATCCATAAGACAACCATTATGAGGAAGAATATAATGCAATTCAAACAAGAAGCAAATGAACCGTTTTGGAAGTACTTTGAGCGCTTCAAAGACCTAGTAGCCCTGTGTCCCCATCATGGTATAGAAAAATGGCGTCAGTGCCAGATTATCTATGATGGGCTTGATTATCAGACTAAGACGCTCCTTGAAACCATGTGTCAAGGAGAATTCTTAAAAAAGGATGAAGATCAGGGTTGGGATCTTTTTGAGGCTTTAGTTGAAAAGACAATCCAGTGGGAATCATGTACTGAGAAACCCACACCCACAACTTCCAGAACTGGTTTACACTCCATAGAATCCTCGATAGCTGCAGAAGCTAAAATTACACAATTGATGAAGAGGATTGAGTTGCTAGAGTCGAGGGAAAACTCTGCTGTGAATCAGGTCAACCCATCTGTGGTAAATCCGGGTTGTACCTACTGCCATGATCTGAATCATCTGTTTGAGGAGTGTCCAGTGTATCAAACTCAAATGTTTCAGGAGAGTACGAATGCCGCGTACACCAGACCCACTTACAATCCTTACTCCAAAACCTATAATCCTGGATGGCGAAACCATCCTAATTTTTCTTGGAGTCAGTCTGGTCCTGAGCAGCCGAGACAACCATTTCCACAACAATATCCTGCTCAGTCTCATCCACCAACTTACCACCAGAACCCACCAAATATCCATTCATACCAGAGCCCACCAAGATTCCAGTCATATCAAAATCCTGTGCCTTACCAAGCAAATTTTCCGCCCCAGTATCAGCATCATCCACCACCCAATCCTTCAGACAAGAGAATTTCTGATTTGGAGAAAATGATAGAAACTTTATCTAAGACCCAAGCTTCAATAATGAACAATCAGCAGCAGGACATGAACAAATTGCAAATCCAGATAGGGCAGTTGGCTAACACTCTGACTGAAAGACAAAAAGGAATGTTGCCTAGCCAACCTGTGCCAAATCCCAAAGCCAATTTTCCCCTGAACAAAGTTGAAGACTTGGGCCCCAGCCAATGCCAAGCTATTCAAATCCTTAGATCTGGGAAGCATGTAGATAATAAGGTTTCGAATCAGTCTCCCAAATCTGTGCCACCACCTTCTATTCCAAACCAGCCCTTGCAAGACAATCCTTCATCAAGCACACAACCATCCACTTCCCAGTCCAAAGGAAAAGAGAAAGTTGATGAGCAAACATACAAGCCTGTTGTCCCGTTCCCAAATAGGCTTACAAATCATAAGATAAATGCTCACATGGAGAAGATAAGAGAGATATTCAACCAAGTACAAATTAATGTCCCTCTCTTAGATGCCATTCAACAAGTCCCATCCTACGCCAAGTTTCTGAAAGAAATGTGTACCAAAAAGAGAAAAGCAAATGTCCCTAAAAAAGTCTTCTTGGCTTCCAACATAAGTGAACTGCTCAATGGTCCGATCCCTGTGAAATACAAAGATCCAGGGAGCCCAACCATTTCTTGCATCATAGGGCAGACCACCATAAATAAGGCTTTGCTTGACTTGGGCGCGAGCATCAATCTTCTCCCCTTTTCAGTCTATCAGCAGTTAGGGTTAGGCAACCTTCGTCCTACCCAGATGACTATACAGTTGGCTGACCGCTCTGTAAAGATTCCCAAGGGGGAGATTACAGATGTTTTAATATGGGTCGGGGAATTCATTTACCCCGTAGACTTTGTTGTTCTTGAAACACAACCCGTACAAAATCACAGAGCGCAAACACCTGTCATTCTCGGATGTCCTTTCTTAGCCACAACGAATGCGATCATCAACTGCCGAAATGGATCGATGCGTCTAACGTTCGGAGATATGACGAAAGAGGTGAATGTCTTCCATCTGGGGAAGCAGCCAAGGGATGTGGATAATGATTCTTTCGAAGTGAACTTGATTGAGGGTTTGACTAGTGAACATGTCGATGAAGTGGAGTATGAGTCTGAAGAAGAGTTTGAGTTGGAGTCGGATGACTTCAACCTTGATCAGATTGTTGGACCAAATGTTGAAAGGACTACTAATTCCACCCCTATTCTTCCCTTGCACCATGAACAACCAGTGATAGATCCGGTCCCTTATTCTGAGCTTAAGGTTCTTCCCGACCATCTCAAATACAAGTACTTGGATGAGAAGGAATCCTTTCCAGTAATCATTGCATCCAATCTCACTAAACAACAAGAAGAGGACCTTCTGACTGTGTTAAGGGAAAATAGAGAGGCCATTGGTTGGACCATTGCTGATATCAAGGGGATTAGTCCTTCCATTGTCCAACATAGGATTCATTTGACGGAAGATGCCAAGCCTAAACGAGACCCACAGCGTAGACTTAACCCCATTATGCAAGAAGCTGTTAGATCTGAGATTTTGAAACTATTAGACAATGGGATTATCTATCCCATATCCGATAGTCAGTGGGTTAGTCCAGTTCATGCTGTGCCTAAGAAAGCTGGATTTACTGTGGTGGAAAATGAGAATAAAGAATTGATACAAACACGTCTTCCAATGAAGATTCGAGTTTGTATTGATTACAGGAAACTGAACACTGCCACACGTAAAGACCACTTTCCACTTCCTTTCATTGATCAAATGCTGGAGAGATTGGCAGGACACGAGTATTATTGTTTCCTGGATGGATATTCAGGATATAATCAGATCCCAATTGCTCCCGAAGACCAAGATAAGACTACCTTCACCTGTCCTTTTGGAACGTTTGCATACCGTAGGATGCCCTTCGGCCTTTGCAATGCTCCTGCAACGTTTCAACGTTGCATGTTGGGCCTGTTTTCGGACATGGTGGAGAAATTTCTGAAAATTTTCATGGATGATTTTTCCATTTACGGGGATTCCTTTGAACAATGCTTGTATCATCTGAAACTTGTTTTACAACGCTGTATGGAGAAAAATTTGACACTTAACTGGGAAAAGTGTCACTTTATGGTCAAGCAAGGAATCGTACTTGGGCACAAGGTATCAAGAATAGGAATCGAGGTGGACAAGTCTAAAGTGGAAGTCATAACGAAGCTCACTGAACCAACATGTTTAAAGGACATTAGATCATTCTTAGGGCACGCCGGCTTCTATAGACGATTCATTCAAGGGTTTAGCAACATTGCAAGACCCTTGACAAATCTTTTAGGAAAGGATGTACCCTTTATATTTGATGAGGAATGTCAAAAATCATGGAAAGAGCTTAAAAGTAGACTTGTCTCAGCACCGATCATCTCTGCACCAGATTGGACCAAGCCTTTTGAGATTATGTGTGATGCCTCTGACTTTGCTATAGGCGCTGTTTTAGGGCAGCGTATTGATAATAGGCAACACGTAATCTATTATGCTAGCAGAACGCTGAATGATGCCCAACTCAATTACACAACTACTGAAAAGGAATTTTTAGCGGTTGTCTTTGCGTTGGAGAAATTTCGCCAATATCTGCTAGGGTCCAGGACGATAGTTTTCACTGATCACTCCTAAAATACTTGATGCAAAAGAAGGATGCTAAGGCAAGACTGATTCGATGGATACTTCTTTTGCAAGAGTTTGATTTGGAGATTAAAGATAAAACGGGCGTTGAGAACGTGGTAGCTGATCATTTGTCGAGAATCCCAAATGCACCTAAGGAGAGTATACCGATTAATGACGATTTCCCTGACGAACACATTTTTGGGATATGTGGAGAGCCCTGGTATGCTGACATTGTGAATTACCTTGCTACCAGGCAAATACCTTCTCATTGGTCAGGCCAGGAAAAACACCGTTTCATGCGCCAAATACGGTTCTTCTTTTGGGATGAACCGTATTTATTCAAATACTGTCCTGACCAAATCATACGTAGGTGCCTTCCTGAGGATGAACTTCAGAGTGTTTTGACATTTTGTCACAAATTAGCTTGCGGTGGACATTTTGGTCCACGGAAAACTGCTGAGAAAGTGCTTCAGAGTGGATTTTACTGGCCCACTCTCTTTAAGGATGCATATAATTTCTGCAAGCTTTGTGATAAGTGTCAAATGACGGGTCGTATCACACAGAGAGACATGATGCCCCTCACACCCATCTTGGAAGTCGAAATTTTCGACCTCTGGGGCATCGATTTTATGGGACCCTTTCCTCTGTCATACGGTAACCAATACATTTTGGTAGCCGTAGATTATGTTTCCAAATGGGCTGAAGCAATTCCTACAAGGACAAATGACAACCATGTTGTCATTAAGTTTTTAAGAGAAAACATCATCTCTCGCTTCGGAGCCCCCCGTGCGATAATAAGCGACAATGGGAGTCATTTTTGCAATAGGGCTTTTGAAGCCTTGATGCGTAAATACTCTATTACTCACAAATTATCCACGGCTTACCATCCTCAAACCAACGGGCAAGTTGAAGTCACGAATAGACAGATAAAACTCATTTTGGAGAAAACTGAAGGACAGAACCGTAAGGATTGGTCCATCAAACTCACTGATGCCTTATGGGCATACAGGACCGCTTACAAGACTGTCCTCGGTATGTCTCCATATCGAGTTATATTTGGAAAACCTTGTCACTTGCCAGTTGAATTAGAACACCGAGCTATGTGGGCTTTAAAGCAGCTAAACTTGGATTTGGATAAAGCCGGTGCATTAAGGAAGTTGCAGATATCTGAGTTTGAAGAGTTAAGAAACGAAGCATATGACAATGCTCGGATCACTAAACACAGAACCAAGCTTTTTCACGATAAATTCATTCACAGGAAAATTTTTGTCGTAGGACAAAAGGTTCTGTTGTATAATTCACGACTCCACCTTTTCCCTGGTAAATTGAGAAACAGGTGGTCTGGACCATACGTAGTGCACAAAGTCTTTTCCCACGGTGCGATCGAGATTCTTGACCCGAATAATGGCAACACATTCACTGTGAACGGTCAACGTTTAAAGCCATTCCTTACCACGGAAGTCGTGTCACAAGAAGTTCATGAATTAGGTCTTCACGACCCAGTTTATCTGTGACCATTCCATCTGTATAGTTTCCCGTGCATTTTCCTGAATATCATTTTGGGACCACACTTGTAAATAATTTTCTTTTACACTTTTTGTAAATAATACATAAAAAAATAAAAATAAAAATAAAAAAATTTAGGGATTTTTGTGCTTATAAAAGTTTCACATTCCTAGGAATTTCTCTTCCCTAAGATTCTATTCATTCCAAACTCCTTTGACCTAGGGTTGTAAATATACCTTTGACCTAGGGATAAAATTGGAAATCCCATTTTTTCTACCCCCTATAAATACTCTCCTCACCTACTCCTTCTCCCTCAAACTCAGACTTCCTCTCAGATCTGAGAACCTCCTTCAAGAGCTGACCTCTGCCAAATTTCCCTTCATCAGAATCCTCAGATCTGCCGCAAAAACCCATTTCCAGCCGCAGCTCCACCGCACTCCGGCCATCTCTGGCGCCCAGAAAAATTTTGGTCGGCTGATTTCCTCTGCTGCTGGCAGATCCAGAGCCATTCTTCCAGATTCTTTCCCGGGTGCCTTCTGCACAACTGTTTTTGGATTTCCCCCCATGATCTCCGGGGGTGGTTTGCAATTTCCTCTCTAAAATCCTTTGCTTTAAGATCCATTATCATACATGGCCCCGAATTTGTTTGTAGAAAGGGATTTTTTCATACTTTTGAATGATAGTGGGGGGTATGGGCACATCTTTGTGGATAGAATACGTGCATGGAATTGGTACTCTTTGGTCTATGATAACAATGACTACGATGCATATTATTGCCCTGATCTTGTCACTACTTTTTATAATTCAATTGATCATACATCTGTGAATTTTGACACGCACCAATTTGTAGTACACATGCCATTTGGTGACATCTTTGTCACAATCCCACTCATTTCTGAAATCACTGCTGTCCCCATTTATCCCCACCATAGTGACCCTTTGCCCTTGCTAGATTACATACCCATCATGGGGGTCCGTTGTACAATTCAGGACCGTGGGCTCAAAGTCAACACGACCTTTCGAAATGTTCATTGCATTGGACGTTGGGTCCAACGTAACATTTTTGGGCTTGACCACCAATCTTCCTTTAACAGACCCGTGTTACATATAATCCATGATTTAATGACACATAACCACACGGTCTGTTTGAATAGGGCCATCTTCCGTGCTATTCTTGACAATTCCTCCCGCACTCGGGGTGCAAAGCATTCCCATGCAATCTTAATCACACGTCTGTGTAAACAGTTCATATCAGACGCTGTCTTTAATACATTTGACCAAGTGCCTGTTACTGTAGAGAGACCCACAAACTCATATAATGGTTGCTTGCAGGCGCTCTGGACACCCAGTGCCCAGCCTGAGAATGTACCTGTGGAGTCCTCTTCAGAGGAAAGCCTGGAGGCGATAGATGAGCCCCAATTCTGGAGGCAGGATCCCCCAACTGAGTCACGAACCTTCATGTCCACCATCTGGAAGGGCATGAAGAAAATCTTCAGGGGTCAAGTGAGGCTGCGAAAGAAGGTAGAGGAGCAATCCTCTCGATTAGCTCGTATGGAGGCAACGTTGAGGAGATCCCAGTCGGCTGGACCTAGCACCACCGCGGGTCCAAAGCGACAAAGGGAGTAGCTTTATCCTTTACCTATTTCATGCATCATTTCATCTTGCATGCATTGGGGACAATGCATGAGATAGGTATGGGGGGGTAGATGCTAACTTAGGATTTTTCACTTTCTTTTTAGGCCTTTTATTTTTTAGGATTTTTCACTTTCTTTTTAGGTTTTTATTTTCTTCTAGATTTTACCTTTCTTTAGAGATTTTCTACTTTCTTTTTAGATTTTACTTTTTCTTTTAGAAAAATAATAAAAAAAAGAAGAAATTCTTTGATCCATGTTTAAAGAATCAAACTTGAAATTTAGGGATTAAGGAAGCTCTAAATTAAGATTTCTAATTATAAGTTGAAACGAGGAGTTTTGTTAGATTTATAGGTTAAGTAATAAAGGATTAGAAAAATTACTAGATTTTAATTCTTTCTTTAGATATAAACATTAAACATATTGAAGGATTAATCAAAGACTTTGTAATTTTATTTACATATATATAATAAAAAAATATAAAAGAAAAAAAAGAGATGTACATAAATAAATAATAAATACTTATCCACTGACTAAGCTGGTTAGCTGTGCCTCAAGAAGCATTGCCGATCACGCCTAAAGGTGGTTAAGTCCTTAAATTCCTTCGTGGCCTTTTTTACTCGAGACCTTAAACCCGAGGGATGTTTTCTCATCTGGTGCCCTAAGACCGTCTGGTTTGGGAGTCATCGGTTAAAGGCTCGCTACAAGGGTAAACTAGAAAGCCTAAGGATGCTAAGGAAATGTAAATAAATAAACATTGTAAATAAAATAAAAAAATATAATAAAAAAATATTATATATATTAGTAAATAAATGAACTTAGTCTAAGAAAGATCCTTCATATTTATAGATGTATATATCCTAGGATTGATGCAAAATCCGGTTTTTGATCTTTTCCCTAAAATCTTAACCTAAGCTGAAAACAAAACTCCAATTAGACACTTATAAGAGGAATGAAAAGTTTAGGGTAACCTGAAACCTATAGCTCAAGTTAGATCTTTAAAACATGGATCAAAAATTTCACTAACCCTTTTATTTTTCTTTATGGATTTTGTGGGTGCAATCCGCTGAAAACCCTCAGGAGACAACACTCCTCCTCTAGGGTAACCTAGAGGTTTAACGGCTTGTTGCACGTGCTCAGTGCAATCGTGTCACCTACGAAAGTGGTGTAATAAATTAGTTAGGATTTTCTTTTTTCTTTCTTTCTTTTTTGCTCGAGGACGAGCAAAAGCTAGGTATGGGGGCGTGATTGTTACACATATTTGCATATTTTACCACTTCATACCATGCATATTGTATATAAAAACGTGATTTTTAATCCTTTCCTCTCTATTTTTTGCAGGTCCACAACTTAAAAGAGAGAAAGCCCATTAATCTCTTTAATTAGCAATAATTAAAGAGATTAATTCAAAAGCCTAAAAAAGAAGCCCAAGATTTGAATCTGGATTCAGAGAGATCCGTGCGCCAACTGAATCTTCCAGAAGGCCACGTGGATAACAACCTCGCAATGAACCTGTACCAGAAAATCTGGGCTCAACGGCCCAGATTTTGCCGCCAAAACCTGGATTTTCCCGCGTATCTGCGGCGGTTATGAAGCCGTTAGATCCCAGATTTTGCGCCAACAACCTGGCTCTCGAAACTTCTCACTGAGGGCTATAAATAGAGGACCAGGGTCTGCACAAAGGAAATAGAGAAGAGAGAGAGAGAACTAGGGAAACTCTTGTATTTTGTTTAGTCTTCTCATAGGTTTTAGTCTCCACCTTCTTCCTCCTAGAGATTTTGTCAAAGAGAGAGAGTGAGTGCTGTTGAAAGCTTGTAATCAAGGAAGGTGACATCACTTGTACAAGGGTTAATCAAAGCTTCGTCTTCTCTTTGCAAGCTCTAGTACGTTTTAATTTGCATTGCTTTACTTACTTTGCTTTACATCATGAATTGTAGCTTTGTTACTTGTGTAATGGAGAGCTAAATTTCTATTGCATGGCCAGCTAACAAACTTACATAGCTAACTTCTATCTCTTTGGATGATTGCTTATCTTTACACTTGCATTGTGAAGAGTTTCTTTTACTTACCAAGGAAGTAGAGTTGCATTCCCTTGGTCAATGCTTGTTCAAACTCCATATGACTCATGTGTGCCTCATTTAGAGCCTTGTCTAGAACAAGAGCCTTGATGGAACATGGAGATGGATCACCAACATATGCTACTTGTATAGTAGAACAACTTCTTTACTTCAAGCTAATTTGTAGTTATGTCTTGAATGGCTAAATGAATGTTGATTCTTCTAACTTAGCATCCCTTGAGTACCAATCCTAGAGTTCATCATTGATAATCTATTTAGAGAGCCAATGAATCAATATGAGGCTTCAAGCTAAGAACTAAAGGAACACTCATCTTCAAAACGGTAAAGTACTTGAACAAACAAGCAAAGTCATGTCTATTTGCCAATGAATCAACATGAGGCAATCAAGCATCACCATTGAGTATAGTAAGTTAGCGAAGTAAAGTTAGCTAGCCATGTATTTTCTCATCTAAAGTCTTCCAAACATTTTCTTTACTAGCTTCTTTTCTCTTAGCAATACACTTTACTAAAGTTCTTTTAATTTCTTTTCCATCATGCACAAATCAACCACTTCTTCTATTTTCTTTTCCATGTTTCTTGCATTTGTGTAAATACAAAGAAGAATCTTCATTTTCTTGTTTCACTTCGAACCGTAATGCTTCCATCGCTAGCTCTCCCGGAGAATCGACCCGGTATAGCCTTTGCTATAACGGAGATTGGAAAGGATACATTGACCTTATAATACAATTGTGGATTGATCAAGCACAAAGGTTGATTCTAAACCTTCTCTTTTCTCTATAATATCTGTGCAATCTACAACACGATTCTTTCCCAATCACATGCACATCTGTGCACGTTGTCGGTCGACCGACTGATCACCGCTAACCCTTGCGGTTGACCGACTGAGAGACCTTAACTCTTGGTTAGGGTCAGTCGATCGACTTTTGATTTTTCCCTTTAAACTAAAGGGCAGTCGACTGGCCCGGTCGACCGGAGCCAACAGTTCTTTTTTGGATGAGCTGTCGGTCGACCGGCCTGTCGACCGATAGCCTGACAGTTGGCCATAACGGCTAGTTTTTGAATCTATTTTGTTTTTAGTAGATTCTAACAGGTATTTTTAGTTTTCAACTGTCTAAACACACCCCAAATGACCTGGTATGATTTATTAATGATGTTTATTCATTTTCTATATATATGGGTCATTGGTTTTGGTTTAACAAAAAAAAAAAGAAAATATACACAAGTTTATAAGTTTTCAAGCTTGTTTCAAAAGAGAAAAATTTTTCTAGCTTCCAATCTTCAAGTTCTTTCTTTCCAAAACTATTTTGAGTTGGTTTTCAAGCTCTTCTTCTTTCTCAATGAATTTTATCTCTCACTTAACTTTTTGAGCAACACTTCATATTCTACTCTATATGAAGTTGTAAGAGAGAGTGTTTATGATCTTGGTTGATCACCACGAGCTTTGTAATCTCAATTGGCTTTATGCTACCTCTTGTGTAGAGGGTTGAGTTGGTGGAGTTGTGTACTCCGGCCTTGTGTAGACTAAGTTGTAATTCCTTTGTGTAAGATCCCTTTGTGGAAGATCCCTTAGATGATAGTGAAATCCTTCATATGCAGAGCGGTGGCTCGAACCTCGGAATAATTTCTTTGTATCTGTGATTGCTTGTGTCTCTCTCTATTGCTTTTCATTTTTCATACTTGTGTAATTATTCATCTTGCATTCTATAATTGCTTTCATTCCATCACTTTACTGGCCTATACTCATCTCAACAAGGAGGCAACTGAGCACCTCAACTCATTATCTAGAGGAATCAAAGAGGAGAGTTCTAGAGCTATTCACAGGGAATTCGGCTTCTTGCTTTGAGTGATTGTTTGCATAATTCAATATAAGTAGTTTTAAAATTGCATTTAATTAGCAAAACACCTATTCACCCCCCTCTAGGTGTATTTCAATTGGTATCAGAGCATTGGTCTTTAGATTTTGGCTTAGCAACCTTAGAGAGATCCTAATTGGCTTATACAATTTCATCTTCATCCAGTTTAGTAAAAATGGCTGAAGGTATTAAGACCCCTCCCAAGTTTGATGGCCTTAACTTTCCTATATGGAAGGTTAAGATGACCGTATTTTTGCAATTCTTAGGAAGCCGGGTTGCAAAAGCGGTGACTAAACCCTTTAGTGCACCCATTGGTGATGAGGACACTTGGTCTGATATTACCACTAAAGAGTTTGATGCAAATACTAAGGCACACTATGCCTTACTTCAAGCTTTAAACAATGACGATTTTGCTAGGATTATCCATTGTAAATCCGCCTACGAGATTTGAACACACCTAGTTGTCACACATGAGGGAATGTCACAAGTCAAGAGAGTAAAAATTGATCTCTTATATTCCCAATATGAAAATTTCACCATACTTGATAATAACACCATTGATGACATGGTAACTAGATTTACTAAAATAACTAATGGTCTTTCTTCTTTAGGTTATGCCATTGATAATGATTAAAAAGTAAGAAAGGTCATTAGGGCATTTCCACCCTCATGGGAAGTCAAGGCTACTACATTGAAGGCACTAAACGACAAAGAAGAGATGGAGCTTATCGGTCTTATAGAAAACCTTAAGACCCATGAAATGGAGAGGAAGGCGAGGGACGAGATGGCACCACAAAAGAAGAAAATGATCGCTTTCAAATTCACTCCCACCATCTCTGACGATGATAATGAAGAAAAGAATGATGAAGAATTCTCCCTCCTACTGAAAAGTGTGAGGAGGATGTACAATATGGCCAAGTTTAATAATAGAAGATGATGGCAAGGGAAAGAAGACAAGCAGGTCATATGCTTCAATTGCCGGAAGCTGAGCCACATGGTTACGGATTGTCCGGAGACGAAGAGCAAACCATCAACCTCCAAGAAGCCCTACAAAAAGAAGGCTATCAAAGTCACTTACGACTCGAAGAGTGAAACCAATGAAGAAGTGGATACGGCACACGTATATTTCATGCCTAATGAGAACACAACGAAGGTAACATTCGAACCCTCACTTGATGATAGTGAATTAACAATAGATGAATTGGGTGGGGCTTTTGAAGAGTTGTCTAACAACTATGATTTCCTTAAAAGGAAGTATTTACAATTGAAAAGGAAAAATGAAACTCTTCAAAATAAAATTGTTATACTTTCAAAAGAAAAGGATGATTTATCTTTCACACTCATATCCACGCAAAAAGATGTTAATGCATATAAAATTTCATGTAAAGCAAAATTTTCATTAATTGATCAAAATGAGATTGCTATTTTAAAAGATAAAATTAACTCTTTAGGAGATGTATTAAAGAAGTGTGAGTTTGATAAAGCTAGGTTGGAGGCAATGTTTCCTAAGAAACATACCCCAAAGAAACATGTTCATACTACACTTGCTCACCATACTACACATACCTACACTCCTAAATCACAACATTTACATACTCACCATGCTAGACATTCTACACACACCAAGCATGTTCACACCCCACACTCACATCATGCTTTTATATATGGTAGAGTTTATTCATGTACTTATTGTGGCTGAAAAAGTCACTTAGCCAAATTTTATTCTGATAGAATAAATACTTCTAATGATTACATTTGGGTTCGAAAATATAACATTATAAGACTTTAGAAAATTTGGATACCAAAATCAACCAATTCGTTACTTGATATAGGTACACACCAAGGCTCCAAGACGTAGGGAGCGGTGGTATCTTGATAGCAGTTGCTCAAGGCATATGACTTGAGATATCAATAATTTTGTATCCCTATCAAGATACCTTGAAGGTGGCACCGTCACCTTCGGAGATGATTCCAAAGAAAAAATTATCGGTATAGGTAATATTAAAATCGGCTCATCTCCTTTAATTGAAAATATTGTTTTAGTTGATGATCTCAAGCATAACCTCTTGAGAATTAGTCAACTTTGTGATAGAGATTTTTAAGTGATTTTTTGATGATTTAGCTTACAATGTTTTAGATAGACAAACCAATGCAAGTGTGCTTTCCGATTTTCGTGAAAATAACGTGTACATGATTGATATGTCTAATTTACATTGCAATGCTGCATGTTTAAATGCTTTTAATGAAAACTCTTGGTTATGGCATGGGAGACTAGGCCATATTTTGTTTGACCATCTATCTAGAATCAAGAATAAGAAAGTAGTGAAAGGTATTCCTTATTTGAAATTTGAAAAGGACCGCATTTGTGATGCGTGACAACTTGAAAAACAAACCAAGTACTCTTTCAAAACATTCAAGGATATCATGACATCAAGACCCTTGGAGTTAATTCACATGAATTTGTTTGGTGAGTTTGAAGGTTCAGTGGTTGAAATAGTGATTTCGTTTAAGGAGAAGGGCGGTTCTTCTATCGCAATTTTATTTTGAATAAGGCACATTTGTGTTCCATTGACTAAACCCTTTGTTTCTACTTCTCTTAGATTCTTTTTAATGTGTTTAATTTCTTCTTTTAATTGTTTTATTTCTACTCGAATTTCTTGAATGTCATTTGATCTAGTTTTTAGGCTGGTATTAATCGGATAAGTTTCAAAAAGTTTTGAAATACTAAAAGGTTGAGTTAGGAGATCATCCTTTTCTTCTTCTTCCTTTATTATTAAAGTTTTTAATTTTTCTAAGTGTTCCTTTTGTTTGTCTGGATCAGGAATTTGTTGTATGATATCAAATATTAATTCTTTTGATTTTCTTTTCAAAGTATTTTCCTTAGACAGATTAACCATATTGACTTGTTTACATTTACAAGTAGTTTCGTCTGAATCATTAGAGGTTGATGAATTGTAAAAATTGTTGTTATCGGGTATTCTATTAATTTCAGAACAGATTTGTAATCTTTCTTTTAATTTTTCTTTTATATTTGAATCTACATCTGATATGCTATCTATTATTTCATTAATTTTATTTTTTCCCTTTGATCTGCATCTACTTGCTTTGTGACCTGGTTTGCTACATTTGTAACAAGTAATTGTTTTGGGTTTGTTTTGATAGTAGTTTTTCACTCGAATAATTTTGGGAGTGTTCATGTTTTCTCGGTTTATGTTTTATTATTTTTTGATTATTGTCTTTTATTTGGTTTACTTTTTGAACTATGGAATTTTCTGAGGTTGAATCTGAGGTTAAATCAGTAGATTCGGATTCTGATTTGTTTTGTTTTTCAATATTATTTATTTTTGATGTATTTGGAGTATTTTTATTAATTTTTTCTAGAGCTTGAGTTATTCTTCCTAGTAAGTTCATCGGTTGTATTTTGTCTTTGTATTCTACTGGTAAACTATTTGGTTGGAAATGTGGTTTTGAATAGCTTTGTGGGAACTTAGGATTTGAGTCCTTTTGAGTCTTTTTAATTTCTGTTGACAGACAATCAATTTGTTGTGTTATGGTGTGTAATAATTGATTTGAATAATTATTCTGAAGGTATACTTTTTTAATGTCGTCAATGTTGACTGGTTCATTATTATTTTTACCTCTTTTAAAAGGTGAAGCAGTGACTTCGCCTTTATTCGTTGGAATTTTAATGGATTGTAATGGTGGATAAATTGAAGTTACAGTATTTCCATCTGTGAGTTGCCATTTCTTATATAGACTAGTTTGGACATTAATTTGGGATTGTTCGTATGGGTTTTGAATTCCTTGTTTTTCTGAATAATATTTTAACTAAAATTCAAAAATGAAATCAAACTTATGTTCGTTCATGAAAATGATCCATTATTTTACTAGTTTCTCTTGGTAAGTTCTATCGAATTCTGAGAACCAGTTAAAATATTTGGATTTCCTAAAGTCTCCCATTAATTCGAAACTTCTGTTAATGAATAGTTTCTGACTAGTAATTGCATTAATTTCTCCAGTAAAGTCTGCTCTCATTTGGGATGATTTTGGAGAGTAACTTTCTTGATTTACTTCTGGAAGAGGTGATTTATGAAATACTTTGATAGGTTGTTGGAAGGAATATTCTGAACATGATTTTCTACTAGGTTCAACGTATCTATAGGAAGTCGAAAATCTTTCTCTAAATGAATTAAATCTTATTAATACCGTTCCGTCATTTTCTTCTATGATGTCAGAGATTTCTGTTCTTTCTATGTCTCTAGGATTTTGAGGGTTTTCTATTTTGAATTCTTCTGGATTGTAATCTCATTCCATTTCAATCTTTTGGGACGAAAGTCTTTGACTGTTCAGCTTCAATCTGAAATAGGACAGTTTCCTCTTGAGTCGGTGAACCTATCATTTTGAATCTTGGGTTCATATGGGAACTCATTAGCTTAAAATACATTTTGTACATAACCGCTACTTGTTCGGTGAATCTTTCGAACTCATCACCTTGCAAGTGGATGTCTAAGATTAATGAGTCTAGGAATAATGGGTCGGTTAAGGATACAGAGTAATTTGGCATACAATTGAAATAGACTGGTCCATTACATATATTGGTCTGAATCATGGATAGGATGGATGATTTATATCTCTTGAGTCTTTTATCTCTTAAGGCTGTGTATACAGGAATATCTATACCAGTGTGGACTAGAGGCTTGATAGCAATTTGTATTAATCCAAAATGAATATAACGGAATCCTTTCCTAAGGAACTCTTGTAACGCTAGTTTGGATAGTAGTTGAATAGTTTGAAATTTATTTTGAATATTAAATGTCTCTTCATGAATTTTAATGGCATATGAAGTCTTGAAATCAAAGGTACCTATACTGTAAACATTTTCTATTCTTTCCTTTGGAATTCTCCATTCTAAGAAATCTTCTTGAACTATATCTTCTCTACTCTTTACTACTTTTCTGTTTGATCCTGAGGACGAACTGGAACCTAGAAACATTCTTCTAACAATATTAGTCATTACTCGTGTTTGGTCCAACTAAAACCAAAAGTCTAAATGAAAATCATTTTGTCTTTGTTTTGGTTGACGATTGTTGACGATTTTTCTCGTTTTACATGAGTTTTCTTTTTAGAACACAATGATCAAGCGTTTTCATATTTTCAAGTGTTTAGAAAAAGAGTTGAAAAAGAAAAAGTTTTTCGATTTTACGCATAAGAAGTGATTGAGGTGGTGAATTCATTAACCACTCATTTATCACCTATTATGAAGAACATGGAATCAAACATGAATTATCATGTCTTAGAACTCCACAACAAAATAGAGCATTGAAAGGAAGAATCGTACTCTTTAAGAAATGGTCAGGATCATGATAGATGAATGCAGACTGCCTCAATACTTATGGGCCGAGACCGTAAAAACATCATGTAACATCTCAAATAGAATTTATTTTTATAAAAATACTTCTAAAACTTCATTTGAAATTTACTATTTGAGAAAATCTAATGTTTCTTACTTTAAAGTTTTTGGTTATAAATGCTTTGTTTTAAACAATAAAGACAATTTAGAAAATTTTGATGCCAAATCTTATGAAGTCATATTTGTCGGGTATTCAAATACTAGTAAGGCCATAGAGTCTTCAATAAAACTACTTTGACTATTGAAGAATTTATACTGAAATACACCTAGAGAGGGATGAATAGGTGTACAAGCTAACATAGGACAAATGATGCGGAATTTAAAACTCAATTGCTAACACACTATGTGTAACTAAGAGTGAGCCTAAATTTCCCGTGAAGGGCTCTGGAACTACTCTTCTAGATTCCTCTAGGCTAGAGTTGAGATGCTTTAATAAGTTCTCTTAGTTGAACACAAGTGTAGGCACACACAAAATATATCCAGCATATGAATATGAACAATGTAAAGTAATGCATGATATAAAGAGAAATAGAGTAGAAAGATAGTAGATCAAATACAAACACAAAAATATGTTTCGAGGTTTAAGCCACTGCTCTACATTCCCGCCTTCACACAGAAGGATTTCCACTATGTCCACACAGGACCTTCCACAAAGGGACCTTCACCGAGAAATTACAACTCAACACTTGGAGCACACAATTCTACTCTCTCAAACACAAACCTCTACACAAAAGATGAGCACTAAGCCAAAGTAAAGAAGAAGTTTGCAACTTAGTGATCCATTGATCACAAACTCTTTCTTAGTGATCTCAAAAGATCACAAACAATTTTCTCACAAAAACAAGATCCTAAAGATAGGAATAGAATGATAGCTCAAGTGTAAGAAAAATAAAGTGTTTTGAAAAGGAACAACAAAGAAAAAACTCTTGGGAAAATTCTTGATAGATAAGGAAATGAAGAACAGAACTAGAATTCCCAAATATTGGTTTTCTTTGATTTTCCAAGAACTTTGAAAAAAATAAAGATAAGAGAATTTTTAGCACAAAAACTTATTTTGAAAACTTGTTGAAAACACTTGAGAAGATGAAAAAAATTATTGTTAAAAATCTTAGGAGAAACAAGCCAAGGGAGCCCATATTTATAGAATTCTCAAAATATAGCCGTTGGGATCCAGATTAGGTCAAAACTGACCTATCAGTTGACCGCCCGGTCGACCGGCCAACGGTCAAATTTCTGACCGTTGGAGTTTCCGGTCGACCGCCTGGTCGACCGTCCAAAGGTAATTTGCCTGTCATTCGACCGCCCGATCGACCGAGACCAGATCAGAGAGCTGATCTCTCTGGTCGGTCGACCGCACGGTCGACCTGGGCCATTTCTAGAGAGTAGACTCTCTGGAACGGTCGACCACTCGGTCGATCGCTAAAGCTTGTGCGCTTTTGTGAACATCGTCGACTGGTCGGTCGACCGTTAGCAGCCCAGAGCCAGGGTTATGGGGTTTGAAATGTTGGCTTTTAAATACCTATAAAATCCCATAAAATTCACAAAAATAAGTTCTTATAAATATTTGAAGAACAAATATGTGTGACTAAAATTCAACACATATTTTAAACAATTTGAACTATTTTTGTGATATAGAATTTAGCTTTAAACCAAAAATGGTATTTTTCAAAACTTGAATTTTGAAATGAAAATCCGTTTTCTCCAAAACTTGTATAAATACAAAAACATGATATAGAAACACTTTTGAAGCATATTGTATATGGATAAAATCCAATGCACATAAAAAAGATATATCTATATTTTTCACATTAAATCCAAAACTAAGTTTTGTTAAAAGCAAAACATAAAATCATGAATTAGAATAATCAAATTAAGTTTTTAGTCAATATGAAACATAGATGTATATAGATAAAATCTAATATACATTAAACCAAGTAAAGCTTCTTTTGATTCTATTTATTCATGAAAACGAAAGATATGTTCTAGAAAATTCAAAACGGTTAAATCAAATCCAAAAACTATTTTAACTTGTCTGTGTGTATGTGTGAACGTGAGCATATTAAGACTTAGCCATCCTTACACAAGATCTAAAACAAAACTAAACTAAACAAATCGAAGTCTTCTTGTCGATCTTCATCTTCAAGACGACTAGATCCAAACTCGACCCAAGTGAGCTTGATGCGATCATTACGATGTGAGCTCTTGAATCAATACTTGTTTGTTTCAACACTTTGACGGTGAATCTCTTGTTGAAGTCAAATCTCTATTAAGATCTTGATCAATATTTGAAACTTATTAAACATAAGATCATTATCAAACTAACCTTTATAAGTTAGTCATCATCAAAACTAAGGACAAGGGCCTCTGGGCCAACAATCTCCCCCTTTTTGATGATGACAAAACTTATGAGGTTGTATATGCATTAATTAAGGATAAGCTTCATAGAAGCTCCCCTTTAACTCATGCATATGAATAAAACAAAAAAGATATGCAATGTAGCTCAAAAATAAAAAACAAGATATATATATATATATATGTATGTGTATATATATATATATATATATGTATATATATATATATATATATGTATATATATATATATATATATGTATATATATATATATATATGTATATATATATATATATATATATATGTATATATATATATATATATATATATATATATATATATATATGTATGTATATATGTATGTATATATATATATATATATATATATATATATATATGTATATATGTATGTATATGTATATATATATGTATATATGTATATATGTATATATATATATATGTATATATGTATATATATATATATATATATATATGTATATATGTATATATATATATATATATATATATATATATATATATATATATATATATATATATATATATATATATATATATATGTATGTATGTATGTATGTATGTATGTGTGTGTGTGTATCTGTGTGTGTCTATGTGTGTGTGTGTGTATACAATCCTAAATTCTTCTCCCCCTTTTTGCCACTCATCAACAAAGGGGTGAAGACAAAAAACACCACCAATAAAACATATTTCTTTTAAAACACAATCTTGATACCAATAAACACAATCAATTGAAAAAACCAATTGAAAGAAATAATCTTTTTATGAATTGATACTAATAGAAAGACATGATATCAATTGAAAGTAAAAACCAATTTTTTTAGGTAAACACTAAAAGCATTTTACAACAATGATACCAAATTGAGAATAATACCAATAAGACTATTGATATCAATATTGAAAATGTTAGCATATATCAAAACACAGTATTTTTCATCATAAAGAGTTGGAGTAAGATACCAATTGAAAATAAAATCAACTGAGAAATAAAACAAGAATTTTTCTCTCCCTTTATGAAATACCAATAAAAACTATGCATAAGCTTGTAAAGAGACAAATTATCATTTAGAACATAAAGTTTAGCATAAAATCAATTTGTACTAAAAATGTGTGTGAACATTATAAAATAAGAACAAGAAAAACATCTATGTATATGTATGATCAAAGCAATATAATATCAATTGTAATTAAGATGCATACATATAGAAAACAAATATGAGTATACAAAAATGAATTTTCATCAAAATCATGTATAACTCATAACTACCTCCCTTTAATGCACATGTTTGAAAGATATTTTCATTTTAAGAGCATACAAGGTATGGTCGCTCATCCAACCTCCCTTTGGTTGGTAGGAGTTTTTAAAAATATGATTTGAAAATATTTTAACATATTTGAAAACTTTACCAAATTGAAGAATAACGAAACTAGTTTTATAATAATTTTGAAAACTAGTTCGAAATCCTTCAAGTAAGGAATAAAATATAAATGTATCCATGAAATATGAAAAGTACACGAGAATCGACACTCAAAAAGCAATAAAGCATATATATTCTCATGAAACAAAAATCATGAGTAAACAGGATATAGAGTGTATAAAAATCAACAAAATCATGAAAATAAGACATTGAAGCTTAGTTAAAATTTCTTTTATCAAAGATAAGAAATCATCCAAACACAAGTAATTCTATTTTTATCAAAAACAAAACAAGCTTCAAGGTATGTGTATATTTTGTCAAAACTAAAAGTATACATACATATCCCAAACATAAATGAGTCTATAAAAGAATATTGTATGAAAAGTAAGTGACTCTAGGATAGACATGTATATCTATTAGTTTTAGACACAATTAATATATACATGAAGCTAAACACATTTTTATTAAAACATGTACAAAAATAGAGAATACAAGTTAAAATACAAGAATCATCAAAACAAGGTTATACAAGTATATCTAATGGGTACAAATGAGTAATAAAGCACAAATACATAATAATCAAGTGTGGCTCACTAGTTGTACAAGTATAAACACAAGTTTTAATTAAAGTTACATCTAAACATATAATCAACACATGAAGTATAAAAACAAACATGATCATTAGGCTAAATGCATGCGCTATTAGAACAAGGATATACATATTAGTTAAATAATAATGAGAACACAAAAATATGAATCCATATGAACATGGGTGTATCTCAAAGACTATCGATGTATATCATAATTTTGATAGGCATTGCATTTAAACATAATGAGCATGAAAACTAATATGCTAAAATATTAACAAAATAAGGAGTTAGAGATAGTTACCAAAACAAATTGAACTAGTCTCTAGGTCTCCAAATCATGATAGTTCTCCCACCTGAACATCCCTTCAAAGTGATACATCCAAAAATATGATCTTTAGGTTTAGATCGCATCCACCATTAAGGCACCAATACCCTCATGTCAAGTGAGTGCCCACACCTATACCAAATAAAATAGGGGTGAATTTTGATATCCAAACTTTCTTGGGTCCATGGGGGTTAGTACCTTTTCTAACCCAAGCAAATCTATTTTTAAAATTTGAAGTATGTATTCTATCATAACAAAACTTTGCAAGGTGGCCGGTACTGAAGGTACACCTAGAGGAGGGTGAATAGGTGTACGGCTAATCTAATGAACTAAATGCGAAAATTAAAACTTAATTGTAACTACACTTAATGCAACCAACGAGTGTAGCCGAATTCCCCGTGAAGGGCTCAGAATTAACTCCTCTTGAGTCCTCTGAATAAGAGTTGAGGCGCTATATGAAGCTCTCGTGGTTAAGCACAAGTGAGGTACACACAAACAAACCAAGCATATAATTGCATGAGCAATATGAAATGATGCAATGGCACAATATAAAGAGAGAGAGTAAGAGTCAATGGATCAAGCGCAAACAACAAGATTTGTTTCGAGGTTTGAGCACCCAGCTCTACATCCCCGCCTTCACCCAGAAGGATTTCCAATCCACTAACTTGTCCACATAGGACTCCCACACAGGGAACCTCCACTGAGGATTTGGGGCAAATATAATATGGTGAACATAACTCCTCTCTCAACCAAAACAACCTCTCACTAGAGATTAGGCACAAAGCCACAACAAACACCACCTCACACAAGAGGGGTAGGCCCTTAGCCGAACAACCACAATCCACCTCTTCACTAAGAGAGATACACAACCAATACCACCTCTCACTAGAGGGAGCCAAACACCACTCCAAATCAACCTATACCCAAGAGGGAATCAAAAAGTAGGAGGGTTATAACAAGGTGGTATATTTCAACCTCAAACACCTTTTCCCATAAATAAAAGATCCTATAGATAGGATAGGAGATATAGGTCAAGTGTGGAAAACAAAGAGTTTGGAAATCAAAAACTCAAAGAAAAACTCTAGGAAAAACTTTGATAGAATAGAAAATAAAGATCAAACCAATTCCCAAAGATTTTTCTTTTCAAATGATTTTCCAACTCTTTTAAAACAAATAAAGATGAATCCTTTTTGGCTCTAAAAACACTTTTGAAAACTTGTATAAAACACTTGTAGATAGGAGAATTTTTGGCTCTTAAAAACTTAGTGTAAAACACCTCTCAATGGGGTATAAATAGCCCCATGGAAAAACTAGCCGTTGGGGCTGTTTTTCAGCCATGGCGGCTGGCGGTCGACCGGCCCGGTCGATCGCCAACGGTTAAAAATTTGACCGTTGGAGCCTTTCGGTCGACCGCCCGGTCGACCGTGCCAATCTAGAGAGCAATTGCTCTCTGACCGGTCGACCGCTCGGTCGACCATGGCAAGCCTCACGGTCGACCGTCCGGTCGACCGCCCCCACCTGAAAGTGGGGTACTTGCAGTCGGTCGACCGGCCCAAGTGGCTGGCCAGCGTGCACGTTTTATGCACGTCGGTCGACCGACTCTGCGTCGGGTCGACCGTCCGGTCGACCGCCAGAGCTTGGCAGGCAGTTTTTCAGGACTTGAAACTTGGGTTTTAATTTTAAATAAAATCCCATAAAACTTCTAAAATTCCACAAAAATAAATTCTGTATAATACATTGATATACAAACATGTTTGAGTAAAATCAAACCATGTTAGAAACATTTTGAACTATTTTTGTAACTTAGAAATTTTACCAAAAATCAAAAACTGTATTTTCTAAAACTTGGATTTTTGAATTGAAAATTCATTTTGTTCAAAACTCATCCAAACACAAAAACATGATATTGAAATAACTTTTAGGCATGTAATATATGGATATAAACTGATATACATAAAATAGATATATATCAATGTTTTTGACATTTAAATCCAAGAATATGTTTAGTTAAAACACAAAACTCCAAACCCATGAATAGGCATATCAAAATAAGTTTGTTTAAGATATGAAGCATACATCTATATAGAACAAATCTAATATACATTAAACAATGTAACTTGTATTGATACTATCTATTCATGAAAACCAAGATCGGTTAAACCAAAAATCGAAAACCAATAAACATGAAAACTTAACAAGTGTGTATGTTGTAAACTTGAGCATATCACACTATCTAGTCTTTACAAATGGATCTAAAAACATAATCTAAACTATATACCAAAGTCTACTCGACGAACTCCGTCTTCAAGCTGACTCGATCCAAACCGTGATCCACCGAGCTTGACTCCAACGAGTGCTATATATGATCTTGATGCTCAGGCTCTTGAATCACCATGTGAGAAGCTCCAAAACACCTTTGTTGAAGCTAATCACCTACTAATATGTTGGTTAAGTATCTAAAACTAAACATCACAAGATTATTAGTAATAACTACATGAGTTAATCATCATCAAAACTAGAGTTGAAGGCCTCTGGGCCAACAATCTCCCCCTTTTTGATGATGACAAAACTCATGGAGTTATATATGCATGGATTAAAGTAAAGCTTCAAAGAAGCTCCCCCTTAACTCATGCATCACAATAAATAATAATATATGGCAATGAAGCACATGAATCTAAACAAACATGTATGCAAATATAAGGAGATAAACATGCATAAACAAGCATGAAACACATCAAATTCTTTTCTCCTTTTTGCAAAACAAAATAATATACATAAACAAAAAATCTTTTCCAAAACATACATATATACTAAAATACTTCTCCCCCTTTTTGTCAATCATCAACAAAAGGGGTTAAAGTAAACACAAAAATAATGTTCTCCTCCACAAAGAGGTGAACTCAAATCAATCAATAAAGAGTTATATGCGATATACATTAATGAAGAGGAAGATGCTAAGTTAACTTCCCTACATACATGCATTACATGAAGAAAGGATGACAAACCCTAATTCACATAACACATAATATGCAATGCATAAGAGGAGATGTGAATCTCCCCCTACACACGTGTACCGCATAAAGAAGAGTTGTCAAGCTCCTCAATATAAGATACACGCAACATGAATCTATATGTAGATGTTAAGCTCTCCTTGCATATAGGCAATATAAATCAAAACATTTTTAATTTTCTTATTAAAACAAAATTTTGAGATATCTTAGTAAATCAAATTTTAAGATATCAATTGTAAATAAACATTACAAATTTTGAATTTTTTTTTTATTGAAGTTGAAACATTTTTGTATCTTGATACCAATGAAAAATATGGCTACCAATTGAAATAAATAGATCAATATTGTGCATCATGATACCAAATTGAAGGTAAACAAATAAACATCTTGATACCAATTGAAAGTATTTTTCATTTTGAACATATGATACCAAATTAAAATCAATATTCATTTTTCAATTATTTTTCATCATAAAGTATGGGAGTGAAAATCCAAGGTAAACAAAATACCAATTGAAAGATAAAATACGAATTTTCTCCCCCTTTATGAAATACCAAATGAAACGATGCATAAGCTTGTATTAGGAAACCAATTGAAACATAATCAATTGAGATAAGATAGTCATTTGAAATCAAGCTTAGCATAACCAAAATTTGTGCTTTCATATATATCTTTGAGCACAAATAAAGCATATATATGTATGAAAAGTTAGATACCAATCGAAATTGATACTATATGAAGTGTAAGCATACATATATATAAACACATATATGAGTATACAAAAAGAGTGTCAATATTGATATCAATTGAAACAATCCAATGATACCAATTGAAAACATAATATGATAAGTGTATAACTCATATTACCTATCCACCCATTTCATGCACATGTTTAAAAGGATTTTCAATAATAAGCATACAAGGCATGGTCGCCCAACCAACCGCCCCTAAATGGGTAGAGGTTTTCAAAAATAGGTTTGAAGATAAAGTATGTTTGAAAACTCTACATATGAAGAATACGAACTAGTTATATGAAAAATTTGTAAACTAGTACGAAATCCTTCAAGTAAGGAATAAAACAAAAATATTTTTTATGAAACATGAAACTCACATGATAGCCAACACTCAAAGTCAATGAAGCATGAATATGACTCATGAAAACAAAGCATGAGTAAACAAGAAAGGTGAGTGTACAAATAAAATGTGAAGAACATAATCATGAAAGGTAGGCAATAAGCTCAATTGAAATTCCTTTAAACATGAAAACATCAAAACTAGAATTCTTCAAGGTATATGTACGTCATGTACAAACTAAAGTATACATACATATCCCTAAATACAATTGAGTCTATACTAAAGTTTTGCATGAAAAGTAAATGACTCAAGGGGTATACATGTATATCTAAAGGTTTGGCAAAATAGACATATACATGAAGTGAAAACACATGATCATAAAACATGTCCAAGATGGGGAATACAAGTTAAAATGCATGAATCATCAAAACTAGGCTATACTAGTACATTTAACAAGCACAAATGAGCATTTAAGTGATTGAGGCCAAACCTGTACAAAATATAAAATTATAGAACTTAAGAAAGAATATGTGCAAGTGCTCAATTCTTTCGCTATAGCAAGTGGCTATGCGGGTCGTGATCCACAAGGAGGGTTTGCGATGGAAGCGTTACAGTTCTTTATTGAAATCGTTAAGAATAAAAGCGAAGGTTCTTCTCTGTTTTTAAGTTATGAAAATGAAAAAAAGAAAGTATAGTTAAAGTTAGTAGAAAATGGAGGATGAAGAAGTTGGAAAATTCAGAAAACAAAAGAAGCGACTATGTACAATGAAGTGGAGAAGAAAGAGTTGGAGGAGATGGTTGGTGATCTATACTAAAGAAGTAAAAGAAAAGAAAGAAAGAAAAGTGTAGAAATACTTACCTAGGTTGAGTGATGACTTACCTGAAAACCGTTGCATGTTCTACCTTTGCTTCGGAGGCGTTCAACGCATAGATCATAAGCTCGAGCTCAGTCCCTGTGCACATTATATCGTCAAGCCTAGCAAGAACGAAGTGATGCGGATCTTGGAAGAGGAGAACGTCTTCATGAACTATCGCTGGCTCTCACGTAGCTGAGTTATACTTGCTTTGGAATTCACTTGTACACTCAACAACAACAACCAAGGTAAAGTAGAAGAGGAAGACGAAACAAAAGAAAATACAAACATAAAAAGAACTTTTACCTTTATTAATTGCAGAGACAATGGAAGAAAGGAGGAGGGTACATCGTCGGTGTCACTCTCAACTTCAGCCTCTCTCTCTTACTTACATGAATCTTCTTCTACCCTAAGTTACATACAAATTACATAACAAGAAAAGAAAAATCTAAACTACAAAGAATTAAAACTAGGCTAAATCCTAATCTGCCTTCACCTCCTTTTTCAGCGCAGATAATGGCCTTTTATAGGCATAAACCCAACAACCAAGATCCCGGGGAGGTCGGGGGAGCAAACGCTCCCCCTAACTCCCCAATAAAGCCGCGGAAACGCGGCCCAAGCCGCATTTCCGCGGCCCGGGTGTGGCCAAATGGCCACACCCTGTTGGTGGGTCTCTCCGGGGGTTTCTTCTGGCTTTATCCTTTGTTGGTTTTGTTGTTTGAGCTCTGGATTCTGACGAAATGGCCTTGGATTCTTGGCTTTAACCGATCGATCCTGAGAGGATTCTTCTCAACCGGTTTTAACCTCTTGATTTTGCCCTGATTTTGTGTGTGCGAATTAATTCTGATTTAATTCAGAATTCTGGTGGGCTTTTGGGCTCATTTCTCTTCATCTCCTTAAGGATTGGGCCTGCAAATAAATTAAACAAATAATTAGGACAATGCAGGATTTTATTCTAAAATAAGTATGGAAATGTAACATTAAATATGCAACATTAGTGACCAATCACACCCCCATACCTATCTTTTGCTCGTCCTCGAGCAAAACAACTAAACTATACTAGAGATTATTAGACCACTTTCGCAGGTCGCGCGATTGCACTGAGCATGTGCAACAAGCCGTTAAACCTCTAGGTTCCCCCTAGAGGACGAGTTTTGTCTCGTGAGGGTTTTCAGCGGATTACACCCACAAAATCCATAAAGAAAGAGAAATAAAGAGTTAGTATTTTCGAAAAGCATTTTGAAAAAGAAAAATATTTGAAATATGATTGTAAGATCTAAGCAATCTATAAGTTATAGGAAAGCCGAATTTTTCATTCCTAAACTTAGTCTCTATTCAAAAATTTGTTATCAATCAAAGTAAGGAGTCAAATTATGCTTCTCATCTAGTCTATTACTTTACCCTAAGTCATATGCACCTTGTGAATGTGAAAATTTTGACTAAGGGTTCATTAACTCTAACTCTTATGCCTTATTTATTTTTATATATATACTTTTTTTTGTGGTATTATTCCTTAGTTTTATTAGGCTTTCTAATCTGCCCATGTAACGAGCCTTTAATCGATGACTCCCAACCAGACGGTCTTAGGGCACCAGGTGAGAAGACACCCCTAGGACTTAAGGACTCGAGCAAACAAGGCCACAAAACTAAGGATTTTATTATATGAACCTCTTTTAGGCGTGAATATTTATGCTTTATTAGGCACAAATACCCAGCTTAATCAGAGGATTTTTCTTTTCAAACTTATCTAATCATCTTTCGCATAAATACCAAGGCTTGCTTAGGCCAAAGCACCTAGCTAGTCAATAATTAGACTTGTTTTTTTTTTCACTCATCTAATTATCTTTTGCATAAATACTAAGGCTTTCTTAGGCCAAAGCACCTAGCTAATCAATAATTAGATTTGTTTATATATATAT
This sequence comes from Agave tequilana, assembly GCA_038442645.1. Classification (NCBI taxonomy): domain Eukaryota; kingdom Viridiplantae; phylum Streptophyta; class Magnoliopsida; order Asparagales; family Asparagaceae; genus Agave; species Agave tequilana. Next base: position 98,109 of record JAVJIF010007517.1, read on the forward strand.
ATATTTTTATAAGGCATAAGAATCTTTGTTTTTGAACCCTAAGTGTGTAAGTGTATGAAGTGTGCATATTTCATCAAGGTAAAGATCAAGACTAAATTACTTTGACAAATTATCTTCCTAACCCTATAAATCAAACAAATAATCTTATTTTGACCAAGTATAAGAAATCCTAATTTGGATTTTCCTATTCCTTAAGATTAACTTAATTTCTTACAAAAATAAGTCAAAATATTGTTTCTATTTTTCAAAAAGTTTTTTAAAAGTAAAAAAAAATGTTAATTTTTTTTTTAAAGAAAAAGAAAAGTTATGTTAGACCCTCTCCCACACCTATCTCATGCATTGTCCTCAATGTATGAATTAATGCATAGATGCATGAAAAAGACGAAAGGGAAGGAAAAGGTTACCTTAAGGTGGTGGTTCCGGTGGTGGTCTGATTGGTCCACGAAACGCGGCCCAATCAACTTTTCTTGGGTCTCGGAGGAACCCACCAGCACTATCTTTAATATAACCCATTAAAAAGATATATCCATGAAGGATCTTTATTAAATATTTAACCCCATCTAATGTCCATATTCTATAACTAATTTCGGAGTCAAATTTGTCAACCACCTCGTCCCAGAATGGAGTATGAAATGATAGAACGATTGACTTGGACTCAGGAAGGACAGGAACTAATACCGACTTGGGAAGGTGACTTAAGTCAAGTAAAGGTTCAGGAGTCGAAATTGGTTCAAGAAGCGGGTCCAAGTCAAGAAGTTGAAACTCTAGTCCACATGTATTTTCTAACAATGGAATGTGACTTAATGTGGGTGAATCTAGTTCAGGAATGATAGGTGGAGGAATCAAAACTGACTCTAAAATATTACTCAAGTTTGGTAACACAACAGGAGTCAATATTGATTCAGAAAGTTAAACTGGATCACAGATTTGAGAATCTAGGTCACATATCTCATTGAGTTCAATATCAAAAATTGAGAACTTGTCAATTTATCAATAGGATTTTCAAAATTGTATAATTGGTCAAGTTCAATATGATCCTCAAAGATGGGTGATTCAATTTCGTTATGAATTGGTACAGGATCCAATGTTGACTCCGGGAAAAAATTGAAGTCAGGTGAAGATACCAGAGTCATAATCGAATCAGGAAATAGAATTGAATCACTAAGTTGGGGTTCAGGATCATAATCATTTTCAAGTTCTATTTCAGGAAAAGGAAAACTAGCCAAACTATCAATATCATTTGGAGTTTGGGCAAGTTCAAATGGTTGTGCTGAAATGGAATCTTGATTTCCAAAACTACATGACTCTTCGGCTCTAACAGAATAGTTAGTGACATCAGGACGGTGGGAACGTAGAGATTCGACCATCATATCTATGTCACGATTACGAGTGTTTTGAGCCTGAGTCATGGATTCAAACATCTTTTCATAGTTGATAGGTTCATTGTTTTGATGAAAAGATGAAGAATTGTCTTGGAAGTGGTAGTGAAATTGTGAGCTCTTCAGATTTTGGGATTTGTGTTTGGACTCACGCATACTCATTTCCATAATTGATGGTTTCCTATTTTGGACGGGTGGAACTGAGTATGAATCTTGAACATAATGTGGACTGGGTGGAGAAGGAGGGCAAGGTGGTTGGAAATTATGCTCGGGGGAGGTGAATCCCCACTGACTCGGTGAAGAGTTGAAATCATTATGGAAATTATAGTTATTAAATGGGGGGTATGGGTCATATTGATTCGGATAAGACCAATCCGGCACACTAGGTTGGTCAAAGTTATGATATGCCGGGTTGGTAATATCCGAAAATGAAGTCGGTGTGTAATATGGATTATTATTGTAGTTGAAAAAATTATTATTATAGTCCATATCACACAATAGAATACAAACAAAGAAAAACAAACAAATAAACAAAAAAAAATTCTAGCCTAGGTTAGGGTAGACTTAGGACCTAGACGACTCCTAACTGGTTAGACTGTCCACGGGAGGTCTAATGTAGACTTTAACCACAAGCTAATCAGCCAGGTCAGGGCAAGGTTGGTGGGAGGTTTTCCGTCAAAGACGTTCCTTAATTAAATAACCACCAACCTTCGGGCTTTCGGCCCTCAATCCCTTTCCTAGACACTGATTTTGCAGGAGTTAGATTCCAACATTTTTTCCCCTTAGGATAATCTCCTAATTGAGTCCGAGATGTCCCTAGGGCCAACGTCTACTCAATTTTAGTTAGGCTTGGGTTAGTGAGTGCTTGGAATGTGATTTTTGGGCTAAGGAAGGGTGATCAAATCCCCACCTTATCTTGTTAATGGGTTAGTGCCCTTAAGATCAATTTGTGCAAGTGTACAAGATATGTAAGATTCACTCAAAGCGATATAAATCAACCAAGAAGTGAGTCCTATGCTAAATGCAATGCATACGTACCTTGCTCCAGCACTCTTCAACAGTAAAAAATAAAGGAATTAAAAAGACACGTGCCTAAAATGCAAATGTCTAATCAATTTTTTATCTTTTCAACAAATATTTTACTGTTGATTATTAGCAGGCTTATATTATGGTATATAAGAAAAATTAAAGTTGCAGCAAACTAGAATTTTTTTTAAACTAAGCAGCCCTGCAAAAAGCTGTTAGTAGTCAAGTCTTCCTTGCCGCGGATCTGCGGCTTTTGCTGTGGAAACGCGGCAATTCAGAGGGTCCTTGGTCTCTGCTTTCTAGAGCAGGGGCCCAAGGCCACTTGTATGTCACTGCAATATTAATTTCCTGCTTTTATTGCCCTGTAACCTGCAACAGAGAAGAAAATTCATTTAGTTCTAAAAAATTTTCAAAAAAAAAATTCAGATTTCAATAAAAACCGTTTTACCCTCCCCGGCAACGGCGCCAAAATTTGATTGAGGCCAAACCTGCACAAAATACGAAATTATAGAACTTAAGAAAGAATATGTGCAAGTGCTCAATTCTTTCGCTATAGCAAGTGGCTATGCGGGTCGTGATCCACAAGGAGGGTTTGCGATGGAAGCGTTACAGTTCTTTATTGAAATCGTTAAGAATAAAAGCGAAGGTTCTTCTCTGTTTTTAAGTTATGAAAATGAAAAAAAGAAAGTATAGTTAAAGTTAGTAGAAAATGGAGGATGAAGAAGTTGGAAAATTCAGAAAACAAAAGAAGCGACTATGTACAATGAAGTGGAGAAGAAAGAGTTGGAGGAGATGGTTGGTGATCTATACTAAAGAAGTAAAAGAAAAGAAAGAAAGAAAAGTGTAGAAATACTTACCTAGGTTGAGTGATGACTTACCTGGAAACCGTTGCATGTTCTACCTTTTCTTCGGAGTCGTTCAACGCATAGATCATAAGCTCGAGCTCAGTCCCCGTGCACATTATATCGTCAAGCCTAGCAAGAACGAAGTGATGCGGATCTTGGAAGAGGAGAACGTCTTCATGAACTATCGCTGGCTCTCACGTAGCTTAGTTATACTTGCTTTGGAATTCACTTGTACACTCAACAACAACAACCAAGGTAAAGTAGAAGAGGAAGATGAAACAAAAGAAAATACAAACATAAAAAGAACTTTTACCTTTATTAATTGCAGAGACAATGGAAGAAAGAAGGAGGGTACATCGTCGGTGTCACTCTCAACTTCAGCCTCTCTCTCTTACTTACATGAATCTTCTTCTACCCTAAGTTACATACAAATTACATAACAAGAAAAGAAAAACCTAAACTACAAAGAATTAAAACTAGGCTAAATCCTAATCTGCCTTCACCTCCTTTTTCAGCGCAGATAATGGCCTTTTATAGGCATAAACCCAACAACCAAGATCCCGGGGAGGTCGGGGGAGCAAACGCTCCCCTAACTCCCCCAACAAAGCCGCGAAAACGCGGCCCAAGCCACGTTTCCGCGGCCCGGGTGTGGCCAGATGGCCACACCCTGTTGGTGGGTCTCTCCGGGGGTTTCTTCTGGCTTTATCCTTTGTTGGTTTTGTCGTTTGAGCTCCGGATTCTGACGAAATGGCCTTGGATTCTTGGCTTTAACCGATCGATTCTGAGAGGATTCTTCTCAACCGGTTTCAACCTCTTGATTTTGTCCTGATTTTGTGTGTGCGAATTAATTCTGATTTAATTCAGAATTCTGGTGGGCTTTTGGGCTCATTTCTCTTCATCTCCTTAAGGATTGGGCCTGCAAATAAATTAAACAAATAATTAGGACAATGCAGGCTTTTATTCTAAAATAAGTATGGAAATGTAACATTAAATATGCAACATTAGTGACCAATCATTAAGCACAAACATATAAAAGTCTATTTGTGGCTCACTAGATGTACAAGTATATATCCAAGTTTTAATGAAAACTAACATCCAAACAAGTAATCAAATCATGAAGCATAAAACGAGACATAAACTAATATGATAAACATAAATACAATGTAAATGCACATGCATTAGAACTATGATATACATAATAGCTAAACAATGGTGAGAACATAACATATGGGTCCATATAAACATGGATGATCTCAAATGCTATACTTGCATGTCAGTGATCTAATAATCATGGCATTTAACATACTAATTAAAACATGCTAAAACTCAATAATGTGGAAAGCATGTAAATATAAACAGGAGTTAGAGATCGATACTAAAACTGATGAGGGCAATTCTCCAAGTCTCCAAAAACAAGGTGGTCCTCCCACCAAACTCCCCTTGAAAGTGATGCATCCAAATAGTCCTCTTTAAGCTCAGAACGCATCCACTTCAAGGTACCATCGCTCTCACATCATGCGAGAGCCCACACCTACATCAAATACAATAGGGGTGGTCTTTGGTACCCATACTCTTTTGGATCCATGGGGGTTAGCTCCTTTCCTAACCCAAACAAACTTAGTTGCTAAATTTACATCATGTATACGATCATAACAAAACTTAGCAAGGTGGTCCTTACATCCACAATGTGTACAAGTGTACATATGAGCATACTTTATGTGATGGGTGTGACCGTGAGAAGCATGTGTATGCCATGTATGGTGTGCATGCATAGAAGGAACTTGTTTCTTTTGAAATAAAGATTCCAAACGTGTATGGTTCAAGGCACATTGGCTCATAGTGGAGCCCAAGCAATCCACACTCTTCTTAAGCATACAAATATCATTTTCAATTTTGAAAGAAGAGGTGCATGCAATAGGTGAGCTAGATGATAAAGCTACACTAGCATGGCAAACATGTGAATCTACATCATTTTTCAAAGATTCATTTTTCTTTAAACAAACTTCTAAATCCTTTGAAATTGAAGCAATTTTTATTTTCAAGGAATCATTTTCTTTTACAACAAAACCAAGTCTTGAAGTTATAGCTTTATTTTTCTTTAAAACTTTATTACAATCATCTTTAGATTTCAAAAATTCATTTTCCTTTAGAGTAAGGTCTAGTTGAGATTTAAGTGAGTCACGATCACTAGAAATCTCTTCCTTCTCTAGCAAAACCAAATCAAGTCTAGAAGACAATTTTTCATTTTCTTTATTCAAAGCAAAAGTCTTCTTTTTCAAAAGATTATACTTTTCTAACAATTTTTCACATACAATAGAAAGTTCTTCATTCAAAGCATTTGGATCCACATAATCATCACATGAAGAACTAGCATCATCACTATCTAATTGAGTTTTCGAGTGTACCTCAAGGGAGTCATTCCCTTAGACCAGTAGCATTGTTGCTCAGATTCTCCACTAGATTCATCCTCCGGTTGGATTGGCAATTGAAGCTTGGAGGAGGTCAACGTGTTCCACACTGCAAAGGCAGAATCACAGTTAGAAATTAAGCACAGATATTCTTTATTAAGCGTGCTTCTAAGTGCCTCAAGGGCTTGTGCATTGACCTCTATATGATCGCTATTGCCAAGATAGGATTTCTTGGTAGCGGCAAGGAAAACATGCAAGCCTAGGGTTTTCAAATACATGGACATCCTAAATTTTCACATGTCAATGTTGGAGACATCAAACATGGGAGGTGACAAGCAATCCATGAGTGTGTGTAAACAATATAAATGTGCAAATGCAAATGAGAGATTAGCTAACCAAGATCACACTCCTAGGTGGTTAAACCTAATATCAGGAGCGTAGGCTCTAATACCAATTGAAGGTACACCTAGAGGGGGGTGAATAGGTGTACGGCTAATCTAATGAACTAAATGCGAAAATTAAAACTTAATTGCAACTACACTTAATGCAATCAACGAGTGTAGCCGAATTTCCGGTGAAGGGCTCTAAACTAACTCCACTTGATTCCTCTGAATAAGAGTTGAGGCGCTATACTCGTGGTTAAGCACAAGTGAGGCACACACAAACAAGCCACGCATATAATATGTATGAGCAATATGAAATGATGCAATGGCACAATATAAAGAGAGAGAGTAAGAGTCAATGGATCAAGCGCAAACAATAAGATTTGTTTTGAGGTTCGAGCATTCAGCTCTACGTCCCTGCCTTCACCCAGAAGGATTTCCAATCCACTAACTTGTCCACACAGGACTCCCACACAGGGAACCTCCACTGAGAATTTGGGGCAAATATAATATGGAGTACACAACTCCTCTCTCAACCAAAACAACCTATCACTAGAGGCTAGGCACAAAGCCACAATAAACACCACCTCACACAAGAGGGGTAGGCCCTTAGCCAAACATCCACAATCCACCTCTTCACTAAAAGGGATACACAACCAATCTCCACCTCTCACTAGAGAAAGCCAAACACCACTTCAAATCAACCTCTACCCAAGAGGGAATCACAAAGTAGGAGGGTTACAACACGGTGGTATATTTCAACCTCAAACACCTTTTCCCACAAATAAAAGATCCTATAGATAGGATAGGAGATATAGCTCAAGTGTAAAAAACAAAGAGTTTAGAAATTAAAAACTCAAAGAAAAACTCCAGGGAAAACTTTAGATAGAATAGAAAATAAAGATCAAACCAATTCTCAAAGATTTTTCTTTTCAAATGATTTTCCAACTCTTTTAAAAACAAATAAAGATGAATCCTTTTTGGCACTAAAAACACTTTTGAAAACATGTATAAAACACTTGTAGATAGGAGAATTTTTGGCTCTTAAAAACTTAGTGTAAAACACCTCTCAATGGGATATAAATAGCCCCATGGAAAAACTAGCCGTTGGGGCTGTTTTTCAGCCCTGGCGGCTGGCGGTCGACCGGCCCGGTCGACCGCCAACGGTCAAAAATTTGACCGTTGGAGCCTTCCGGTCGACCATGCCAATCTAGAGAGCAATTGCTCTCTGGCCGGTCGACCGCTCGGTCGACCGTGGTAAGCCTCACGGTCGACCGCCCCCCACCCAAGAGTGGGGTACTTGCAGTCGGTCGATCGTTCGGTCGACCGGCCCAAGTGGCTGACCAGCTTGCACGTTTTGTACACGTCGGACGACCGGTCCGGTCGACCGACCTGGGTCCGGTCGACCGTCCGGTCGACCGCCAGAGCCTGGCAGGCAGTTTTTCAGGACTTGAAACGGGTTTTAATTTTAAAATAAAATCCCATAAAACTTCTAAAATTCCACAAAAATAAATTCAGTATAATACATTGATATACAAACATGTTTGAGTAAAATCAAACCATGTAAGAAATATTTTGAACTATTTTTGTAACTTAAAAATTTTGCTGAAAATCAAAAACTGTATTTTCTAAAACTTGGATTTTTGAATTGAAAATTCGTTTTGTTCAAAACTCATCCAAACACAAAAACATGATATTGAAACAACTTTTAGGCATGTAGTATATGGATATAAACCAATATACATGAAATAGATATATATCGATGTTTTTGACATTTAAATCCGAAAATATGTTTTGTTAAAACACAAAACTCCAAACCCATTAATAGGCATATCAAAATAAGTTTGTCTAAGATATGAAGCATACATGTATATAGAACAAATCTAATATACATTAAACCATGTAAACTTGTTTTGATACTATCTATCCATGAAAACCAAGATCGGTTAAACCAAAAACCAATAAACATAAAAACTTAAACAAGTGTGTGTGTTGTGAACTTGAGCATATCACACTATCTAGTCTTTACAAATGGATCCAAAAACATAATCTAACTATATACCGAAGTCTACTTGACGAACGCCGTCTTCAAGCTGACTCGATCCAAACTGTGATCCACCGAGCTTGACTCCAACGAGTGCTATATATGATCTTGATGCTCGGGCTCTTGAATCACCATGTGAGAAGCTCCAAAACACCTTTGTTGAAACTAATCACCTACTAATATCTTGGTTAAGTATCTGAAACTAAACATCACAGATTATTAGTAAACATAACTACATGAGTTAATCATCATCAAAACTAGAGTGGAAGGCCTCTGGGCCAACATGTACGTCCACAATGTATACAAGTGTACACATTAGCATACAAATCATGTGTGTGAGTATGATGAGCATGTGTATGCCATGTTTTGTGTGCATAAATATGTGGAGTATGTTTCTTTAGAAACATAGATTCCAATCATGTGTGGTTCATGGCACATTGGCTCAAAGTGGAGCCCAAACAATCTACACTCTTCTTCAATATACATATATCATTTTCATCATTAGAAAAAGATGTGAAGCATGCAATAGAAACACAAGATGATGAAGTTATAGTAGTATGGCAAACATAAAAATCTAAATCATTTTTCAAAGAAACTTTTTCTAAAGAAATGCATTCCAATTCTTTAGATATTAAAACAATTTTACTCTTTAAAGAATCATTTTCTTTTAAAACAAACTCAAATCTTGAAGACAAAACATCATTATTCTTCAAAACAATATCAAAATAATTTTTATTTTTTAAAATTGTATTTTTTTAAAACAAGGTCAAGTTGGGTTTTCAAAGAGTCCCTTTCACTTGAAACCTCAACCTTCTCTTGTAAAATCATATCAAGTTTAGAAAATAAATTTCTATTTTCTTCTTTTAATTCAAACTTTTTTGTTAAAAGTTTTTATTTATTTAACAAGTTTTCACAAAATAGGGAAAGCTCTTCATTTAAGGCATGGGCATCCATACAATCATGATCATCATTAGAAAAGCTAGCACTATCATCTAGATGAGTATCCAAATGTACCTCAAGGGAGTCAATCCCTTGGATCATATAGCAAGCTTCATCGGACTCATCACCATGGGTTCCTTCTCCAAAACACGTGTCGTTTGTTCCTTGAGAGAAGTCAATGTGTTCCATACTGCAAAAGCAGAATCACAATGAGAAATCAAAGAAAGATAATCTTTTTTAAGCGTGTACCTAAGTGCCTCTAAAGTTTGTGCATTAGCCTCTATATGCTTGTCATTACCAAGATAAGATTTCTTAGTAGTAGTAAGATAAACATGCAATCCTTGGGCTTTGAGATATGCATTCATATTAAACTTTCACATATCGATGTTAGAAACATCATACATGGGAGGAGCAAGAAAATCTATTAGTGTATAAAATATATGTGTGCAAAGCAATACTAGATTAGCTATTCAAGGATCTCATTCCTAGGTGGTTAAACTGAATATCAAGAGCGGAGGCTCTGATACTAATTGAAATACACCTAGAGGGGGATGAATAGATATACTAGCTAATTTAGGAAAAATAATGTGAAATTAAAAACTCAATTGCTAACACACTATGTGTAACCAAGAGTGAACCTGAATTCTCCGTGAAGGGCTCTGGAACTACTCATCTAGTTTCGTCTAGACTAAGAGTTGAGGTGCTTTAATAAGCTCTCTTGGTTGAGCACAAGTGTGGGCACACACAAAATATATCTAGCATAAGAATATAAACAATGTAAAGCAATACAAGAAATAAAGAGAGATAGAGTTGAGATAGTAGATCAAACGCAAACAAAGATATGTTTCAAGGTTCGAGCCACTGCTCTATGTCCCCGCCTTCACACAGTAGGATTTCTACTATGTCCACATAGGACCATCCACAAAGAAACCCCCACCGAGGAATTATAACTCAACATTAGGAGTACACAACTCCACTCTCTCAAACACAAACCTCTAACAAGAGGTGGGCACTAAGCTAAAGCAAAGAAAAGGTTTACAACTAGGTGATTCAATGATCACAAACTCTCCCTTAGTGATCTCAAAGGATCACAAACAATTTTCTCACAAAAATAAGATCCAAAAGATAGGAATAGAATGATAGCTCAACTGTGAGAAAAACAAAGTATTTTGAAAAGAAACAACAAAGAAAAAACTCTTAGGAAAAACTTCTTGATAGATAAGGGAATGAAGAACAAAAGTAGAATTCTTAAATATTGATTTTCTTTGATTTTCCAAAAACTTTGAAACAAATAAAGATAGAGAATTTTTGGCACAAAAACTTATTTTGAAAACTTGCTGAAAACACTCGAGAAGATGATAAAAATTGTTGTTAAAAATCTTAGGAGAAATAAGCCAAGGGAACCCATATTTATAGGATTCCCAAAATATAGTCGTTGGGGTCCAGATTAGGTCAAAACTAACCTGTCAGCCGACCGGCCAATGGTCAGATTTCTAACCATTGGAGTTTTCAGTCGACCGTCCGGTCGATCGCCCTAAGGCATTTTCTTTTCAGTCGACCACCTGGTTGATTGTTCGAAAGGAGGAGTTGAATTGAGCAAGAGTTCAGAGTAAACCGTTTACGACTGTTCAAAAGGAGGAGTTGAATTGAGCAAGAGTTCAGAGTAAACCATTTAAGTCCTTGTGCTAATGTTCAAACTCTAAATATGTGTGTAGAATTGCTTTACTCTTTCGAATTACCGTTTGTAGCAAAAGCTATAACGGGTCGTATCCGCAGGGAGGGCTAGCGATAGAAGCGTTCACAGTTCTTATGTTTGAGTTTTTAAGAAGAAAACGAAGATTCTTCTTTGTTCAAAAATAAGAAAGCAAAATAAAGTAAAAAGAAAATGAAGAATTTTTGTAGCGTTTTAAGAAAAGAAAAATGGAAGCGAGAAAAACAAAATGAAAACGGTGAAGTTGGAAAAGGAGAAAGTTTTAGAAAAGAATTTTAAAATTCGATAGAGAGAAAATCATGACTAACTAACATTCTACACTACTAATTTACTAATCTCGTTAGGTGATTTTTGTCTCAGGTAGATTCATTGACAATAGTCCATCTTGCTTTGTCAAGTCAATAAGTTTCCCCAAATTATGCATATGTTCTCATCTTAGCTTGGCTAGGTGGCCTCCTTGGATCATCGGCTCCCAATAGGTTCACAATAATAGAACATAGGTATTCACACTTTAGGTATGCTTAACAAGAATGTAAGATTCGTTAAATCATCAAAGCCATAACAAGCTAGCATGAAATAAGAAGCTAGTACAATAAGTGTTAGCATACTAAAGTGATTCATCTTCATGTTCCATCAAGGCACTTGTTAAAGAAACAAGGCTCTAAATGAGGCACACATGAATCATATGGAGGAGATAACAAAGCTTTCACTAAGGATAGAAACAATACTCATCTTCATTAGGAATAAAAAGGCTTGTTAGATACAAGACTAGAAATATAAGCATCCAATGATTCATATGAGGTAGAATCACCTAAGAGTTAGTAGCTAGTAGTGTTAGAAGTTAGCTAATCATGTTAGGGATTAGTTACCCATAGAAAAGAAAAGCAAGAAAGAAGACATAGTAGAATAAGTGTAAGAAAGTAAAGAGCTTTGAAATTAAATGGCAATAGAGCAACAAAAGTAAAGGAAGGAAAGCTTGAGCCTTTGTATTTGAAATGTCACTTCTTCAACTACAGAGATCTCTCTCATCCTTTCTCTCTTTTCTAAATCTAAAAGGAGAAAATGAAAAATACAAGAGACAACTAAGAGAAAGCTAAAGAAAATCCTAAATTCTCTCCTAAAATTCTAGCTATCCTTTCCTCCCTTTTTAAAGATGCCCTAGGGGTCCTTATATAGGCCTCAGGAGCTGATAGCGACCCATAGTAGCCGTAGGATCAATCGCTTGATCAACGGCCAGGGATTTGTCGTGGAAATGCGGCCCTGGCCGCGTTTTCGCGGCAGCATCTTGGCCATTGCGTCAGCGATCATTCTGACATTCTGTTATGGTGCAGGTGCCTAGCTGGAGCTTCTAAAAGTCTGGGAATATCCCCTGATTCGTTACAGAATTGGGCTTCCTTGATTTGGGCTCCTTAAAACACTTTTAATTCCTTGAAAAATTAAAGATTTGAGCCTTCTTCTCCATTAAAGACTGGACCTGAAAAATAAGAGAGGTAACCATTAAAAATCCTATTTTTATTAATAAAATGCATGGTGATGTGATATAAAATGATGCAAAATGAATTCCAATCACACCCCCATATCTAGCTTTTACTCGTTCCCGAGCAAAATAAGCAAAGAAAAAGAGAAAACCCTAACTAAATTATTACACCACTTTTGTAGGTGACACGATTGCACTGAGCTCGTGCAACAAGCCGTTAAACCTCTAGGTTACCCTAGAGGAGGAGTGTTGTCTCCTGAGGTTCAGCGGATTGCACCCACAAAATCCAAAGTAAAAGAAAAAAAATGTTAGTGATTTTTCAAAAGAAAAGAAAGAAGAAAGTTTATGAACCATTTTTTTAGGTGATCTTTCTGTTTTAGGTGACCCTAAACTTTTCCTTTTTATTATAAATCTCCATTTGAAGTTTTGTCTTCAACTTAGGTTAAGTTTCCAAAAATAGAGAGAGAATTAGATTTTGTATCAAGCCTAACATATATACATTTATATGTATGAGGAATTGTTCTTAGACTATGATAAATTTATTTATATATTTATTTATTTATTTATATATTTACACTTATTTATTTTCTTAGCTTCATTAGGCTTTCTAATTGACCCATGTAGCGAGCCTTTTACCGAAGACTCCCAGACCAGACGGTCTTAGGGCACCAGATGAGGGATGTGGCACCAGATGAGGATATATTCCTAAGGTTCAAGGTCTCGAGTACACTAGACCACGAATGCTAAGGACTCAACCACCTTTAGGCGTGACTGGTTGTGCTTCTTAAGGCACAACTAACCAGCTTAATTGGTGATTAAATTTTTATTGATTTCTAACACATTTATTTTTCTTTTCTCTATATATAATTTTTTTCTTTTTTTCTTCTTTATATATATATAAAGGTACTAAGTCCTGGATTAATCCCTCAACATGTAAATGTATATAGTGCTTAGAAAAAATTTAAAATCTAACTATCTTTCTATTCTTTTCATCTTAACCTAAAGATCTAACAACTCTTCTTATTTTGACTTATATCAAGAAATCCTAGTTTAGAATTTTCCTAATTCCTAAGATCAAATTAACTCTTTTTAAAAGTGGATCACAGAAAATATTTTATATATATATATATATATATTTCTTTTTTATAAGAAAATTAAAATCTAAGAAAATCCTAGAAAATGAAAATCTAAGTTAGTTCTAAGAATTAAAAAAAACTAAAAAACAAAAAAAAAATCTATGTTAGTATCCACCCCAGCATCTCATGCATTGTCCCTAATGTATGCAAGTAAAATATATGCATGAAATAGGTAAAGAAAATATATCACGCCCTCCTTCGGCTCGGACCAGCGGTGGTGCTAGGTCCGGCCGACTGCGATCTCCACAAACCCTCTTCTATGTGGTCTAGACGAGTGGTCTGTTCCTCTGCCTCTTTTCTCAGCCTAACTTATCCCTTAAAGATTTTCTTCATGCCTCTCCATATGGTAGACATGAAAGCTCTCGAATCAGTGGGTGGGTACTGCTGCCAAAAGACCGGGTCATCATCATCCTCCAAGAGTTCCTCCAAAGAGAACTCAGCTGGGGCATCTTCGGGCTGGATACTAGGGGTCCAGACAGCATGGAGACAACTATTATAAGCACTTGTTGCCCTTTCTGGTGCAACAAATACTCTATCATAAGAATCGAAGACAGCGTCTGGTAAGAAGTTCTTACACAGACGAGTTACCAATACTGGATGTGAGTATTTGGCATCACGTGTGCGGGACGAGTTAGTGATATGACAGTGAAAGATGGTAGTGTTGATGCTAACTATGTGCTGCCTAGTCATAAGATCGTGAATAATTTGCAGCACCAGCCTATTAAAAGAGGTAGTGTGGTCAAGGCCAAGGATGTTGCGTTAGATCCAACATCTAACGCAGTGTATGTTATAAAAAGTAGTATTGGCTTTGAGCACTTTATACTGCTCAATGCAGCGAGCCTCCATTATAGTCATGTACTCAATTAAAAGCAGGGGGTCGCTATGGTGCGAGTTACTGGGGACTTGCGTGTAGTCCTTCAACATGTCAACAGTGATAATAATGTCCCTAGTAGGCAACTGTACCGTGAATTGGTGGTTGTTAAAATCAATTGAGGCTTGATCAATATGTGCATAAAAGAGCTTGACAAGCTCTGGGCAATAGTAGGCTCAGAATTATCATACACCAACGTATACCAATTCCATTCCCTTATCCTATCCAAAAATATATGGCCATATCCATGAATATCGCTAAAGAGTCTAGAAAAATCTTTCTCAGCAAATATTGAGGGTGCCATGGCTGAAAATACGAAGGAAAGGAGAGAAAATCGCAAACCTCCCATGGAAAACGTGGGAGGAAATGCAATCTACAGGGAGATCAGCAGATTGAGATGGAGATCTAAAATCTACATAATGAAGCGACCACAGGGAAATTTGGCGACACTCTGGACTCCACAAGACGGCCGCAGAGGCGCGGCAAGGGCCGAGGAAATGCGGCACTTTCATGGAGGCAGGGGCTGGAAAATTTTAGGTGGCAGCGCGCTCTTCTTTCCTTCTCAGATCGGCTCTCAGAAATTAGGGTAGAGAATGGGAGAGGGGTAGCAGGGTATTTATAGAGCCCTGAGAAGGATGGATTTCCTTATTTGCCCTAGGTAAAATCGAAAAGTGCTAACCTATGGTTATTGTAACGCCCCGATCCCGGCGGGTACGGAGACGTTACTGCGACGTATATACGCAGGTCAGAAATACCCTCACGTATATACGCTAAGCATCAGTACAGGCAAGAATCAGAGTACGGAAGCACGTGGTGCATTATACATTCCAACCAATGAGTACAATTACAAAGTTATCACCAGAGGTGACAAATATTACAATAATATTACATCACCAATAGGCGCAAATGCGAGAATACAAAGGGATGTACAAGAATGAACAGTATCAAAGGCACTCACGAGTTTACAAAAGGAAAACTCGAGAGGCACACAGGGGGCCTGGAAGGATAGAGCTCAGGATGATCTGCTGGAGATCCACGCTACCGCTGCGCCATTCTGATCAGCAACCGGGACTCTACAAGTTCCAAGCTCTGACATGCTTCAAGCTCCTGGACCTGGACATGAGAATCCAGGGGAGTCTGATAGAACTCCCCAGGCGAGTGGTGATACGAAAGCCAGATGGCGTGCAAGGATAAACACACGTGTATCGATAAAACCGAATCATATCATGCATTGAAAACCGTGTCGTGAGCATAAGCATGTATAAGCAGGTAGATATATAACAAGTGATATCAAGCAGGAACTACTCATGGAATGATAAGATAGGAGTAGTAGACTGATGGAATGGAACATGGGTAATAAAACAGGGTATGAGTAGCTAATATGATAATAATCATAAAATCGGAAATCCGATGTAAAACCCAATAGAAGCAAACTCAGTAAAGCATACAACGGATCCATAGTTGGCATCTTTTATTATTATTATTACTCGTCTTACCCTGATGTCTAGATATGTGAACTAGCGTCCCAGCACACATATATCCACATCTGAGTAAAGCAAGGTTGTTATTGGAAACCAACGGGGGTATCAACGAACAATGTTTACAGTGTGTCCCGTACATGCCCGGGACCACGACCCAGGACGTTCCATCGCTGGTGTATGGAACCGGCCGCAAGGCCTACAGGAGGGTCTTATAGAATGCCCTTATCAAGATGGTACCAGGAAGGAGGGAGCCAGCACTCCCCTCGGTCGCCTGGAGGCCCACAGGTCAGACTGGAAGTTTTAGTTGCACAACATGCCTAGTACCACTGTAAACACGAACATGTATTGATAGCCGCAAGTTTCCCCTGACCCGATGCAAGTTGTTCCTTTTTATGATTTATTATGTAATTATCAATTTACGGGAATGGCAGGTGCAAGACATGATCAGGAGTTCAGGAGTACATGAGTACTATAGATTCAGGCCACTGTATATATAATACAGGATAACAAGTACAAGATTCAAGTCACTGCATGTAATGCAGGATAACAAGTAGAGTATTCCCGTAAATGTGATAATCACAGGTCAAGTATTAATATGTCAAGAGGCAAGTATATCATGCCGGATGTCAAGTGATAGCATGACAGGAGGATGATATTTGGCAGGTGACCAATCATGTCAAGAGATTGATATTAGTCCGGTGGCAAGTCATGTCATAACAAGGGGTCTTGCCAAGTAGTAGCATGCCTGGTGTTAGGTGATAACACATCAGTTGACAGGTGATACAAACAGGTGTTAAATAGTAGCATGTAAATGACAGGTATGAAGTAATGGCATGGCAAGTGTTAACATATCGGGTAAATATATGGCATATGATAGAGTAGTAGCTGAGCACAACCAAACGGAGCTGAGCAAGCTGGAGGCACAGACAGCAAACAGTATTTAACACTGGAGCGTCTGGCAAGGTTACCGGGACAACTCGGCTTAAGGTGCGAGTAGAAAATCCAGCAGCATCTCGCCTAGACGAATCTAGTGGTAAAGCGCTGAACGCTGATCATGATAACCAGGCGGAGCTGAGAGACCTGACGGTCTCAACTCACTTCTCTTTCGAGATAGTGAGAGACCGGAGGCTGAGAAACCTGACGGTCTCAACTCACTTCTCTTTCGAGATAGTGAGAGACCGGAGGCTGAGAAACCTGACGGTCTCAACTCACTTCTCTTTCGAGATAGTGAGAGACCGGAGGTGAAGGGTCCGGAAGCCAAGAACGCTCAGGGTTTAAGCACACTCTCGGTGACTACTAGCCATCGCAGGAGTGGGCAGAAACCCAGAGTCTAACGACCACGAAGGGTCGGCCACGCATGGTATAAAGCAGTAAATACATCACAGGCATGGTATATGTACAAGAATTAAACTACCCTAATACAAGCATTCGTCACAGAGCAATACATGTCCAGTCATTGGCACTTGGCCATACACCAATACAGGGACCCAGCCCAATGCAAAATACATTTAAACATGGAATAAAATACATGTCGACCCGACAAAGCGGGGAAACCCAATGGAGGCGAGGACACTCGCCTAAATCACCGGAAATGCCAAAAAGTCCGAAATCCATTGAACTCGCGTACGCTCCATAAAATATAATAATATATAAATATTTAGAGAGAGAAAGTGAAGAGGAGAGAGAAAGAGTTAGAGAAAGAAAGAGAGAAACCTAGAGAGAGAAGTATATGGGAAGAGAGAGTGCACAGGGAGACGCGGGTTTTTGAGAGTGAGACGCGGGAGTCGCAGACGCGGGAGTCGCGTCGCGTAGATGCCACAAACGCGGGGTTCGGCACCCGCGTTCAAGTCAGGACACGAGAAGAATGCGGACGCGGTCGTGGGTTCCGTGTCGCGTTAGCACAAGAAGAACACAGACGCGGGCATTAGCTCCGCGTCGTGTTGACACGAGAGGGACACAGACGCGGGTATGGACTCCGAGTTGCGTCAATACAAGAACGCGAAGGCCGCGTTAAACAGATGTCAAGAACGCGAAGATTCGCGTTAAGGGATTGCCTGGACGCGGGGGTGAGATCCGCGTCAGCAATTACAGAGAGAAGGAGGGGATCTAGAGAGAAAGAGTTTAGGGAGAGGAGAGAGAAGTCAGGAGAGAGAGATAGAGAGAGAGAGAGATAATCTGGAGAGAGAGAGAGAAAGTTCAGGAGAGAGTGAGATTGTAGAGAGAGAGAGGAGAGAGAGGGATGGGGCAGGAGAGAGAGAGAGAGGACAGGGGGGCAGCAGCCCCCCTACACACGCACAGGGGGCTGGAAGCCCCCTGCCAGGGAACGGCCACCGGCCGCCGGCGAAGCGCCGGCGGGGCGCCAGAACTGGGGTGGCCAGTGGCCACCCCAGGGGAGAGACAGGGAGGGGGCTGCTGCCCCCTCCCTCCAACAGAATCACGGCCAGGGCAACAGGCCCTGGCCTGGCCAAGCTCTGGCCGCGACAGTGCGGCCAGAGGGCGGAGGGGGAGGCCACGCCGGCCCTCAGTGGCCGGCGCAGGCCAGGGGTGGCCTCCGGCCACCCTAAAGAAGGAGAAGGGAGGGGGCTGCTGCCCCCTCCACGCCCGCGCACAGGGGGCCAGGAGGCCCCCTGGCCGCGCCCAGGCCGCCGGCATCGCGCCGGCGGCGGTCAGCCCCCGCCGGGGGTGCCGGAGGAGGGAGGTGAGGCTCGGCGGCGGTGGTCGTGGCCGGATCTTGGGGGGGGGAAGAGAAAAAGGAAGAAGGAAAAAGAAAAGAAAGAAAAGGAAAAGAAAAGAAAAGGAAATAAAGGAAAAGAAAAAGAGAGAGGAGAAGGAGATGGCCGGAGTTTGGGGGTCTCCTCGCCGGCGTCGTGGTGGCCAGAGGCGCCGGCGGTGGTGGCCAGTTGGACGTCGTCCAAATGGAGGAGGAAAAGAAGACAAGGGAAAAGAATAGAAGGAAGAAGGAAAATAAGGAAAAGGAAAAGAAAAGAAAAAAGAAAAGGAGAAAGGATTGATGGGAATGGGGGAGGTGAGGTGATGTCGCCCACGTGGAGGGGAGTGGGCTGGAGTCAGTGGAAGAAAAGAAAAGGAAAGAAAGGAAGAAAAGAAGAAATTGGAAAAATAATAATATTATAATATGGTCGAGAAATATCGACTGCTCCGGAAAAATCCCCAAAAATTCTTAGAGGTAGAAAACGTCATTCTAAGGAATAATATGAAATCGGTTTTTTGAAATAAAATCCCATTTTCAAATTAAAAATCTGGAAGTCAACCACCGATACCGATCTACACCGGGTCGGCCGGATTTTGATAAATTCTGAAAAATCCCAAAAAATGTATTAAAGAATAAAATATGATTTTAAGAAGTAAAGTGAAAGTGGAATTCAAAAATTCTATTCCGATTGTAAACTAAAAATCCTGGAATCAACCAGCGATATTGGCCGACACCAAATCCGGTGGGATTTTGATAAATTCATAAAATCCTTAGAAAAAGTATTTAGATAGGAAATGTGATTTTAAGAAATAATGTAAAAAGACATTTCTAGTAATTCTAATCTGTTTGTAAATTAAAATCCGGGAATCGGTCAGCGGCACTGGTCGACACCGGTTTTGAAGATTTTCAATTTAATTCAGGAAAATTCTAGAAAATCATAGAAAATCTAAAATATTGGAAAATGATGTTTAAAACTAAAATCGGTCAAATCTAAATACCAGAAAGATCAAATCAAGTAATACCCTAGGATCGGGTCCTCGGTTCAGACTAGGGCTGACTCCGAGTCCGTGAATCCAGATCCAAGACAAAACGATTATATAAATAATTCTTAATACAAAACAAATACAGGAAGTAAATCGAAAAATACGATCGAAAAATCTGAGTACGCAACTAAGTACGTATTCTGGGAGCGGGGTGTTATAATCCATCCACCTTACAAAAATTGTGTCCTCGCAATTTCGATAAGGGGCAAATTGAACCCAAAGAGGACAAGGATGGGAATTATACCAATTAAGATATGAAGCACTATAGGTAGGGCTCTCAAGTTGACTGAACAATAATCAGAACATAGACATCCTCAGCACTCCGGCTGTATAAATCTTCGAACAATGCCGAATAATATTGACTGGTAACACAGTTTTGCAATAGAATTCCCGCTGTACTACATTACTTAATGTCGCTCTGAGGATGAGCCAGAATACTGAAGATAAAGAAAACCCTGATAGTCCTAAGCATAATAAAGAAGACCGATAATTGAGAATTCCGAATATCAGGCATCAATCACTCCGAAAGATATAGCCGAGAATGTAGAATATCCATAGAGAATTCCGACTACTGACTTCTGATAGATAACTCGATCAGGATCAATCCTGAGAATACCCGAGCTTCATAGAGTTGGCCAAAGAAATCATATAATCGCTTCATTCAGAACCAGCCACTACCCCTCTAGTATATCAATATCTTAAGTTGGTATAAAGGCTTCGAAAAACCAAAATAGGAGAAAGATGGAAGGGATTAGGAATCAAAGAAAGGATGATCAAGAATGAATAGATAACTCTGTACTTGTAGTTGGACTGTATAACCAGGACTCATGCATTCCAGTTGCAAATTTCATTACCAATAATTTGCCGTCTGGACGTACTGAGGAGGTGAGAGCCTAGGCTCTGATACCAACCTGTAACGCCCCGATCCCGGCGGGTACGGAGACGTTACTGCGACGTATATACGCAGGTCAGAAATACCCTCACGTATATACGCTAAGCATCAGTACAGGCAAGAATCAGAGTACGGAAGCACGTGGTGCATTATACATTCCAACCAATAGTACAATAACAAAGTTATCACCAGAGGTGACAAATATTACAATAATATTACATCACCAATAGGCGCAAATGCGAGAATACAAAGGGATGTATAAGAATGAACAGTATCAAAGGCACTCACGAGTTTACAAAAGGAAAACTCGAGAGGCACACAGGGGGGCCTGGAAGGATAGAGCTCAGGATGATCTGCTGGAGATCCATGCTACCGCTGCGCCATTCTGATCAGCAACCGGGACTCTACAAGTTCCAAGCTCTGACATGCTTCAAGCTCTAGGACCTGGACATGAGAATCCAGGGGAGTCAGATAGAACTCCCCAGACGAGTGGTGATACGAAAGTCAGATGGCGTGCAAGGATAAACACACGTGTATCGATAAAACTGAATCATAATCATGCATTGAAAACCGTGTCGTGAGCATAAGCATGTATAAGCAGGTAGATATATAACAAGTGATATCAAGCAGGAACTACTCATGGAATGATAAGATAGGAGCAGTGGACTGATGGAATGGAACATGGGTAATAAAACAGGGTATGAGTAGCTAATATGATAATAATCATAAAACCGGAAATCCGATGTAAAACCCAATAGAAGCAAACTCAGTAAAGCATACAACGGGTCCATAGTTGGCATCTTTTATTATTATTATTACTCGTCTTACCCTGATGTCTAGATATGTGAACTAGCGTCCCAGCACACATATATCCACATCTGAGTAAAGCAAGGTTGTTATTGGAAACCAACGGGGGTATCAACGAACAATGTTTACAGTGTGTCCCGTACATGCCCGGGACCACGACCCAGGACGTTCCATCGCTGGTGTATGGAACTGGCCGCAAGGCCTACAGGAGGGTCTTATAGAATTCCCTTATCAAGATGGTACCAGGAAAGAGGGAGCCAGCACTCCCCTTGGTCGCCTGGAGGCCCACAGGTCAGACCGGAAGTTTTAGTTGCACAACATGCCTAGTACCACTATAAACACGAACATGTATTGATAGCCGCAAGTTTCCCCGACCCGATGCAAGTTGTTCCTTTTTATGATTTATTATGTAATTATCAATTTACGGGAATGGCAGGTGCAAGACATGATCAGGAGTTCAGGAGTACATGAGTACAATAGATTCAGGTCACTGTATATATAATACAGGATAACAAGTACAAGATTCAAGTCACTGCATGTAATGCAGGATAACAAGTATAGTATTCCCGTAAATGTGATAATCACAGGTCAAGTATTAATATGTCAAGAGGCAAGTATATCATGCCGGGTGTCAAGTGATAGCATGACAGGAGGATGATATTTGGCAGGTGACCAATCATGTCAAGAGATTGATATTAGTCCGGTGGCAAGTCATGTCATAACAAGGGGTCTTGCCAAGTAGTAGCATGCCTGGTGTTAGGTGATAACACATCAGTTGACAGGTGATACAAACAGGTGTTAAATAGTAGCATGTAAATGACAGGTATGAAGTAATGGCATGGCAAGTGTTAACATATCGGGTAAATATATGGCATATGATAGAGTAGTAGCTGAGCACAACCAAGCGGAGCTGAGCAAGCTGGAGGCACAGACAGCAAACAGTATTTAACACTGGAGCGTCTGGCAAGGTTACCGGGACAACTCGGCTTAAGGTGCGAGTAGAAAATCTGGCAGCATCTCGCCTAGACGAATCTAGTGGTAAAGCGCTGAACGCTGATCATGATAACCAGGCGGAGCTGAGAGACCTGACGGTCTCAACTCACTTCTCTTTCGAGATAGTGAGAGACCGGAGGCTGAGAAACCTGACGGTCTCAACTCACTTCTCTTTCGAGATAGTGAGAGACCGGAGGCTGAGAAACCTGACGGTCTCAACTCACTTCTCTTTCGAGATAGTGAGAGACCGGAGGCTAAAAGGCCGGAAGCCAAGAACGCTCGGGGTTTAAGCATACTCTCGGTGACTACTAGCCATCCCAGGAGTGGGCAGAAACCCAGAGTCTAACGACCACGAAGGGTCGGCCACGCATGGTATAAAGCAGTAAATACATCACAGGCATGGTATATGTACAAGAATTAAACTACCCTAATACAAGCATTCGTCACAGAGCAATACATGTCCAGTCATTGGCACTTGGCCATACACCAATACAGGGACCCAGCCCAATACAAAATACATTTAAACATGGAATAAAATACATGTCGACCCGACAAAGCGGGGAAACCCAATGGAGGCGAGGACACTCGCCTAAATCACCAGAAATGCCGAAAAGTCCGAAATCCATGGAAATCGCATACGCTCCATAAAATATAATAATATATAAATATTTAGAGAGAAAGTGAAGAGGAGAGAGAAAGAGTTAGAGAGAGAAAGAGAGAGAAACCTAGAGAGAGAAGTATATGGGAAGAGAGAGTGCACAGGGAGACACGGGTTTTTGAGAGTGAGACGCGGGAGTCGCGTCGCGTAGATGCCACAAACGCGGGGTTCGGCACCCGCGTTCAAGTCAGGACACGAGAAGAATGCGGACGCGGTCGTGGGTTCCGCGTCGCGTTAGCACAAGAAGAACACAGACGCGGGCATTAGCTTCGCGTCGTGTTGACACGAGAGGGACACAGACGCGGGTATGGACTCCGCGTTGCGTCAATACAAGAACGCGAAGGCCGCGCTAAACAGATGTCAAGAACACGAAGATTCGCGTTAAGGGATTGCCTGGACGCGGGGGTGAGATCCGCGTCAGCAATTACAGAGAGAAGGAGGGAGATCTAGAGAGAAATAGTTTAGGGAGAGGAGAGAGAAGTCAGGAGAGAGAGAGAGAATCCTGAGAGAAAGAGAGAGAGATAATCTGGAGAGAGAGAGAGAGAAAGTTCAGGAGAGAGTGAGATTGTAGAGAGAGGAGAGAGAGAGGACAGGAGGGGCAGTAGCCCCCCTACACACGCACAGGGGGCTGGAAGCCCCCTGGCCGGGAACGACCACCGGCCGCCAGCGAAGCGCCGGCGGGTCGCCAGAACTGGGGTGGCCGGTGGCCACCCCAGGGGAGAGACAGGGAGGTGGCTGCTGCCCCCTCCCTCCAACAGAATCACGGCCAGGGCAACAGGCCCTGGCCTGGCCAAGCTCTGGCCGCGACAGTGCGGCCAGAGGGCGGAGGGGGAGGCCACGCCGTCCCTCAGTGGCCGACGCAGGCCAGGGGTGGCCTCCGGCCACCCCAAAGAAGGAGAAGGGAGGGGGCTGCTGCCCCCTCCACGCCCGCGCACAGGGGGCCAGGAGGCCCCCAGGCCGCGCCCAGGCCGCCGGCGTCGCGCCGGCGGCGGTCAGCCCCCGCCGGGGGTGCCGGAGGAGGGAGGAGAGGCTCGGCGGCGGTGGTCATGGCCGGATCTTGGGGGAGGAAGAGAAAAAGGAAGAAGGAAAAAGAAAAGAAAGAAAAGGAAAAGAAAAGAAAAGGAAAGAAAGGAAAAAAAAAGAGAGAGGAGAAGGAGATGGCCAGAGTTTGGGGGTCTCCTCGCCGGCGTCGTGGTGGCCAGAGGCGCCGGCGGTGGTGGCCAGTTGGGCGTCGTCCAAATGGAGGAGGAAAGAAGACAAGGGAAAAGAAGAGAAGGAAGAAGGAAAATAAGGAAAAGGAAAAGAAATGAAAAAAGGAAAGGAGAAAGGATTGATGGGAAGGGGGGAGGTGAGGTGATGTCGCCCACGTGGAGGGAGTGGGCTGGAGTCAGTGGAAGAAAAGAAAAGGAAAGAAAGAAAGAAAAGAAGAAATTGGAAAAATAATAATATTATAATATGGTCGAGAAATATCAACTGCTCCGGAAAATCCCCAAAATTTCCTAGAGGTAGAAAACGTCATTCTAAGGAATAATATGAAATCGGTTTTCCGAAATAAAATCCCATTTTCAAATTAAAAATCCGGAAGTCAACCGCCGATACCGGTCTACACCGGGTCGGCCGGATTTTGATAAATTCTGAAAAATCGCAGAAAATGTATTAAAGAATAAAATATGATTTTAAGAAGTAAAGTGAAAGTGGAATTCAGAAATTCAATTCCGATTGTAAACTAAAAATCCTGGAATCAACCAGCGATATTGGCCGACACCAAATCCGGTGGGATTTTGATAAATTCATAAAATCCTTAGAAAAAGTATTTAGATAGGAAATGTGATTTTAAGAAATAATGTAAAAAGACATTTCTAGTAATTCTAATCTGTTTGTAAATTAAAATCCGGGAATCGGTCAGCAGCACTGGTCGACACCGGTTTTGAAGATTTTCAATTTAATTCAAGAAAATTTCAGAAAATCATAGAAAATCTAAAATATTGGAAAATGATGTTTAAAACTAAAATCGGTCAAATCTAAATACCAGAAAGACCAAATCGAGTAATACCCTAGGATCGGGTCCTCGGTTCAGACTAGGGCTGACTCCAAGTCCGTGAATCCGGATCCAAGACAAAACGATTATATAAATAATTCTTAATACAAAACAAATACAGGAAGTAAATCGAAAAATACGATCGAAAAATCTGAATATGCAACTAAGTACGTATTCTGGGAGCGGGGTGTTACAGTTATATATAGGGGAGAAAACCTAGGTGCCATTTAGCACTTAGGTCCTTTATTTTTTATTTATTGGTTATTGTTTTTAATATTTTTTTTATTTTTTATTATTATTATTTATATATTTATATATTTCTTTGATTTATTTTACAAGGTAGGTCCCTAAAAGATTTACAAGGAACACTGGGGGGAAATTGCAAGAAGGGCCTGGTCACATGTAGACTGGGTCGCAAAGACCCAGTTCAAGAATATCGTGTGACTCTGGCTCCGTGGTGTAGAATGGTTTTAGTCGTTGGTCATTGACTTTGAATATGCTACCATTCTTGGGATCTGAAATCTCAATAACACCATAAGGGGAACGGTTTGTACAATATATGGTTCTAACCACCTGGTTTTCAGCTTACCCAAAAAAAGGTGGAGTCTGGAGTTGTACAACAGAACTTTTTGTCTAGGGACAAAATTCTTCCTATTAATGGATCTGTCATGGAAGAGTTTTGTTCTGTGTTTAGAAATCCGAGCATTATTGTATGCATCATTTCTTATCTCTTCTAGCTCGGAAATCTGTAACTTCCTTAAGTCACCGGCTTTCGTTAGGTCAATGTTTATCTGTTTGATTGCTCACATTGTGATTGAGATTTTTTTTTTGAAGAATAAAAAGAAGTTCAGATTTCTTAGTCTCAATGCGAATCCGCGGTAGCAAGGCTATGCGGGTCGTGATCCTCAGGGAAGGATGCGATGCAAGCTTTTCGACCCGATTCCTCTTTAACTTCAAAATAAGAGAAGAAGTGATTAGATTTGAGATATATGATATGAAAGATGTGGCTTTGCTGATCTTCTACCACAACCCTATTGCAAATTAAGGAGCTAGATCTTCATCTTAAGATGTAGGTGATTCACCTTAGGTCATTACAAATAATTCAAGCAAGAAAAATCAATACTAGACTCTAGCTAAGTTACATTATTTAAAAGCCAAACTATGGTTCATCCTAACATCTAGGTACAGCCTAATAAAAGACAAATCTCAAATTTATGCTGTCCTAGTTCTTAAGTTTGAAGTCATGAGAAGTCTTTTAATATGCAACCTATATTAGGAATTCTAGGTATTTGTTTAATCTTCTAGAAAAGTTGTTTTTAAACCTAGGGTTTCTATAGATGTTCATTAATCAGATCTAGGCTTAACTGCTCTAGGGTTGCTTCAAGAATCTCAGCAAACCACTAGAGAGAATTAGTTCTTCATTATTTTTTTTCTTTTCAAATTATTTATATTTTTTTTATTTAATGAGAAAGAGTGCAAGGAAATAAAGAAAAAGAAAACCAGAAGAGATCACAGATTAAAAGACCAATCAGAGAGATCGCAAAATAAAATAAAATTGCAGAAATTAAATGAGAACAAAAGAGTGACCTTTACTTCAGATGAATCTCCAGTTACAAAATCTTCTCCTTCTCCACAACGTACATGAATGGAAAATACAATTGTGCAGAAATTTAGAAAAAATAGCTAAAAGAAAACCCTAATACGTCTCTGGATGCCCTTTCTGCTGCGCCTGCACGGATATTTATAGTGCAGAAGAAGATAGAGTCCCGGATGAAGTTGTAGACGAAATCTGGTAGTCAGACTTATCCAGAATGCCGCGGAATCTTGGGTTTTGCCGCGGATTTGCGGCATTTTTGTGGAATCTGGCCACGCGCTTTGGCGCGTGGCCTCACCTGGTCCGTCCATGTGGGCGCTTGCTTCTGGAAGTATGATCCTGGCTCTTCATATTGGGATTTCGAGATAACTTGATAATCAAGTTACCTAGATTTTGAATTCTCCCAATCTCTTTTAAACGAATTTCCTTATCTCTGTACTCTTTTCATTCTCATCTGCAAGAGTTTAGGGTTGGGTAAAAGTCTATCCTTCCCTCATCTTTGATATTTGCAACTTTAGCCCTTTGTGTATTTGCATTTTGACTTCTTGTAATTGCGCTTTTACACCTGGGCTTCAAATGTGGGCTTTTGGGCTTCATTAAGCTTTATTTATTATTAAAATAATAATTCGAGGCCTGCACACAATAAATTACAAATTATTAATAAATGTGCAGAATTAAATGAATAAATATGAAACTGTGATGGTAAATATGATGATAAAAATGCACTTTTCACTACCAATCACACCCCCACACTTATCTTTTTGCTCGTCCTCGAGTAAAAACAAAGAAAAAGAAAAAGAAATGAAAAGTTAATCTAACCTAACTCACTTTCGTAGGAATCACGATTGCACTTAGCACGTGCAACAAGCCGTTAAACCTCTAGGTTACCCTAGAGGACGAGTGTTGTCTCGTGAGGGTTTTCAGCGGATTACACCCACAAAATCCATAAAAAGGAAAATATTTGAATTATTATTGAAGAGACTAAGTAGTCTATAAGTTTTAGGATCCTCATTTTTATTCATTCTTTAAACTTAGTCCTAATAAAGTCAATTGTTATTTTATTTTAGGTAAGGATTAAAATTGAATGTTTGTATAGTCTTTTTCGTTACCAAAAGTCATACGCACCCTTGTGAATCTAGAAATTCCTTAACTTGGACTCTCATGCCTCTTTATTATTTTTATAGCATCATCTAATTTTCTTTCGTGTAAGTATCAAGGCTTCTTGAGGCCCTCATACCTAACTAATTGACTATTAGATGTGTTAATATATTTTTTTTTTTGGCATGTATAACTCATCTAATTTTCTTTCGTATAAGTATCAAGGCTTCTTGAGGCCCTCATACCTAACTAATTGACTAATAGATGTGTTAATACATGTATAATATTTCTCAGTTTTTTTAGGCTTTCTAATCCACCCATGTAGCGAACTTAAAGTCGGTGGCTCCCAAACCGGTCGGCTTTAGGGCACCAGGTGAGAAGACACCCCGCGGACTCAAATTCGAATGAACTAGGCCACAAAACTAAGGACTTTTTATTTAGAACTACCTTTAGGCGTGAATACTTATGCTTCTTGAGGCACATGTATCCAGCTTAATTGGTGATTTTTTTTTTTTTATATATTTTTTTTTATGAGGCACAAGGTCTTTGTCTTAGAATCCTAGATATGTACTAGGAATGCACATTTCATTAAGGTAAAAATTAAGACTAACTAATTATTCAATTTCTCTTCCTATACCTAAAATTTAAACAATTTATTTATTTTGACCAAGTTTTTAGAAATCCTAATCATGATTTTCCTAATCCTTAAAACTAACTTAGATTTCTTTCAAAAAATAAACCAAAATATTATTTCCTTTTTATAACATTTTTTTTATATATATTTCCTTTCAAGTTACCTAGATTTTGAATTCTCCCAATCTCTTTTAAACGAATTTCCTTATCTCTGCACTCTTTTCATTCTCATCTGCAAGAGTTTAGGGTTGGGTAGAAGTCTATCCTTCCCTCATCTTTGATATTTGCAACTTTAGCCCTTTGTGTATTTGCATTTTGACTTCTTGTAATTGCGCTTTTACACCTGGGCTTCAAATGTGGGCTTTTGGGCTTCATTAAGCTTTATTTATTATTAAAATAATAATTCGAGGCCTGCACACAATAAATTACAAATTATTAATAAATGTGCAGAATTAAATGAATAAATATGAAACTGTGATGGTAAATATGATGATAAAAATGCACTTTTCACTACCAATCACACCCCCACACTTATCTTTTTGCTCGTCCTCGAGTAAAAACAAAGAAAAAGAAAAAGAAATGAAAAGTTAATCTAACCTAACTCACTTTCATAGGAATCACGATTGCACTTAGCACGTGCAACAAGCCGTTAAACCTCTAGGTTACCCTAGAGGACGAGTGTTGTCTCGTGAGGGTTTTCAGCGGATTACACCCACAAAATCCATAAAAAGGAAAATATTTGAATTATTATTGAAGAGACTAAGTAGTCTATAAGTTTTAGGATCCTCATTTTTATTCATTCTTTAAACTTAGTCCTAATAAAGTCAATTGTTATTTTATTTTAGGTAAGGATTAAAATTGAATGTTTGTATAGTCTTTTTCGTTACCAAAAGTCATACGCACCCTTGTGAATCTAGGAATTCCTTAACTTGGACTCTCATGCCTCTTTATTATTTTTATAGCATCATCTAATTTTCTTTCGTGTAAGTATCAAGGCTTCTTGAGGCCCTCATACCTAACTAATTGACTATTAGATGTGTTAATATATTTTTTTTATATATATATTGTATAATTTTTTTTATATATTTTTAATTAATTTTTTTATTTTTTTTTATATTACATACCCTTCCCCCACACTTGTTTCATGCATTGTCCCTAATGTATGAATGAAATGTATGGATGCATGAACTGGCAGAAAGATATAATCACCGATACAGTAGGTCAAAAAGACCCATCGCCGCATTAGCTTCCGGCACAGACTCCAAAAAGATTTTAAGACGTTGACCATTTACCTTGAATGCATTGCCATTTTTGGGATCGTAGATCTCTATGGCTCCGTGTGGAAACACCGTCTTAACAATGAATGGTCCTGTCCATCTTGACTTTAACTTGCCGGGAAAGAGATGAAGTCTAGAGTTGTAGAGTAAAACTTTTTGTCCTTGGACAAAAGTTTTTCTCGTGATGAATTTATCGTGAAAAACCTTAACTCTATCCTTCGCAATCTTTGCATTCTCGTATGCATCATTCCTCAACTCCTCTAGTTCAGAAATTTGTAATTTTCGAAACTCACCGGCCTTATCTAAATCGAAATTTAGCTGCTTAATTGCCCAAAGGGCCCGGTGCTCTAGCTCGACAGGAAGGTGGCAAGCCTTTCCAAAGACCAGTCTATAGGGAGACATTCCTAGAATCATCTTAAAGGCAGTCCTATATGCCCATAGGGCATCCACCAGTTTGGTGGACCAGTCCTTCCTATTCTGATTCACAGTCTTCTCCAAAATGAGCTTGACTTGCCTATTAGAAACTTCTACCTGCCCGCTAGTTTGAGGATGGTAGGGCGTAGACAACTTGTGAGTAATGGCATATTTTCGCATAAGAGCTTCAAAAGTTCTATTGCAAAAATGTGTGCCATTGTCGCTAATGATGGCTCGAGGGATTCCAAAGCGTGGATGATATTATCTTTCAAGAATTTGACAACAACTTTGTTGTCATTTGTCTTGCAAGGGACAGCTTCTACCCACTTTGACACGTAGTCTACGACCAACAAGATGTACTGGTGCCCAAACGAATTAGGGAAGGGTCCCATAAAATCAATGCCCCATACGTCGAAAAGTTCTACTTCTAGAATGGGATTTAGGGGCATCATATTTCGTTTTGAAATTCTTCCTATCATTTGACATCTTGTGCAAGTTTTGCAATACTCAAATGCGTATCTAAACACAGTTGGCCAATAAAAGCCACTTTGCAGAATTTTCTCGGCAGTTTTGCGGGGACCAAAATGTCCACCGCAAGCGAACTCATGACAAAAAGCTAGCACACTTCTAGTTTCCTTGTCGGGGACACATCTCCTAATGATTTGGTCGCCACAATATTTGAAAAGATAAGGATCTTCCCACATGTAATACCGAACTTGAGACAAGAATCGGTATCTATCCTGTTTAGACCAACTAGGTGGTGTTTGGTTTGTGACTAAGTAATTTACTATGTCAGCAAACCATGGCTCCTTAGAGATGGCTAGAAGTTGCTCATCGGGAAAATTGTCATTGATGGGCAGCTCGTCAGAAGGTGCGTTTGGCACACGAGAGAGATGGTCAGCTACGACATTTTCGACACCTTTTTTATCTCAAATTTCGAGATCGAATTCTTGAAGGAGAAGGATCCAACGAATGAGTCGGGCCTTCGCATCTTTTTAAGCATAAGGTATCGAAGAGCAGAATGGTCAGTGAAAATCGTGGTCTTGGTCCCAAGTAGGTATGGGCGGAATTTCTCCAAAGCGAACACTACTGCCAAGAATTCCTTCTCGGTTGTAGTATAGTTCATTTGGGCGTCATTGAGCGTCCTACTCGAATAATAGATCACGTGCTGCTTGCTGTCCTTACGCTGTCCTAAGACAGCACCTATCGCAAAATCTGAGGCATCGCACATGATCTCAAAAGGCTTGGACCAGTCCGGAGGTGAGATGATAGGAGCAGAGATAAGTTCCATTTTCAATTTCTCCCATGCACTATGGCACATATCATCAAAGATGAAGGACACGTCTTTAGCTAGAAGGTTTGTAAGGGGTCTAGCAATTTTGCTAAAGTCCTTAATGAACCTACGATAAAATCCGGTGTGTCCTAAGAAAGACCGAATGTCCTTCACGCATCGCGGAAGTGGAAGTTTCGCTATGATCTCCACCTTGGCCTTGTCTACCTTAATCCCTTCCCTAGATATCTCGTGACCTAGGACAATCCCATGTTGCACCATGAAGTGACACTTTTCCCAATTGAGGGTCAAGTTCTTTTCGGTGCACCTACTCAGCACTAGCTCCAAGTGATGGAGACACTGGTCAAATGAATTTCCATAGACGGAGAAGTCGTCCATGAAAATTTCTAGGAAACGCTCGATCATATCAGAAAACAAGCTTAACATACAACGTTGGAATGTGGCGGGGGTATTGCATAGGCCGAAAGGCATTCGACGGTAGGCAAATGTCCCAAATGGACACGTGAACGTTGTCTTCTCTTGATCCTCCGGGGCTATAGGAATTTGGTTATACCCTGAATAACCGTCCAAAAAGCAGTAATACTCATGACCTGCTAATCTTTCCAACATTTGGTCAATGAAAGGGAGGGGAAAATGATCTTTCCTAGTGGCTGCCTTCAACTTGCGGTAGTCTATGCATACTCTCACCTTGGTAGGCAATCGTGTTTGCACTAACTCATGCTTGTCGTTCTCTACCACAGTAAAGCTAGACTTCTTAGGGACCACATGCATTGGGCTAACCCATTCGCTATCGGAAATGGGATAAATGATCCCATTATCTAACAGTTTCACTATTTCCGCGTGTACAGCCTCCTGCATGAGTAGGTTTAGCCTACGCTGTGGATCCCTCTTTGGTCTAACCCCTTCCTCTAGATGGATACGATGCTGGACTATCGTAGGGCTCAGTCCCTTGATATCTGCCATAGTCCAACCAATGGCTTCCCTATGTCTCCTAAGGGTTGCCAGCAGGTCCTCCTCTTGCCTATTGGTCAAATTAGATGCAACTATGACCGGTAACGTCTCTTGTTCACCTAGGTAGGCGTACTTAAGATGTTTGGGCAAAGCTTTTAACTCCAAAGAAGGAGTTGGCTCGATGGGTGGAGGAGTTAAGCTAGAATCTCCCATCTCTATAGAACTCAGATTTGATTCCCATTCGATCTCATCAAGACTGATATCACATGTTTCTAACTCTTCCTCTTCCTCTGACTCAAATATGATCTCATCATTATGCTCACTCGTCATGTTCTCAATGGAGTTAACTTCAAAGGGTTGGTCGGTCACATCGTAGGGATGCTTACCTAGGTTGAAAACATTGACTTCCTTGGTCATATCCCCAAAAGTCAGTCTCATGGAACCGTTTCTACAATTTATAATTGCATTAGCGGTTGCTAGGAACGGTCTTCCTAAGATAACGGGAGTTTGGGACCTAGGATTAGACACAGGTTGTGTCTCTAAGACAATGAAATCTACTGGGTAAATGAATTCTCCTACCCGTATGAGAACGTCATTGATTTCTCCCTTAGGAACTTTGATAGAGCGGTCAGCCAACTGAATAGTAACTTGGGTAGGGTTGAGTTCACCTAATCCAAGTTGTTGATACACGGAGAAAGGGAGCAAATTGATGCTGGCTCCTAAATCGAGGAGTGCTCGATTGATTTCGGCTCGACCTATGGTGCAAGAAATGGTGGGGCAACCTGGGTCCTTATACTTGATAGGGATCTGGTTGGACAGTAGCTCACTAATGTTAGTGGCTAGAAAAACCTTCTTAGGCACATTAGTCTTTCTTTTCTTGGTGCACATGTCCTTAAGGAATTTGGCATAACTAGGGACCTGTTGGATTGCATCAAGAAGTGGAATGTTGAGCCTAACTTGATTGAACACCTCTAATAATTTCTCCATATGTGCATTGTTGTTGCTTCTAAGCCTATTTGGAAATGGAGCTATAGGCTGGTGCATCTGACCTGCTGACTTTTCAGCTTCAGTTTCATTGGGGCTGGATGGAGCAGGAGTAGAGCTAGATGGAATGGATGGCTGAGATGGATCCGATGGCATGGATACTTGATTATCAACTTGTTTCCCCGATCTGAGTGTATGAACCATATGACACTGATTTGGGTCTTGAACCTCATTGGCTGGCCTAGGATTCCTAGGGTTTGGCAATGGTTGACTCGGTAGGGTACCCCTCTGTCTCTCTTGTTGGTTCAATTGGATCTCTATCCTAGTTAAAACTTGAGCCAGCGTGTCGTGGCTTTTAACTAGAGTGTCCATCTTTCTTTCCAAATTTGAAAGTCTTGTCTCCATTTGTGAATTTTGCAAAGATGGTGGAGGATTTTGACTAGGGAAATTTTGTTGATAGGGTGGATTTTGGAAGTTGTTGGAGAATTTGGGCCTCATTTGATCATTGTTGCTTGGGCCCCATGAAAAATTGGGATGGTTTCTCCAACCGGGATTGTAGGTGGGTGAATAAGGATTGTTGGCGGGCCTTGTGAAGGCCGCACTCATATGTTCGGGCAAGCTTTGATGCGCGATGAAGACAGGACATTCCTCGAACACATGGTTCATATCTTGACAGTAAGTACAGCCCGCCGAAGATGTTGGGCTGACTTGGTTCACAGAGACTGGCTCTTTAGTTTCAAGAGCCTCTAGTCTTCGCATAACAGCAGCTAACTTAGCATCGGTTGCTACGTTGGCCTCAATGGAATGGATACCTCCTTTAAAAGAAGTAGGGTCATTAGTCCTAAATTTTTCCGGAGTAGGTTCCCATTGGATGGTATTATCAGCTAATTCTTCATATAATAACCATCCTTCATCTTCGTTCTTTTGCAAAAATCCTCCTTGGCACATGGATTCTAACAGCGTTTTAGTAGGATAATCTAATCCATCATATAGAACTTGGCAAAGTCGCCATTTCTCTATCCCATGGTGAGGGCATTGGACAAGGAGGTCCTTAAAACATTCGAAGTATTTCCAAAAAGGTTCATTGGCTGTTTGCTTAAACTGTAGGATGTTCTTCCTAGTCAGTGCAGTCTTGTGAACGGGATAAAATTTCTTTAAGAAGGCCTTAATGAAATTATCCCAAGAAGATATTGAACCGGCCTCTAGACTGTAGAGCCATTTCTTTTCTAAATCCTTCAAAGCAAAGGGGATAAACCTAAGTTTGATAGCATCTTTTCCTAACTTAGGTATATTCATCATGAGACATACTTCTTCAAATTCCCTTATGAAGAAGTATGCATCCTCGAATTCAAGCCCATGAAATTTGGGAAGGGTGTTGATGTATTGTGGCTTGAGTTCAAATGGGTCAACACTTTCAATAGTAAGCTTGATGCAAGAAGGAAGAGAGGTTTTAATAGGATAGAACCTATCTTGGAGTGACTGTGGTTGTGCCATGTGTGAGTCGGGCTTGAGCTCGGGTGGTGAACTAGTTCTAGTTAGCCTGGATGTAAGTGGGTCTCTCGACCAAGCGGGCATGCACAATCAGCAAACAAGTTCACCCAATCAATCAATAAAAAAGAAAAACAATCAAAAATCCTAATCTAGGGTAAGCCTTGACCTAGACGACTCCTAACTTTAGATTGTCCTTAGGAGGTCTACTGTCGACGTTAACCACAAGCTAATCGGCCAGGTAGGTGGCAAGACCGGTGGGAGGTTTTCCGTCAGAGACGTTCCTTAATTAAATAACCACCGTTCTTCGGGCTTTCGGCCCTCAATCCCCTGCCTAGACACCGATTTGACAAGAGTTAATTTCGAACGATTTTCCTCCTTCGGTCAATCTCCTATTGAGTCCGAGTTAACCTAGGGCCAACGTCTAGTCAAATTTTACTTAAGGTTAGGGTTGTGAGTGTGACGGATATGATTTGTGGGCCAAGGAAGGGTGATGAAATCCCCACCTTATCTTGCTTATGGGTTATGCCCTTAAGATGAATTAGTATACGTGTAAAGCAGTAGAAAAGTAATCACTCAAGAAAGCAGTAAACAACCAAGAGTGTTTCCTAATCTATATGCTATGCAAACGTACCTTGTCGCCAGCACTCTTCAACAGAATTAAAAAGAATTAAAATAGACACGTGCCCTAAATGCAAGAGTCTAAAATTTTTTTTTTTTATTTTCAACAAATGGGTTAATGTTATTAATTAATTAGCAGTTGCAGAGTGATAACAGAGAAATTTAATCACAGCAGTAAGCAAATTTTGCAATGCAGAGCAACCTGCAGAAAAGCAGGTTAGTAGTTCACTACTACTGCCGCAGATCTGCGGCAAATTAGTAGGTCCAGGTGCTCTGCCTTCGAGGGCAGAGGCACTGGATTGCTGTATGTCCTTTCTGCTGCTCTGTTTTTGTTTCCTGTTCTCTGTACCTGCAACAGAAAGAATAAAGAATGATTAGAACGAGGAAATCGTGCCGTTCCTTCCTCGGCAACGGCGCCAAATTTTGATTGAGATTTTTTTTTTGAAGAATAAAAAGAAGTTCAGATTTCTTAGTCTCAATGCGAATCCGCGGTAGCAAGGCTATGCGGGTCGTGATCCTCAGGGAAGGATGCGATGCAAGCTTTTCGACCCGATTCCTCTTTAACTTCAAAATAAGAGAAGAAGTGATTAGATTTGAGATATATGATATGAAAGATGTGGCTTTGCTGATCTTCTACCACAACCCTATTGCAAGTTAAGGAGCTAGATCTTCATCTTAAGATGTAGGTGATTCACCTTAGGTCATTACAAATAATTCAAGCAAGAAAAATCAATACTAGACTCTAGCTAAGTTACATTATTTAAAAGCCAAACTATGGTTCATCCTAACATCTAGGTACAGCCTAATAAAAGACAAATCTCAAATTTATGCTGTCTTAGTTCTTAAGTTTGAAGTCATGAGAAGTCTTTTTAATATGCAACCTATATTAGGAATTCTAGGTATTTGTTTAATCTTCTAGAAAAGTTGTTTTTAAACCTAGGGTTTCTATAGATGTTCATTAATCAGATCTAGGCTTAACTGCTCTAGGGTTGCTTCAAGAATCTCAGCAAACCACTAGAGAGAATTAGTTCTTCATTATTTTTTTTCTTTTCAAATTATTTATATTTTTTTTTATTTAATGAGAAAGAGTGCAAGGAAATAAAGAAAAGAAAACCAGAAGAGATCACAGATTAAAACAACAATCAGAGAGATCGCAAAATAAAATAAAATTGCAGAAATTAAATAAGAACAAAAGAGTGACCTTTACTTCAGATGAATCTCCAGTTACAAAATCTTCTCCTTCTCCACAACGTACATGAATGGAAAATACAATTGTGCAGAAATTTAGAAAAAATAGCTAAAAGAAAACCCTAATACGTCTCTGGATGCCCTTTCTGCTGCGCCTGCACGGATATTTATAGTGCAGAAGAAGATAGAGTCCCGGATGAAGTTGTAGACGAAATCTGGTAGTCAGACTTATCCAGAATGCCGCGGAATCTTGGGTTTTGCCGCGGATTTGCGGCATTTTTGTGGAATCTGGCCACGCGCTTTGGCGCGTGGCCTCACCTGGTCCGTCCATGTGGGCGCTTGCTTCTGGAAGTATGATCCTGGCTCTTCATATTGGGATTTCGAGATAACTTGATAATCAAGTTACCTAGATTTTGAATTCTCCCAATCTCTTTTAAACGAATTTCCTTATCTCTGCACTCTTTTCATTCTCATCTGCAAGAGTTTAGGGTTGGGTAGAAGTCTATCCTTCCCTCATCTTTGATATTTGCAACTTTAGCCCTTTGTGTATTTGCATTTTGACTTCTTGTAATTGCGCTTTTACACCTGGGCTTCAAATGTGGGCTTTTGGGCTTCATTAAGCTTTATTTATTATTAAAATAATAATTCGAGGCCTGCACACAATAAATTACAAATTATTAATAAATGTGCAGAATTAAATGAATAAATATGAAACTGTGATGGTAAATATGATGATAAAAATGCACTTTTCACTACCAATCACATTGCACGGTGCTCAAGCTTCACGCTAAAATAGCATGGATTCCCAAATATAACTCGATATGGAGACATACCGAGAACAGTCTTATAGGTGGTCCGATATGCCCATAAGGCATCAACAAGTTTGATGGTCCAGTCCTTACGATTCTGTTCTACAGTTTTCTCCAATATCAGTTTTGTTTGTCTATTTGTAACTTTCACTTGCCCGTTTGTTTGAGGGTGATAAGCCGTGGACAATTTATGACAAATGGAGTATTTCCGCATTAGGGCTTCAAAAGCCCGGTTGCAGAAATGACTCCTGCTGTCACTGATTATACACGGGGGCTCCGAAGAGCAAAATATTGTTTTTCTCTTAAGAATTTGATGACAACCTGGTTATCATTTGTTTTAGTTGGAACAGCTTCAACCCACTTTGAAACATAGTTTACAGCTACCAAAATGAATTGGTTATCGTAAGACATAGGAAAGGGTCCCCTGAAATCAATGCCTCATAAGTCAAAAATTTCTACTTCCAAGATTGGTGTAAGGGGCATCATGTCTTTCCGTGTAATTCAGCCCGTCATTTGACATTTGGCATAGAGTTTGCAAAAAGTATAAGCGTCCTTGAAGAGAGTGAGTCAGTAGAAACCACTCTGAAGGACTTTCTCGGTAGTCTTTCGTGGACCAAAGTGTCCACCACAAGCTAACTCGTGACAAAATGTCAAAACGTGTTGATGTTCATCCTCAGGAAGACACCTTCTAATGATCTGATCAGGGCAACATTTGAATAAATACGGTTCATCCCAAAAGAAAAACTGTATTTGTGTCATAAAACGGTGCATGTCCTGACCTGACCAATTTGAAGGTGTTCGCCCGGTTGCAAGGCAGTTTGCTATATCGGCATACCAGGGCTTACACATCGTGAAGATGTGTTCGTCAGGAAAATCTTCATTTATTGGTATCGTCTCAATTGGTGCATTGGGAATCCTTCAAAGGTGATCAGCCACCACATTCTCGACATCCTTTTTATCTTTTATTTCTAAGTCAAACTCTTGCAAATGAAGTATCCATCGAATAAGCCTAGCTTTTGCATCCTTCTTTTGCATCAGGTATCTAAGGATAGAGTGATCGGTGAAAATCGTTGTCCTAAACCCTAGTAGGTGCTGATGAAATTTCTCTAACACAAACACAACTGCTAAAAATTCCTTTTCAGTCATTGTGTAGTTGAGTTGGGCCTCGTTGAGCGTCCTACTAGCATAATAAATTACATGTTGCCTGTTATCAATACGCTGTCCTAGAACAGGGCCTTTGGCATAATCAAAGGCGTCACACATGATTTTGAATGATCTAGTTCAATCAGGCACTGAGATTATTGGCGCCGAGACAAGTTTTTACTTTAGCTCCTCCCAAGCTTGTAGACATTCTTTATCAAAATTGAAGGGCACATCTTTTCCTAACAGATTAGTTAAAGGCCTAGAAATTTTGCTATACTCTTTAATAAATCTTTTATAGAAGTCAGCGTGCCCTAGGAATGATCTAATATCTTTTAGGCTTTTTTGTTCCGGGAGCTTTGCTATCACTTCCACCTTCAATCTATCAACCTCAATTCCTCTGTTTGAAATTTCATGCCCCAGGAAAATTCCTTACTTGACCATGAAATGGCACTTCTCCCAGTTAAGTGTCAAGTTTTTCTCCATGCATCTTTGTAAAACCAGCTTCAGATGATGCAGGCACTGGTCAAGGGAATCACCGTATATAGAGATTATCCATAAAAATTTCGAGAAATTTTTACACCATCTCCAAAAAGAGACTAAGCATGCAACGTTGGAACATTGCGGGAGCATTGCATAAACCAAAGGGCATTCATCTATATGCAAACG
Source organism: Agave tequilana (assembly GCA_038442645.1). NCBI lineage: Eukaryota > Viridiplantae > Streptophyta > Magnoliopsida > Asparagales > Asparagaceae > Agave > Agave tequilana. The sequence goes on from JAVJIF010007517.1 coordinate 137,107, forward strand.
TTCCAAAAGGACAGGTAAAGGTCATTTTTTCTTGATCCTCGGGAGCAATTGGAATTAGATTGTATCCTGAATATCCATCCAGGAAACAACAATACTCGTGTCCAGCCAATCTCTCGAGCATCTGGTCTATGAATGGAAGAGAGAAGTGGTCTATACATGTGGCAGCATTCAGTTTTTGGTAATCAATGCAGACGCGAATCTTCATTAGAAGACGAGTTTGTACTAATTCCTTCTTGTCATTTTCTACCACAGTAAAGCCTGCCTTCTTTGGCACAGCGTGGACTGGACTAACCCATTGACTATCGGATATGGGATAAATGATCCCATTGTCTAGTAACTTCATAATTTCAGCTCGGACAGCCTCTTGCATGATTGGGATTAGTCGACGCTGTGGGTCACATTTTGGCTTTGCCTCTTCTATTAAGTGAATCCGATATTATACAATGGATGGACTGATCCCCTTTAAATCAGCCATGGTCCAACCAATGGCCTCTCGATTTTCCCTCAGCACCGCAAGAAGACCCTCTTCTTATTGTTCCGTAAAATGAGATGCTATTATCACGGGGAAAGCTTCCTTTTCACCTAAGTACTGGTACTTAAGATGTCTAGGAAAAACTTTCAGCTCTGAAGAGGGGACATGATCTATTGATGGTTGTTCCTCTTGTAAGGGAATGATAGGGGTTGCGTTTGTTGCCCACTCCACTGTGGATTCAATGATTTGGTCAAGACTGAAGTCATCGGATTCCAATTCGAATTCTTTGTCAGACTCATATTCCATCTCCGCTTCGTGTTCACTTGTCAGTCCTTCAATCAAGTTCACTTCGAAAGACTGGTCATCCAAGTCATGAGGTTGTTTCCCCAGGTGAAGACATTTACCTTTTTCGTCATATCTCTGAAAGTCAAACGCATAGACCCATTCCTATAGTTTATGATGGCATTTGCAGTAGCAAGGATGGGTCGTCCTAGAGTGACTGGGGTTTGAGCTTTCGGATTTTGTACGGGTTGTGTCTCCAGAACGATGAAATCCATGGGAAAATTGTTGGCCCAAGGTTATAATCACCTGGTTTTAGAGTTTTGATGATCACAAAACATATATAGTTATTTGTACTAATTAAGTTTAAGTGTTTAAGATTATTTCAGGGTTCTAAGGATACAAGAAGTTTCTTCCCCTAAAGGAAGGTGGTGTTTACTCAAGATGACTCAAATACGGGATCAAAAATTCTAGTAACTCAATGATGTAAATGGAAAAGCCCAATTGAAGATCTTGTAATCACCTTGACCCTTGTAAGATTTTAGTATGTTAAAGAGTATGGATATGATAGAAGTGCTCAAGAAATTACACACACAAAAATACACTTTTTAAAATATAAGTTTTGTGCAGTATTGGTTTTGTTGCATGTTTGGTATTAATACATGTATCATAATTTTTCAAATTTTTATATCAAGTTTAGAACATGTATTTTATCTCCTATACTATGCTACATAACCCTCAAACCAATTCAAAATATTTTAAAATTATTTCAAAGTTCAAAATCTATTTTAAATTAATTTCAGGCCATAACGGTCGACTGGCCAGTCGATCGTATCTGTTTCTGGCCAAAATGGTCGATTGGTCGGTCGACCGGGCCTTTTGCCCGTGGGCGTGCACGTATGTGCACATTTGTCGGTCGATCGGGTCGGTCGACCGTCAACCCCTACGGTCGACCGACAGCATGGGCCTCACTCTCTGTTTGTGCCGGTCGACCGGCAGTTCAAATTTTTCTTTTTAAAATGACCTACGGTCGACGGGGCAGTCGACCGGAGCCAAAGGCTATAATTTAAGTAACGTGCCGGTCGATCGGCAGACATCCAGACTGACACAACGGCTCTATTTTGGATCTGTTTTGTTTTTTTGTGGGTTCCAATGGCTATTTTTTGTTTCCAAGTGGTTAAACTCACCCCTAATGACCTAGTATCACTTATGAATGTTATTTATCCTTTGCCTATAAAAAGAGGTCATGGGTTTTGGTTTTTTCACAAGAAAATTATCCAAGATTAATGTGTTTTCAAGAGAGAGGTGTTTCATTATTTTTCATTTCTAAGTTCTTCTTTTTCAAAAGCTTTTCAATTGGTTTTTAAGTCTTCAAAATCTCTTCAACTGATTTTCTTCTCTCACTTAGCTTCTTGAGCCTAAAATCATACTCCACTCTATAAGAAGTTGTAAGAGAGTGTTTGTAGTCTTTCTAGATGAACAAGTGACTTGTATTCCATTGAGTTGTGGTTCCTTTTGTATGGATGATAGTATTGTTGGAGTTGAGTACTCCGGTCTTGAGTAGACCAAGTTGTAATCCCTTGGGTGAAGGTTCCTGTGTGGAAGTTCTCTTTGTAGATTTAGTAGAAATCCTTCATAGTGGTGATGGCGGGGACCTAGAGCAGTGGTTCGAACCTCGAAACAAATTCTCTTGTATTTGTGATTGATTTCTTCTAGCACTTTGTTGCTTTATATTCTTATACTTGTGATACTATTCATATTATTTTTCAATATTACATTCATTTCATCTTCTTGTATTTTCGGTCTATGCTCATATCAATAAGGAAGCAATTAAGCACCTCAACTCATCATCTAGAGGAATCAAAGAGGAGAAGTTCTAGAGCCCTTCACTAGGAATTTGGCTTTAATTTCTTCTTTTGAGTAACTGCTTCCATCATACATCTTAACTAGTTTTAAAAGTGCATTTGATTAGCATTAACACCTATTCACCCCTCTCTAGGTGTTTTTCAATTGGTATCAGAGCGTTGGTCTCTAGTTTCTTAGCTTAACAACCTTAGAGTGATCCTTAATTGATAATCATATTTTTCATATTTCATCCTCATACATATTAGTAAAGATGGCTGAAGGTATTAAGACCCCACCCAAGTTTGATGGCCTTAACTTTCCTATATAGAAGGTTAAGATGACCGTGTTTTGCAATCCTTAGGAATCCGGATTGCAAAAGCGGTTACTAAACCCTTTAGCGCACCCCTTGGCGATGAGGACACTTGGTCTAATATTGCTACGAAAGAGTTTAATGCAAATGTTAGGGCACACTATGCCTTACTTCAAGCTCTTAATGATGATGACACTACTAGAGTCATACACTGCAAATCCGTATATGAGATTTGGACTCACCTTTTAGTCACTCATGAAGGAACATCACAAGTAAAGAGGGCTAAAATTGACCTCTTACATTCCCAATATGAAAACTTTACCATCTAAGAAAATGAGTCCATTGATGATATGGTTACAAAATTTACAAAAATAACTAACGGTCTTGCTTCCTTAGGTGACGGTATTGACAACAATCAAAAAGTGAGGAAGATTATTCGTGCACTCCCACCATCTTGGGAAGTCAAAGTTACAACCTTGAAGGTGCTCAATGACAAGGAGAAAATGGAGCTCATTGGTCTTATAGGCAATCTTAAGACCCATGAGATGAAAAGAAAGGCTAGGAAGAGATTGCCCCTCTAAAGAAGAAAGCAATCGCTTTCAAAAGCTCTTTCACCTTCTCCGACAATGAAGAAGAGGATGATGAAAATCTATCCCTTCTTGTAAAGAATATTAGAAGGATGTACAACAAAGCAACATTTCAAAATTGAAGAAGATGGCAAGGAAAGGAAGAAAAGAAGATCATTTGCTTCAATTACTAGAAGTCGGGTCACATCGTTGCGGAGTATCAGGAAAATAAGAGCAAACCCTCCACCTCCAAGAAGCCATTCAAGAAGTGGGCTTTACAGGTTACTTGGGATTTGGAGAGTGAATCCGACGAAGAAGTTAACACGGCTCACATGTGTTTCATAGCAAATGATAAAACAAATAAGGTAATCCCCGCATCATCTCTTGAAGATTGTGAATTATTCATAGATGAATTAGGAGAAGCTTTTGAAGAATTATCTCACAATTATATTTTCTTAAAAAGAAATATTTAAAAATGAAAAAGGAAAATGAAACTCTTAACCACAAAATTTCATACTCACAAAACAAAAGGATGATTTGTTTTCAACTCTTACTTCAACTCAAAAAGATTTTGATGATTTTAAGATTTCTTGCAAAGCTAAATCTCCACAAATAGATAAAGATGAGATTTCTATCCTAAAAAAATAAAATTAACTCTTTAGGAGAATTTTTAAAGAAATGTGAATTTGATAAATCTAGATTGGAGCCTATGTTTCCTAAGAAACATATCCCAAAGAAACAAACTCATGCTACACACACCCATACTCATAAGTCATAACATTTTCACTCATATCATGTTAAACACACAACACAAACCAAACATGTTCACACTTCACACACTCATCATACCTTCATGTATGGTAAAATTTATGCATGCACTTATTGTGGCCGAAAGGGTCACTTGGCTAAATTTTATTTGATAGAATAAATGCCTCAAATAATCATGTTTGTGTTCGTTATGCTAACATTAAAGGATCCAAGAAAATTTAGGTAACAAAGTCAACAAATACGCTACATGATGTAGGTACACTCCAAAGCTCAAAGATGTAGAGAGCGGTGGTATCTTGATAGTGGTTGCTCAAGGCACATGACATAGGATATCAACAACTTTGCAACCCTATCAAGATACCATGAAGGTGGCACCGTCACCTTTGAAGATGACTTCAAAGGAAAGATTGTTGGTATAGGTAACATTAGACTTGGTTCATCTCCTATAATTGAGAATGTTATTTTAGTTGATGGCCTCAAGCATAATCTCTGAGTGTTAGTTAACTTTGTGATAAAGGTTTTAATGTGATTTTGATGACTTAGCTTGTAATTTATTTGATAGGCAAACTAATGCATGTATACTTTTCGGATTTCGTGAAAACAATGTATACATCATTGATATGTCTAATATACAATGCAATGCCACATGTTTGAATGCCTCAATGATGACTCTTGGTTATGGCATAGGAGACTAGGCCATATTTCTTTTGACCATCTATCTAAAATAAACAAGAAGGAAGCGATGAAAGGTATTCCTTTTTTGAAATTTAAAAAGGACCTCATTTGCGATGCGTGCCAACTTGGGAAACAAACCAAGTCCACTTTCAACTCCATCAAGGATATCATGATATCACAACTCTTGGAGTTAATTCATATGAATTTGTTTGGTCCTACTAAAACCAAATGTCTAAGTGGGAATCAATTTGCCTTTGTATTGGTTGATGATTTTTCTCATTTTACTTGGGTTTTCCTTTAGAACATAAAAAACAAGCCTTTTTACATTTTCAAATGTTTAGGAAAGAGTTGAAAAGGAAAAAGATTCTTCAATTTTATGAATAAGAAGTGATAGAAATGGTGAATTCAATAGCCAATCCTTTATCACTTACTACGAAGAACATAGAATTAAACATAAATTATTTTGTCCTAGAACTCCACAACAAAATGGAGTAGTTGAGAGAAAAAATCGAACACTACAAGAAATGGCTAGGATTATGATAAATGAATACGGTCTCCCTCAATACCTATGGGCCGAAGCCGTAAACACTTCTTGTTACATATCACATAGGGTTTTCTTTTGCAAAAACACGTGTAAAACTTCTTTCAAAATTTACTATTCAAGAATATCAAATGTTTCTTATTTTAAGGTTTTTGATTGTAAATGTTTTGTTTTAAATACTAAAGATAATTTAGGTAAGTTTGATGCAAAATCTTATGAAGCTATTTTTATTGGTTATTCTAACACTAGTAAAGCCTATAGAGTCTTCAATAAATCTACTATGACTATTGAAGAATCTAAACAAGTAAAGTTTGAGGAATCTAATGTTTTTATTGAGAATGTTGTAGAAATGATTCCTTAGGTGAAGACATGGAGAGGATAATCTTGAAGAACTCAACTATACAAGAAGACAAGCCAAAGATTGATGTGCAAAGTGAAGTTCAAGAAGTTGAAGTAGAGCCAACACAACCACTTCCAAAGGATTGGAGATTCACTTCACATCATCCCAAGGATCTCATTATAGGTGATGTATCAAAAGGGGTAACTACTCATTTCAAGCTCCATGATCTTTGTGGCCTTTATGCTTTTATTTCTCATTTTGAACCAAAGAACATCCTCGAAGCCGAGGGCGACTCATCTTGGTTACTTGCCATGCAAGAAGAGCTCAATTAATTTGAGCGCAATCAAGTTTATCATCTTATCCCAAACCCCATGATAGACCAACAATTGGCACTAAATGAATTTTTAAGAACAAGTTGGATGAGTCAGGTAATGTTGTTAGGAATAAAGCTAGGTTAGTGGCCTAAGGTTATACCCAAATCGAAGATATCGATTTTGAGAAAACCTTTGCACCCGTAGCAGGGCTTGAAGCCATACGGATAACACTTGCTTTTGCTTCCTATAATGATTTCAAAATTTTTCAAATGGATGTCAAAAGCGCATTTTTAAATAGATTAATTGAAGAGGAGGTGTATGTTGAACAACCCCCGGGTTTGTTGACCCTACACATGCGGATTTTATTTTCAAACTAGACAAAGCTTTATATGGTTTAAATCAAGCTCCTAGAGCTTGGTATGAAAGACTTTCATCATTTATTATTTCTAATGATTTTGCTAAAGGAACAACAGATACCACTTTGTTTACTAAACATGTTGAAAATGATATTCTTATTGTTCAAATATATGTTGATGATATTATATTTGGATCTACTAATGAAAATTTTGCAAAAAGTTTAAATCATGTATGAAGGAGGAATTTGAGATGTCTATGATTGGCGAACTTAACTACTTCCTTGGACTCCAAATCAAGAAAAGGAGTGATGGGATATTTATAAATCAAGCCAAGTACACGAAGGAACTCATCAAGAAATTTGGGTTTGAAGGGGCTAAAACAAGCAAAACTCCCATGGCTACCACAACAAAACTTGACAAGGATGAACAAGGTATAAATGTGACATTAACTCTATCATAGCATGATTGGTAGTTTATTATATTAACGGCTAGTAGGCCGGATATTATGTTTAGTATTTGTTTATGTACTAGATTTCAATCGTATTCTAAAGAGTCCCATTTGATTGTGGTAAAATGCATAATTAGATATCTTAAGGGCACCATTGGAATGGGCTTGTGGTATCCGAAGACCAGACAATTTTTCATGACGAGTTTTTCGGATGTTGACTATGCGGGTTGTAGAGTGGATAGGAAGAGTACTAGTGGAACCTGTCAGTTTCTAGAAAATTTTCCTGTTTCATGGTCTTCTAAGAAGTAAAATTTTGTAGCTCTCTCAACCGCCGAGGCGGAGTATGTTGCGGCCGGAGCTTGTTGTGTACAAGTCCTTTGGATGAAATATACTCTTCTTAACTATGATTTGCATTATGACCATATTAAAATATTTTGTGATAATGCTAGTACTATTCATATGACTACAAATATAAATCAACATAGTAAGACAAAGCATATTGACATTCGATATCACTTTCTTAGAGATCATTATGAGAAAGGTGATATGAGCACTTTCTTAGAGATCATTATGAGAAAGGTGATATGAGCTTTTTCAAGCTCCTTTCACATTTTTTTAAAATAACTCATATGTTTTGTCATCATCAAAAAGGGGGAGATTGTTGCTCAAGGTTACAATCACCTGGTTTTAGAGTTTTGATGATCACAAAAATATATAGTTATTTGTGTTGGCCCAAGAGGTTACACTCTCCAATTGTTTTGTGTTTTGATGATGACAAACCAAATTAGAGCTATTTGGTACTAACAAGTTTGTTAAGATGAGTTTCAGGTTTTGTACCATGTTTAGAGACCATTTGCTTAGCTATTGCAAGAACTTCTAAGTTCCACCAAGTAAGGAAGGCAAATTGCACATCAAGGAAGGATCATAGAAGAGAAGGCACTAGCAAGGCATTGGATGGCTCAAAGACTTGAAGATAGCTCAAGAAGTCTTCATGTAATTTGTTTTTCAGCTTATAGTATGTTAAAGAATAGTGGATAGGTTTGAAGCTCTATCACACACGTTTTTGCGCACATGCTCATTCCAAAATAATTTCTTATAAATTATACAAAAATATTTTGCATACAAGTTTTTGCCTACAGATACATCTTTATATTTTATACTATTCCCTGTTCAAAAGTATTTTTGTTAAAATCAAAATCCTCTTTGTTTTCTTTCTTAAAATTAATTTTTGACCTGATCCGGTCGACCGGGACAGTCGACCGAGTCTGTGTCAGTCTGGTCCGGTCGACCGGACCAGTCGACCGCAGTTCTGGCAGAGGCACGTATCAGTGTGCATGTCTGCCAGTCGACCGGGGCAGTCGACCGAGATATTGTTTTTGCTCACAGGTTTTTTCAGTCGACCGGGTCGGTCGACCGCTGGCCTATAACGGTCAAATTTTTGATCTACCGGTCGACCGGCCCAGTCGACCGATGTGTCCGTTGAACAGTAACGGGCAGATTTTTAGTGAGCTGTTTATTTTTGTCTTTTGTGTTTAAAAATTTGTTTAAGAATATATTTTGATCTAATTACCTCCTAAACTTCAGTAATTATGTTTTATCCCTAAACCCTAGCCCTCTCCTATAAATAGGGGTGTTTGGGGAGAGATTTGTTACAACAATTTTTGCTAGAAAATTCAAAAGTTTAAGGCTTTCAAAAGAGACTTGTTTCTTGGTTTTTGTGCTGAATTTCTCACTGATTTTCTGAAGGGTTTTCAAATACTCTCTGATTTAATTTTCTTTCTTCACTTACAACAAGAGCTTCATTCCTACTCAATATTCTCTAAGGACCTTTGTAAGGGAAGAGATATTTGAAAGAGAGAGTTTGTGGTCTTTTGACTACCAAGGAAATTACTTGTTCTTGAGATTGTAGGAGTTGGGTACTCCATTGTATTTGAGATCTTTGTGATAGTGGAAGTGGTCGGAATCCTTCTGGGGAAGGCGGGGAGTAGAGCTGGGTGCTCGAACCTCGATAACATATCCTTGTGTTTGCGATTGGTTTACATTCCTGCAATTCTTACTCTACTTTGATTGCACTTATTACTTGCTTATCATATTCATTGTCATACTTACTTGCTTGCATTCATCTTGTGATTCTTGTTTGTAATTGTTGTAGCTTTAAATTTTTATTTGCCCTTTGATTAGCATTATCACCTATTCACCCCCCCTCTAGGTGACTTTTCAATTGGTATCAGAGCTTGGACTCTAGGTTTGGCTTAACATCCATAGAGAGATCCTTAAATATTGCTAATCAACATTTTCATTTCATTCATTCATCACTAGTAAACATGGCCGACAACATTAAATCCCCACCTAAATTTGATGGCCTCAATTTCTCAATTTGGAAGGTTAGGATGACTATATTTTTGCAATCTTTTGGTAGCTTAGTAGCCAAGTCCTTGACCAAACCCTATGAAGCACCCGATGGTGATGAGAGCACTTGGACCGACCTTGACTTTAAATTATATGAGGCTAACTCCAAGGCCCAAAACTCCCTATTAACCGCCTTGAATGAGGATGACCGTACACGGGTAATTCATTGCCAATCCGCCTATGAGATTTGGCAACACTTATTGGTCACACACGAGGGGACTTCACAAGTCAAGAGAGTTAAGATAGATCTCTTGAGGTCCCAATATGAGTCATTTAAAATGCTTGATGATGAGTCTATTGATAGTATGGCTACAAGGTTTACTAAAATCACTAATGGTCTTTCTTCCTTAGGTGATGACATCTCCAACGATCAAAAGGTGCGGAAAGTAATTCGGGCTCTTCCTTCATCATGGGAGATCAAGGCCACCACCTTGAAGGAGTTGAACGACAAGGACGAGATGGACCTCATTAGTCTCATTGGGAACCTAAAGACCCATGAGATGGAGAAGAAGGCAAGAGAAGAGGCCACTACTTCAAAGAAGAAATCCATAGCCTTCAAGACTTCATCCACCAATGATGACGATGAAGATGACGAAGAAGAAGATGAGGAGCTAACTCTACTTGTGCGGAATGTCAAGAGGTTGTACCGAAAGAACAAGTTCAACTTCTGGAGAAAATTTGAAGGCAAAGAGGAGCGGAAGATCATATGCTACAATTGCCGCAAACCGGACATATCATGGCGGATTGTCCGGAGTTCAAGAAGAAAATGACTTCCTCCTTCAAGCCAAAGAAGCTGGAGGAAAAGAAAGCTTACAAAGCAACATGGGATTCGGAAAGCGAGTCCGAAGAGGAGGTGGATCAAGCTAATATGTGTTTCATGGGAAACACACCCAAGGTAACCCCTCAATCCCTTGATGATGAAGATGATGATGTAAGTAAGGAAGTTCTAGTGCATGCTTTTGTAGAACTTTCTGAAACTTATGATAACAAGAAACTTGAATGCATAAAATTACAAAAAGAAGTTGCTTTCTTAAGAATCAACTTGCCATTGTTTCTAAAGAAAAAGATGATATTTCTTCTAATTTCATTTCCATGCAAAAAGAATTTTGTGCCTACAAGAGTACTTGTAAGGCAAAATCTCTTATTATTGATGAAAAAGAAATTTCCTCTTTTAAATCCAAAATGAATGATTTTGAAAAAGTTTTAAATGATTGTGCTTTCAATACTAAGAAACTTGAGAACATGTTTTCTAAAAAGCACACTTCACATGCTAAAATTTCACAAGATAAAAATTCTCATGCTAGCACCTCTCATGCTCATGCTCACAATGCTCATGATCACAAATCACACACCCATTATGCTTTTAAATATGGTAGAGTATATATATGCACATATTGTGGTAAAAATGGACATTTAGCTAAGTTTTGCTATGATCAACTAAATAGAACAAATAATCTTGTTTGGGTTCATGACACTAACCCTAGAGGACCCAAGAAAATGTGGGTACCAAAATCAAGTCTTAAATTATTTGATGTAGGTACACACCAAAGCTCCAAGACGTAGGGAGCGGTGGTACCTTGATAGTGGTTGTTCAAGACACATGACATGGGACATCAACAACTTCACAATCCTATCAAGGTACATGGAAGGTGGCACCGTCACCTTCGGGGATGACTCCAAAGGAACTATCATCGGTATAGGTAACATTCAAATTGGTGCATCTCCTATTATTGAGAATGTTGTTTTAGTAGATGGTTTAAAACATAATTTGCTTAGCATTAGTCAACTTTGTGATCGTGGACTTAAAGTTGTTTTTGATGATACTTCTTGTAAGATTTTTGATGTTAAATCCGATGTTTGTATTCTCACCGGTTTTCGTGATAATAATGTTTATATTATTGACATGCTTAATTTAGATTGTTCTACTAAATGCTTAAATGCTTTTGATGAAAATTCTTGGCTTTGGCATAGAAGATTAGGACATGCATCTTTTGACCATATTTCTAGGATTAATTCAAAGGAATTGGTGAAGGGTATACCTTGCTTGAATTTTGAGAAAGACCGCATTTGTAGTGCGTGCCAACTTGGGAAACAAACCAAGTCTTCCTTTAAACCAATCAAGGATATCATGTCAACTAGGCCTTTAGAATTAATTCATATGGATCTTTTTGGACCAACTAAAACTAAGAGTTTAAATGGAAGTAGATTTGCATTTGTTTTGGTTGATGATTTCTCCCGTTTTACTTGGGTTTTCTTTTTACAAAATAAAGATCAAACTTTTTCTCATTTTAAAATTTTTCGAAAAAGAGTTGAAAAAGAAAGGGTTTTCCGATTTTGAGAATAAGGAGTGATAGAGGTGGTGAGTTTGTTAACCAACTCTTCATGACTTATTGTGATGAAAAGGGAATTAAGCATGAAATGTCTTGTCCTAGAACTCCACAACAAAATGGAGTTGTAGAAAGAAAAAATAGAACACTTCAAGAGATGGCTAGGACAATGATAAGTGAATATGACCTCCCTCAATATTTATGGGCCGAGGCCGTAAACACCGCATGCTATATATCGAATCGTATTTATTTGTGCAAAAATTCTTCAAAAACATCATTTGAAATGTATCATTCTAGAAAACCAAATGTTGCATATTTTAAAGTTTTTGGATGCAAGTGTTTTGTTTTGAATACTAAGGATAATTTGGGTAAATTTGATGCTAAGGCTTATGAGGCTATCTTTGTTGGATATTCCTCTACTAGCAAAGCATATAGAGTTTTCATTAGATCTTCTCAAACCATTGAAGAATCCATGCATGTTAAGTTTGAAGAATCTAATGTGTTTGTTGAGAATGTTGTAGAGTTTGAACCATTAGGTGAAGACATGGAGAGACTATCCTTGAAGGACTCACCCGCTCAAGAAGAAAAGCTAGATCCTATTGGTGAAGTTCAAGAGGATAAGGAGGAAAGCACTCAACCGCTTCCTAAAGCTTGGAGATACGCTACAAATGATCCTAAGGAGCTCATCTTGGGTGATGCATCTAAAGGAGTCACTACGCGCTCCAAACTCCATGACCTATGTGGTAACTTTGCTTTCATTTCTCATTTTGAACCCAAAGGCATTCTCGAAGCCGAGACGGACCCATATTGGTTGCTTGCCATGCAAGAGGAACTCAATCAATTTGAGCGCAACCAAGTTTGGCACCTTGTTCCTAAGCCCCACGATAGACCAATAATTGGTACTAAGTGGATCTTTAGAAACAAGATGGATGAGTCCAGAAATGTCATTAGGAATAAAGCTAGGTTAGTGGCCCAAGGTTACACTCAAGTTGAGGGAATTGACTTTAAGGAGACCTTTGCACCCGTAGCACGGCTTGAAGCCATACGGATGACACTAGCTTTTGCATGTTTTAAAAATTTTAAACTTTTTCAAATGGATGTAAAAAGTGCATTTTTAAATGGTTTTATTAATGAAGAAGTTTATGTTTCTCAACCTCCCGGTTTTGTTGATCATGTTCATCCCGATTTTGTTTTTAAACTTGATAAAGCTTTGTATGGATTGAAACAAGCTCCAAGAGCTTGGTATGAAAGGCTTTCTAGTTTTCTCATTTCAAATGATTTTATTAAAGGCAAAGTGGACACAACTCTTTTTACTAAGCATGTTGATAATGATATTTTAATTGTGCAAATTTATGTTGATGATATAATTTTTGGATCTACTAATGAGCTTTTATGCAAGGATTTTGAGAAAGTCATGCAACTTGAATTTGAAATGTCTTCAATGGGTGAGCTAAATTTCTTCCTTGGACTCCAAATCAAGCAATTGCAAGACGGAACCTTCATTAACCAAGCCAAGTACGCAAAGGAGCTAGTAAAGAAGTTTGGGCTTGAAGGATCAAAGGCTTGCAACACTCCAATGGCAACTACAACCAAGCTTGATAAGGACGAACAAGGTAAAAATGTTGATATTAAATTATATAGAAGCATGATAGGAAGTCTTTTATATTTGACGGCAAGTAGGCCGGATATCATGTTTAGTGTGTATCTTTGTACTAGATTTCAATCGTGTCCTAAAGAGTCTCATCTTATTGCGGTAAAACGCATTATTCGTTATATTAAGGGCACTATTGGAATGGGTCTTTGGTATCCGAAAACTAGAGATTTTTCAATGACTAGCTATTCGGATGCCGACTATGCGGGTTGTAGAGTAGATAGAAAGAGTACTAGTGGGACATGTCAATTTCTTGGTAATTGTCTTGTTTCATGGTCCTCTAGGAAACAAAATTCCGTAGCTCTCTCAACCGCCGAGGCGGAGTATGTTGCCGCGGGGGCTTGTTGTGCACAAGTTCTTTGGATGAAACACACTCTCCTTGATTTTGATTTGCACTTTGATCATATAAAAATATTTTGTGATAATACTAGTACTATACACATGACCAAAAATGCAAATCAATATAGTAAGACCAAGCACATTGAGATTAGATATCACTTTCTTAGAGATCATTTTGAGAAATGTGATATAGATATTGATTATGTTTTCACGGATTTACAACTAGCCGATATTTTCACTAAACCTCTTGATTTTGCTAGATTTTCGTTTATTTGTGGAGAACTTAATGTTTGTATTATTGAATAGACATGTTTTTCATAACCCTTTTTGATGTATGACAAAAAGGGGGAGAATAAGTTTACATGACAAAAATAAGGTTCATTTGGTCTTGGTTCCATATGAATTTATATGCTTTAAATTTTAAAGATTTGTTTTATGAGTTTTATGTTTATGTATGTATGAGTTTTTGAATTCATGTATTTTGAGAATTCTTGTGTTTTAGTTTTGTGTTTTAGTTGTTTTGGTATTTTTGGTATCAAGAGCAATTTTTGTGTTTTATATTAGTTTCAATAATTGGTGCATCATTTCAATTATTGGTATCTACAGCATATTCTTGTGTTTTATGTATAGCATAATTTGAGGGGGAGTTTTCTCCTCCCTATATTTTTGTCAATAGCCTATTTGTTTTGTCATCATCAAAAAGGGGAGATTGTTGGCCCAAGAGGTTACACTCTCCAATTGTTTTGTGTTTTGATGATGACAAACCAAATTAGAGCTATTTGGTACTAACAAGTTTGTTAAGATGAGTTTCAGGTTTTGTACCATGTTTAGAGACCATTTGCTTAGCTATTGCAAGAACTTCTAAGTTCCACCAAGCAAGGAAGGCAAATTGCACATCAAGGAAGGATCATAGAAGAGAAGGCACTAGCAAGGCATTGGATGGCTCAAAGACTTGAAGATAGCTCAAGAAGTCTTCATGTAATTTGTTTTTCAGTTTATAGTATGTTAAAGAATAGTGGATAGGTTTGAAGCTCTATCACACACGTTTTTGCGCACATGCTCATTCCAAAATAATTTCTTATAAATTATACAAAAATATTTTGCATACAAGTTTTTGCCTACAGATACATCTTTATATTTTATACTATTCCCTGTTCAAAAGTATTTTTGTTAAAATCAAAATCCTCTTTGTTTTCTTTCTTAAAATTAATTTTTGACCTGATCCGGTCGACCGAGACAGTCGACCGAGTCTGTGTCAGTCTGGTCCGGTCGACCGGACCAGTCGACCGCAGTTCTGGCAGAGGCACGTATCAGTGTGCATGTCTGCCAGTCGACCGGGGCAGTCGACCGAGATATTGTTTTTGCTTACAGGTTGTTTCAGTCGACCGGGTCAGTCGACCGCTGGCCTATAACGGTCAAATTTTTGATCTACCGGTCGACCGGCCCAGTCGACCGATGTGTCCGTTGAACAGTAACGGGCAGATTTTTAGTGAGCTGTTTATTTTTGTCTTTTGTGTTTAAAAATTCGTTTAAGGATATATTTTGATCTAATTACCTCCTAAACTTCAGTAATTATGTTTTATCCCTAAACCCTAGCCCTCTCCTATAAATAGGGGTGTTTGGGGAGAGATTTGTTACAACAATTTTTGCTAGAAAATTCAAAAGTTTAAGGCTTTCAAAAGAGACTTGTTTCTTGGTTTTTGTGCTGAATTTCTCACTGATTTTCTGAAGGGTTTTCAAATACTCTCTGATTTAATTTTCTTTCTTCACTTACAACAAGAGCTTCATTCCTACTCAATATTCTCTAAGGACCTTTGTAAGGGAAGAGATATTTGAAAGAGAGAGTTTGTGGTCTTTTGACTACCAAGGAAATTACTTGTTCTTGAGATTGTAGGAGTTGGGTACTCCATTGTATTTGAGATCTTTGTGATAGTGGAAGTGGTCGGAATCCTTCTGGGGAAGGCGGGGAGTAGAGCTGGGTGCTCGAACCTCGATAACATATCCTTGTGTTTGCGATTGGTTTACATTCTTGCAATTCTTACTCTACTTTGATTGCACTTATTACTTGCTCATCATATTCATTGTCATACTTACTTGCTTGCATTCATCTTGTGATTCTTGTTTGTAATTGTTGTAGCTTTAAATTTTTATTTGCCCTTGATTAGCATTATCACCTATTCACCCCCCCCCCTCTAGGTGACTTTTCAATTTGTACTAATCAAATTTAAGTGTTTAAGATTATTTCAGGATTCTAAGGATACAAGAAGTTTCTTCTCCTAAAGGAAGGTGGTGTTACTGAAGATGACTCAAATACGGGATCAAGAATTCAAGTAACTCAACGATGCAAATGGAAAAGCCCGATTGAAGATCTTGTAGTCACCTAGACCCTTTTAAGATTTTAATATGTTAAAAAGTAAGAATATGATAGAAGTGCTCAAGAAGTTACACATACAAAAATACACTTTTTAAAAATATAAGTTTTGGGCAGTATTGATTTTGTTGCATGTTTGGTATTAATACATGTCTCATAATTTTTCAAATTTTTATATCAAGTTTAGAACATGTATTTTATCTCCTATACTATGCTACATAACCCTCAAACCAATTTAAAATATTTTAAAATTATTTCAAAGTTCAAAAATCTGTTTTAAATCTATTTCAGGCCATAAGGGTCGACAAGCCGGTCGACCGTAACTGTTTCAGGCGAAAACGGTCGACCAGTCAGTCGACCGGGCCTTTTGGCCGTGGGCGTGCACGTCTGTGCACGTTTGTTGGTCAACTGGGTCAGTCGACCGTCAACCCCTGCGGTCGACCGGTCGGTCAACCGACTGCATGGGCCTCACTCTCGTTTGTGTTGGTCGACCGGCCTGGTCGACCGGCAGTTCAAATTTTTCTTTTTAAAATGACCTGCGGTCGACCGGAGCCAACGGCTATAATTTAAGTGACATGTCGGTCGACCGGCAGACATCAAGACTGGCATAACGGCTCTATTTTGGATCTGTTTTGTTTTTTTTATGGGTTCCAACGGCTATCTTTTGTTTTCAAGTAGTTAAACTCATCCCTAATGACCTAATATCACTTATGAATATTATTTATCCTTTGCCTATAAATAGAGGTTATGGGTTTTGATTTTTTCACAAGAAAATTATCCAAGTTTCAAGTGTTTTCAAGAGAGAAGTGTTTTATTGCTTTCCATTTCTAAGTTCTTCTTTTTCAAAAGCTTTTCAGTTGGTTTTTAAGTCTTCAAAACTTCTTTAACTGATTTTCTTCTTCACTTAGCTTCTTAAGCCTAAAATCATACTCCACTCTATAAGAAGTTGTAAGAGAGTGTTTGTGGTCTTCTTAGACTACCAAGTGACTTGTATTCCATTGAGTTGTGGTTCCTCTTGTGTGGAGGATAGTATTGTTGGAGTTGGGTACTTCAGTCTTGAGTAAACCAAGTTGTAATCCCTTAGGTGTAAGGTTCTTATATGGAAGTTTCCTTTATGAATTTAGTGAAAATCCTTCATAGTGGTGAAGGCGGGGATGTAGAGCAGTGGCTCGAACCTCGAAACAAGTTCTCTTGTGTTTGTGATTGATTTCTTCTTACTTTTTGTTACTTTACATTCTTATACTTGTGATACTATTTATTTTATTTTCAATATTACATTCATTTCATCTTCTTGCATTTTCAATCTATACTCATATTAACAAGAAAGCAATTAAGCACCTCAACTCATCATCTAGAGGAATCAAAGAGGAGAAGTTCTAGAGCCCTTCAAAGAAAATTCGGCTTCAATTTCTTATTTTGAGTGACCGCTTGCATCATATATCTTAACTAGGTTTTAAAAGTGCATTTGATTAGCATTAACACCTATTCATCCCCCTCTAGGTGTTTTTCATAAATTAATTCCCCGACCCGTATGAGGACATCTGGAATCTCCCCCTTGGGAATCTTTACAGATCAGTTAGCCAATTGTATAGTAAGTCTGGTTGGACGGAGGTCGCCTAACCCGAGTTGCTGATACATAGAAAAGGGAAGCAAATTGATGATGGCTCCTAGATCAAGTAATGCCTGGTTTATTGTGGTCTATTCGATGATACATGAAATGGTTGGACTCCCGGGGCCTTTGTATTTCACAAGAATGGGTCCGGTTAACAACTCATTTATGTTAGATGCAAGGAAAAACCTTCTTAGGGACATTTGGTTTTCTTTTCTTGGTGCACATATCTTTTAAAAATTTTGCATATGAAGGGACTTATTTTATGGCATCAAGAAGGGGCACATTGATCTGAACCTGATTGAATATTTTCCTAATTTTCTTCATTTGAGCATTAGTCTTGTTGTTTGCTAGCCTATTAGGAAATGGCACAATAGGCTTGTAAGGTTGCTTATCTATTTTGTTTTTATCATTGGACTTGGAGGTTGATGGTTGTGAACTTGAAGATGGATCAT
The DNA here is from genome assembly GCA_038442645.1 of Agave tequilana. Classification (NCBI taxonomy): domain Eukaryota; kingdom Viridiplantae; phylum Streptophyta; class Magnoliopsida; order Asparagales; family Asparagaceae; genus Agave; species Agave tequilana. The sequence continues at coordinate 155,182 of JAVJIF010007517.1, forward strand.
TTGGAGTTTGTGGTATAGTCACAGGAGAATTTGACACTGATTTGGTGGAAATGGGATGACTAAAAACCTGATTGTCAACTTGTTTTCTGGATTTCAAAATATGAACAGTGTTGCATTGTTTAGGAGTTATGTCTTCAGCTTCATGAATAGGATGGGGGTTCTTAGGATTAGGCAATGGCATATTAGGCAGTGTTCCTTTTTGTCTTTCATTTAGTGAATTAGCCAATTGACCTATTTGAAGCTCTAACCTATTAATAACTTGGTCGTGGTTGTTCATCATTGAGGCCTGGGTTTTGGACAAAGTTTCAATCACTCTTTCCAAATCTGACATTTTTTTTAATTCCTTGAAAAATCCAAGTTTGGGCCTTCTTCTCCATTAAAGATTAGACCTGAAAAATAAGAGAGGTAACCATTAAAAATCTTATTTTTATTAATAAAATGCATGGTAATATGATATAAAATGATGTAAAATGAACTCCATCATCGACCGAGGCCAGAACCAGAGAGCTGGTCTCTCTAGTGCGGTCGACCGGGGCCATTTCCAGATAGTAGACTCTCTGGACCAGTCGACCGCTCAGTCGACCATTAAAGCCTGTGACTTCTATGCACGTCGGCCGACCGATTCGGTCGACGGTCAGTCGACCGTTAGCAGCCCACAGCCATGGTTATGGGGTTTGAAATGTTGACTTTTAAATACCTATGAAATCCCATAAAATCACATAAAATCCACAAAAATAAGTTCTTATAAATATTTGAAGAACAAATATGTGTGACTAAAATTTAATACATTTCAAACAATTTGAACTATTTTGTGATATAGAATTTAGCTTTAAACCAAAATGGTATTTTCTAAAACTTGGATTTTGAAATAAAAATCCGTTTTCTCCAAAACTTGTCTAAATGCAAAAACACGATATAGAAATACTTTTGACGTATATTGTGTATGGATAGAATATAATACACATATGAAAGATAAATCTATGTTTTTGACGTTAATCCAAAACTAAGTTTGTTAAAAGCAAAACTTAAAACCATGAATTAGAATCATCAAATTAAGTTTTTAGTCAATATGAAACATAGATGTATATGGATGAAATCTAATATACATTAAATCAAGTAAAACTTCTTTTGATTCTATCTATTCACGAAAATGAAAGATATGTTCTCGAAAATCCAAAACGGTTAAATCGAAACCAAAAACTATTTTAACTTTTGTGTGTGTTTGTGTGAACTTGAGCATATAAAGACTAAGCTATCCTTACACAAGATCTAAAACAAAACTAAACTAAGAAAACTAAAGTCTTCTTTTCGATCTTCATCTTCAAGACGACTCGATCTAAACTCGATCCAAGTGAGCTTGACGCAATTGTAACGATGTGAGCTCTTGAATAATTACTTGTTTACTTCGACACTTTAACTGTGAATCTCTTATTGAAGTCAAATCTCTACTAAGATCTTGATCAATATTTGAAACTTATTAAATACAAGATCATTTGTAAACTAACCTCCATAAGTTAGTTATCCTCAAAGTAAGAGCAAGAGCCTCTGGGCCAACATATACATGTCAAGTTTGAGGAATCTAATACTTTTGTGAAGAATATTTTAGAGATTGATTACTTAAGTGAAGATATGGAGAAGATAACCTTGAAGAACTCACCTATAGAAGAAGAAAAGTCAAAGATTAATGAACAAGGTGAAGATCAAGAGGTTGAAGTGGAGCCAACACAACCACTTCCAAAGGATTGGAGATTTGCTTCAAATCATCCAAGGACCTCATCATAGGTGATGAATCCAAGGGGTAAACTACTCGATCTGAACTCCATGATTTATGTGGGCATTTTACTTTTACACATAGAGCCCAAAAACTCCTCAAAGCCAATGTCGATTCATATTGGTTGCTTGCAATATAAGAAGAACTCAATCAATTTGAGCGCAACTAAGTTTGGCATCTTATTCATAGACCCCATGATAGACCAACTATTGGTACTGAATGGATTTTTAGGAATAAGTTGGATGAGTCGGGTAATGTTATTAAAAATAAAGCTAGGTTAGTGGCCTAAGGTTACACTCAAATCGATTGTATCGATATTGAGGAAACCTTTGCACCCGTAGCATGACTTGAAGCCATATGTATGACACTTGCTATTGCTTCCTTTAAAGATTTCAAACTTTTTCAAATGGATGTCAAAAGTGTGTTTTTAAATGATTTTATAGAAGAGGAAGTGTATGTTGAATAACCCCCTGGGTTGGTTGATCCTACACATCCAGATTTTGTTTACAAACTTGATTAAGCTTTATGTGGTTTAAAACAAGCTCCAAGAGCTTGGTATGAAAGGCTTTCAACTTTTCTAATTTCAAATGATTTTGTAAAAGGTAAAATTGACACCACTTTGTTTACAAAGCATGTAGATAGTGGCATCCTAATTGTTCAAATTTATTTTGATGATATTATTTTTGGATCCACTAATGAAAAGTTTTGTAAAGAATTTGAATTATGCATGAAGAACGAGTTTGAAATGTCTATGATGGGTGAACTAAACTACATCCTGGGACTCCAAATCAAGTAAAGGAGTGATGGGATCTTCATCAATCAAGCCAAGTACACAAAGAACTCATCAAGATATTTGAAGATGGAAAGTTAAGCAAGACTCCCATGGCCACTACTACAAAGCTTGACAAGGATGAACAAGATATAAATGTAGACATTAAAATTTATAGAAGCATGATTGGTAGTTTTCTTTATTTAACGGCTAGTAGGCCGGATATTATGTTTAGTGTATGTCTATGTGCTAGATTTCATTCTTGTCCTAAAGAGTCTCACTTAATTGCGGTAAAACGCATTATTAGATATCTTAAAGGCACTTTTGGAAAGGGCTTGCGATATCTGAAAATCGAACAATTTCCCATGACGAGTTATTTGAATGTCGACTATACTGATTGTAGAATAGATAGGAAGAGCACTAGTGATACTTGTCAATTTCTAGGAAATTGTCTTATTTCGTGGTCTTTTAAAAAATAAAATTTCATAGCCCTCTCAACCGTCGAGACGGAGTATTTTGCGGTCGGGCTTGTTGTGCACAAGTCCTTTAGATGAAACATACTCTTCTTAACTATGATTTGCATTATGACCATATTAAAAAAATTTTGTGATAATACTAGCACCATTTATATGACCAAAAAATGCAAATCAATATAGCAAGACCAAGCACATAGATATCCGATATCACTTTCTTAGAGATCACTATGAGAAAGGCGATAGTGAAGTTGATTATGTTTTCACCGATTTTTAACTTGTGGACATTTTTACTAAACTACTAGATTATAATATATTTTTATTTATTTGTGGTGAGTTAAATGTTTGTATTATGGATTCATAAGTTTTGAAATTGTTTCATGTATTTTTTAAATCCTTCATACATGTATTTTTTTTTTCAAATTAATATCTCTTTCATGTTTGATGTCTTTTCCCTTTTTTATGCATGACAAAAAGGAGAGAGATATTTGAGTTATTAAGTTTCTTGTTTTGATATTTTATGAACTTCATGTATATCCATTTTCATGCTTATATGCAATGCCATAATTCATTATTTTTATTCATTGCATATTATTTTTAGAGGAAGGAGGATTGGAAAGATGGTAGGCTACATGTGTATATTATTCTATATTGGTATCACATTCATATATGAATATATGCGTAACATGCTTTTATTGTCAAATCCATTTAAAATCATAATGTTTTCTTTAACTTGATAAATAGCATAACTTGAGGGAGAGCTTTTTCAAGCTCTTTCCTATCTTTTATTTTAAATAACTCATATGTTTTGTCATCATCAAAAAGGGGGAGATTGTTGGTCCAAGGTTGCAACACCCGGTTTTATGGTTTTGATGATAACAAAATATATGTGATTATTTAATACTAATCAAGTTCAAGTGTTTAAGTACATTTCAGAGTTCTAAGGATTCAAGGAGCTTTCTTCCTCTAAAGCAAGGTGTTCGAGACTCAAGAAGATTCAAATACGGGATTAAAGCTCAAACCACTCAACGTCGCTAACGGAGAAGCCCGATTGAAGATCTTGTAGTCACCTAGAGCCTTATAAGATATTAGTTTGTTAAAGTGTAAAATATAATTGTGATGCTCAAGAAGTTACACACACAAAATACACGATTTCAAAAAATACAAGTTTTTGTAGTATTTGTATTTGCATATTTGATTTTGATACATGTCTCATAATTTTTCCAAATTTTTATAATAAGTTTAGAATATGTATTTCATCACCTATACATTGCTACATTACTTACAAACCAATACAAGATATTTTGAAAATTGTTTGAAACTCAAAAACAATACAGAAAATTGTTTGGGCCAGAACAGTCGACCGAACGGTGGACGGGTGCCTATTTCAGGCCAAAATGGCCGACCGCCCAGTCGATCGGGCCTTCGGTCTAGGGGCGTGCATGTTTGTGCACGTTGTCGGTCGACCGATTGATCGATCGACTGAGAGACCCTAACTCTCGGTTGGGTCGGTAGACCGACCTTTGATTTTTCCTATAAACGCCAAAATTTGATTGAGTTTAAACCTGCACATAAAAATACAAAATTTCACAACTACAAGAATAAAGAGTGCAAGTTCTCAATACTACCCTGATAGCAAGTGGCTATGTAGGTCGTGATCCACAAGGAGGGATAGCGATGGAAGCTTTTTAGTAAGTTCTCTTTTATGCTACAAAGAATGGTTAAAATTATTCTTAGTGCTTAAAAAGAAAAGAGAACAATGGAGTTAAAGTTAAGTTAGCAAGAAAGTGGCAGATAGAGAAGGTGGAGAAATGGAAGTGGATATGTACAAAGAAATGAAAAGAGTGAAAGAAATTTGAAAGATTGTGGTGTTAGTAATTTATACTAAAATTAAAAGAAAATAAAAACTTACCTCCTTTAGTTGATGACTTAACTGGAACCCTTGCATGTTTTACCTTGCTTCGAAGGCGTTTAATGCATAACTTATAAGATCGAGCGCAGTCCGCATTCGCATTACATCATCAAGTTGAACAAGAATGAAATGATTCGAAATCTTGAGGAGGAGAACATCATCATGAATATCGATGGCACTCACACATACATGACTATACTGATGCTTCTAAATTCACTTGGATGCTCATCATAACCAAAAGAGGAAAAGTAGAAAGAAGAAGAAGAAAATAAAAGTAAAGACGAACATAAAAAAAATTACCTTTTATTGCTTGCAGAAATGATGGAAGAAAGGAGGAGGGTATATCAGTGTCACTCTCAACATAAGCTCTTTTCTCTTACTTACATGAATCTCAGTCTAACCTATGCTTACAAAGAAATAAAATTACATAAAAAGAAAATAAAAACTTACACTAAAAAGAATGAAAAAATTGGCCTAAAATCTATCTCTACTTCGTCGTCCCTTTGCCTTTGAGATTGCAGATATTTATAGGAGAAATGCAGAGGGTAGAGGAGTATGAAGATAAGGGAAGCTGACTATTTCTGAATTTGAATCCTTCGCTTATCTCCAAACTTGATTTGATGTGGATATTCAGTTCTAATCTGTTGTTTAGTGCCGTATTGATTGCTAAATATCACTTATCACATGACAGAATTAGAAATAATGATCAACTTAAAAGTTATAGCCCTTTAAGTTCTCTTTCTGGATCATCTTGAATTATCAGATTTGCGTTCTGGTAGTGAAAGTTATGATACAAATACTAAAATGTATCCAGCCAGAATCTGAGTCAGAATTGCTTCATCTCATCCATTGTTCTTCTCTCTATCCATTTATCCCTTTGGATTTGAACTTTGTATTTGACGTTATCCTTGGTTGATCTTTAACTTTAATCACCTAATTCACCAAAAACTGAATTTAACCAACTGGATTTGGGATTATCCTGCTCTAACCAAATAGATCTTATTAATCTGAATTTAACTGATATTTATTTGATTTTATCCTCTTTCTCCCCATGATTATCTTCTGCAAAATAGACATTTAAGACAAGAAATTTAGCAGATTTATTACATGATAAATGTGGAATGTAATAAAGAATAATGCAATAAATGTGTGCAATCACACCCCCACGCCTATCTTTTGCTCGTACTCGAGCAAAGCAACAAAACTAAACCAAAGATTATTAGACCACTTTCGTAGGTCACGCGATTGCATTGAGCTTATGCAACAAGTCGTTAAACCCTTAAGTTACCCCTAGAGGACGAGTTTTGTCTTGTGAGGTTTTCAGTGGATTGTACCCATTAAATCCATAAAGAAAGAGAAAAATGTTAATATTTTGAAAACACATTTTAAATGAAAAATATTTGAAATATTATTGTAAGATTTAAATAATCTATAAGTTATAGGAACATCAAATTTTTCATTGCTAAACTTAGTCTCTATCTAAAAATTTGTAATCAATCAAAGTAAGGAGTCAAATTGTGATTCTCATCTAGTCTATTATTTTACCCTAAGTCATTTGCACCTTCGTGATCGTTAAGTTTTGACTAAGGGTTCTTTAACTCTAATTCTTATGTCTTATTTATTTATTTATATATATATTTTATTTTTGGTGGTATTATTCCTTTATTCTATTAGGCTTTCTAATCTGCCCATGTAACGAGCCTTTAATCGATGACTCCCAACCCAAACGGTCTTAGGGCACCTGGTGAGAAAACACCCCAAGGACTTAAGGACTCGAGCAAATAAGGCCACAAAACTAAAGATTTTATTGTATGAACCACTTTTAGGCGTGAATACTTATGCTTTATTAGGCACAAATACCCAGCTTAATCAGAGGATTTTTATATATATATTTTTTATCAAACTTATCTAATCATCTTTCGCATAAATAGCAAGGCTTACTAAGGGCAAAGCACCTAACTAATCAATAATTAGATTTGTTCATCTTTCATAGATATTTTTTTTCTTTTTTTTTCTTTTTTTCTCTTTTGTTTATAAGGCATAAGGATCTTTATTTTTGAACCCTAAATGTGTAAGAGTATAAGGTGTGCATATTTCTTCAAGGTAAAGATCAACACTAAATTACTTTCACAAACTTTCTTCCTATCCATAGAAATCAAAAAAAATATTCTTATTTTGACCAAGTATAAGAAATCCTAATTATGATTCTCCTATTCCTTAAAATTGACTTAATTTCTTACAAAAATATGTCAAAATATTATTTCTATTTTCAAAAAGTTTTTAAAAGTAAAGAAAATGTTAATAATTTTTTTATTTTTTTATAAAAAGAAAAACCTAAGTTATGTTAGACTCTCCCCCACACCTATCTCATGCATTATCCTCAATGTATGAATTAATGCATAGATGTATGAAAAAGAAGAAAGGAAAGGAAAATATTACCTTAAGGTGGTGGTTCCGGTGGTGGTCTGATATGTCCACGAAATATGGCCCAATCGAATTTTCGTGGAGTTCGGGGAAACCCACCAGAAATCTCTCTTATATAACCCACTAAAATGATGTATATATAAACTATTTTTATTAAAAAATTTAACCCCATCTAATTTTCAAATTTCATAATTAATTTCGGAGTCAATTTTATCAACCGCCTTGTCCTAAAATCGAGTGTGTAAAGATGGAATAATTGACTTGGACTTAGGAAGTATGGGAACAAATACTGACTCAGAAAAGTGACTTAAGTCAAGTAAAGGTTCAAGAGTCGAGATTGGTTCAAGAAGTGGGTCCAAATCAGGAAGTTGAAACTCAAGGCTACATTCATTTCCTAACAATGGAATGTGACTTAATATTGGTGATTCAAATTCAAGAATGACAGGTATGGGAATCAAAACTGACTCTAAAATATTACTCAAGTCGGGTAACAAAATAGGAGTTAATATTGATTCGGGAATTTTAACTGGATCACAAATTTGAGAATCTAGGTCATATTTCTCATTGAGTTCAATTTCATAAAAATGAGAACTTTCCAATTTATGAATGGGACTTTCAAAAGTATGAAATTGGTCAAGTTCAATACGATGATCATAAATGATTGGTGATTCAATTTCAAGATGGATAGGCACAGGATTCAAAGAGAATTTTGAGCCAATGTCTACTCAGTTTTTGACTAAGGGTTTATTATATGATTCTCCTATTCCTTAAAATTGACTTAATTTATACAAAAAATATGTCAAAATATTATTTCTATTTTCAAAAAAATTTTAAAAGTAAAGAAAATGTTAATAAATTTTTTATTTTATTTTTTATAAAAAGAAAAATCTAAGTTATGTTAGACTCTCCCCCACACCTATCTCATGCATTGTCCTTAATGTATGAATTAATGCATAGATGCATGAAAAAGAAGAAAGGGAAGGAAAATATTACCTTAAGGTGGTGGTTCCGATAGTAGTCTAATTGGTCCATGAAATGCGGTCCAATCGAATTTTCGTGGAGTTCGGAGGAACCCACCAGAAATCTCTCTTATATAACTCACTAAAATGATGTATATATGAACTATTTTTATTAAAATATAACCCCATCTAATTTCCAAATTTCATAATTAATTTCAGAGTCAATTTTGTCAACCGCCTTGTCCCAAAATGGAGTTTGAAAAGATGGAATAATTGACTTGGACTTAGAAAGTACGGGAACTAATACCGACTCAGAAAAGTGATTTAAGTCAAATAAAGGTTCAGAAGTCGAGAATAGTTCAAGAAGTGGGTCCAAATCAAGAAGTTGAAACTCAAGTCCACATTCATTTCCTAACAATGGAATGTGACTTAATATCAAGTTCAAGAATGACAGATATGGGAATAAAAACTGACTCTAAAATATTACTCAAGTCGGGTAACAAAATAGGAGTCAATATTGATTCGGGAATTTGAACTGGATCACAAATTTGACAATCTAGGTCACATTTCTCATTGAGTTCAATTTCATAAAAATGAGAACTTGCCAATTTGTCAATGGGACTTTCAAAAGCATGAAATTGGTCAAGTTCAATATGATGATAATAAAAGATTGGTGATTCAATTTCATGATGAATAGGCATAGGATCCAATGTTGACTCGGAAAAAAGATTAAAATTAGGTGAAGATACCAGAGTCATTATTATATCAAGAAGTAGAATTGAATCACCAAGTTGAGGTTCAGGATCATATTCATTCTCAAGTTCAATTTCAGGAAAGGGATAACTTACCAAACTGTCAATGTCATTTTCAAAATTTAGAGTTTGGGCAAGTTTAAATGGTTGTGCTGAAATGAAATCTTGTTTTTCAAAATACATGATTCATCGCTCTAACAGAATGGTTAGCGACATCAAAATGGTCAAAAGGTGAGAACGGAGAGTTTGGACCATCATATCTATGTCATGATTACGAGCGATTTGAGCCTGAGTCATGGATTCAAGCATCTTTTCATAGTTGATTGGTTCATCGTATTGTTGCTATTGGACTTGAAAAGATGAAGTGTTGCTTTAGAATTGGTGGTGAAATTATGAGTCCATCAGATTTTGTGATTGTTATTTGGACTCACGCATACTCATTTTCAAAATGATGATTTTCTATTTTGGACTGGTGGAATTGAGTATAATTCTTGGAAATATTGTGGACAAGGTGGATGAGGAGGACAAGTTGGTTGAAAATTGGACTCGGGGGAGGTGAATCCCCATTGAGTCTGTGAAGAGTTGAAATTGTTCTGAAAATTATGGCTATAAGATTGGGGTCATGGGTTATATTGATTCGGATAAGACCAATCCGGCACACTAGATTGGTTAAAGTTATGTTATGCCGGATTGGTAATATCAAAAAAAGAGGTTGAGGTATAATAATGATTACCATTAAAATTGGAAAATTTATTTTTATAAGCCATATCATACAATAAAACACAAACAAAGAAAAAAAAGAACAAATAAGCAAACAAATAAAAAGAAAAAATCTAACCTAAGTTAGGGTAAACCTTAGACCTAGACGACTCCTAACTAGTTAGACTATCCATTGGGGGTATATTCCCGAATCTGACCACAAGTTAATCGGCCAGGTAGGGTAAGATTGGTGGGATGTATCCTCGTAGAAGCGACGGGCCTAATTATACCAAACCACCAGCCTTCGGAGTTTCACCCCTCAATACCCAATCTTAATCACCGATTTGGTAAGAGTCGGATTAAAATTAACTCCCCCTTAGGTCAGTCTCCTATTTGAGTCCGAGATGTCCTTAGGGCTAACGTCTACTCTGTTTTAGTTAGGCTTAGTTTGAGTGAGGAGATTATTTGTGGGCTAAGGGAGGGTAATGACTTCCCCACTTTATCTTGTTTATAGGACAAGCCCTTAAATCAATTTAGTGCAGTGTACAAGTATATAGAAACAAGTAACACCCAAGAAATAATTCATACAAGAATGAACCTTATACTAAATGTTATGCACACATACCTTGGCTCCAGCACTCTTCAACAGTAAATAGAAAATGTAATGAAATAGACACGTGCCTAAATACAAAGTCTAAATCATTTTTTAGCATTTACAATTAACTTTTTACTATTGTGTTATAAATATATATACAGTGAGTCAAATAAGGAGATAAATGTCACAGATATTTAAACTATGCAATTCAGCCAACCTGCTAAAAATATAGGTTAGTAGTTCACTCAGATTGCCACAAGAATGTAGCAAATCTGAGGGCTTCTGGGCTCTGTTTTCTTGAGCAGAGTCCAGAACCACTTATATGTCCACTGCAACAAAAATTCCTTATTATTAAATCTGTATACCAAAAAACAAAGAAGAAAGTTAACTAAAAATGTAAACTTTAAAGAGAATTACTTACCGTCCCTCCCTGGCAACGGCGCCAAAATTTGATTGAGTTTTTTAATGGACACAAATATAGAATTTCAGAACTATAAGAATAAAGAGTGCAAGTTCTCAATATTACCGCGATAGCAAGTGGTTATGCGGGTCGTGATCCACAAAGAGGGATTAGCGATGGAAGCTTTTTAGTAAGTTCTCTTTTATGATACAAAGAATGGTTAAAATTCTTCTTTTAGTTCTTAAAAAGAAAAGAGAACACTGGAGTTAAAGTTAAGTTAGCAAAAAGTGATAGATAGAGAAAGTAGAGAAATGGAAGTGGATATGTACAAAGAAATGAAAACGAGTGAAAGAAATTTGAAAGATTGTGGTGTTGGAAATTTACACTAAATTAAAAAAAGAAAACCAAAAAGAAAAACTTACCTCCTTTGGTTGATGACTTACCTGGAACCCTTGCATGTTTTACCTTACTTCGGAGGCATTCAATGCATAACTCATAAGATCGAGCTCAGTCCCCATTCGCATTATATCATCAAGATGAAAAGAATGAAATGATACGGAATCTTGATGAGGAGAATATCATCATGAAATATTAGTGACATGCACACAAACATGACTATACTGATGCTTCTAAATTCACTTGGTTACTCATCATAACCAAAAGAGGAAAAGTAGAAAGAAGAAGAAGGAAATAAAAGTAAAGACGAACATAAAAAAAATTACCTTTTATTGCTTGCAGAAATGATGGAAGAAAGGAGGAGGGTACATCAGTGTCACTCTTAACAAAAGAGTCTTTCTCTTACTTACATGAATCTCAGTCTAACCTATGCTTACAAAGAAATAAAAATTACATAAAAAGAAAATAAAAACTTACACTAAAAAGAATGAAAAAATTGGCCTAAAATCTATCTCTACTTCGTCGTCCATTTGCCCTTGAGATTGCAGATATTTATAGGAGAAATGCAAAGGGTAGAGGAGTATGAAGATAAGGGAAGCTGTCTATTTTTGAATTTGAATCCTCCCCTTATCTCCAAACTTGATTTGATGTGGATATTCAGTTCTAATCTGTTGTTTAGTGCCGTATTGATTGCTAAATATCACTTATCACATGACAGAATTAGAAATAATGATCAACTTAAAGTTATAGCCCTATAAGTTTTCTTTCTGGATCATCTTGAATTATCAGATTTGCGTTCTGGTAGTGAAAGTTATGATTCAAATACTAAAATGTATCCAGCCAGAATCTGAGTCAGAATTGCTTCATCTCATCCATTGTTCTTCTCTCTATCCATTTATCCCTTTGGATTTGGACTCTGTATTTGATGTTATCCTTGGTTGATCTTTAACTTTAATCACCTAATTCACCAAAAACTGAATTTAACCAACTGGATTAGGGATTATCCTCCTCTAACCAAATAGATCTTATTAAATCTGAATTTAACTGATATTTATTTGATTTTATCCTCTTCTCCCCATGATTATCTTCTGCAAAATAGACATTTAAGACAAGAAATTTAGCAGATTTATTACATGATAAATGTGGAATGTAATAAAGAATAATGCAATAAATGTGTGCAATCACACCCCCACGCCTATCTTTTGCTCGTGCTCGAGCAAAGCAACAAACTAAACCAATGATTATTAGACCACTTTCGTAGGTCACGCGATTGCACTGAGCTTATGCAACAAGTCGTTAAACCCTTAAGTTACCCCTAGAGGACGAGTTTTGTCTTGTGAGGGTTTTCAGTGGATTGTACCCATAAAATCCATAAAGAAAGAGAAAAATGTTAATATTTTCAAAACACATTTTGAAAGAAAAATATTTGAAATATTATTGTAAGATTTAAATAATCTATAAGTTATAGGAACATCAAATTTTTCATTGCTAAACTTAGTCTCTATCTAAAAATTTGTAATCAATCAAAGTAAGGAGTCAAATTGTGCTTCTCATCTAGTCTATTATTTTACCCTAAGTCATTTGCACCTTCGTGATCGTTAAGTTTTGACTAAGGGTTCTTTAACTCTAATTCTTATGTCTTATTTATTTATTTATATATATATTTTATTTTTGGTGGTATTATTCCTTTATTCTATTAGGCTTTCTAATCTGCCCATGTAACGAGCCTTTAATCGATGACTCCCAACCCAGACGGTCTTAGGGCACCTGGTGAGAAAACACCCCAAGGACTTAAGGACTCGAGCAAATAAGGCCACAAAACTAAAGATTTTATTGTATGAACCACTTTTAGGCGTGAATACTTATGCTTTATTAGGCACAAATACCCAGCTTAATCAGAGGATTTTTTATATATATATTTTTATCAAACTTATCTAATCATCTTTCGCATAAATACCAAGGCTTACTAAGGCCAAAGCACCTAACTAATCAATAATTGGATTTGTTCATCTTTCATAGATATATTTTTTCTTTTTTTCTTTTTTTCTCTTTTTTATAAGGCATAAGAATCTTTATTTTTGAATCCTAAGTGTGTAAGTGTATAAGGTGTGCATATTTCTTCAAGGTAAAGATCAAGACTAAATTACTTTCACAAACTTTGTTCCTATCCTTAGAAATCAAACAAATAATCTTATTTTGACCAAGTATAAGAAATCCTAATTCTGATTCTCCTATTCCTTAAAATTGACTTAATTTCTTACAAAAAAATATGTTAAATATTGTTTCTATTTTCAAAAGTTTTTAAAAGTAAAGAAAATGTTAATAACTTTTTTACTTTATTTTTTTATAAAAAGAAAAACCTAAGTTATGTTAGACCCTCCCCCACACCTATCTCATGCATTATCCTCAATGTATGAATTAATGCATAGATGCATGAAAAAGAAAAAAGGGAAGGAAAATATTACGTTAAGGTGGTGGTTCCGGTGGCAGTCTGATTGGTCCACGAAATGCGGCCCAATCAATTTTTGTGGAGTTCGGAGGAATCCACCAGAAATCTCTCTTATATAACCCACTAAAATGATGTATATATAAACTATTTTTATTAAAAATTTAACCCCATCTAATTTTCAAATTTCATAATTAATTTCGGAGTCAATTTTTTCAACCGCCTTGTCCCAAAATGGACTGTGAAAAGATGGAATAATTGACTTAGACTTAGGAAGTATGGAACTAATACCGACTCGGAAAAGTGACTTAAGTCAAGTAAAAGTTTAAGAGTCGAGATTGGTTCAAGAATTGGGTCCAAATCAAGAAATTGAAACACAAGTCCACATTCATTTTCTAACAATGGAATGTGACTTAATATTGGTGATTCAAGTTCAAGAATGATAGGTATGGGAATCAAAACTGACTTTAAAATATTACTCAAGTTGGGTAACAAAATAGGAGTCAATATTGATTTGAAAATTTTAACTGGATCACAAATTTGAGAATCTAGGTCACATTTCTCATTGAGTTCAATTTCATAAAAATAAAAACTTGCCAATTTGTCAATGAGACTTTCAAAGTATGAAATTGGTCAAGCTCAATATGATGATCATAAAAGATTGGTGATTCAATTTCATGATGAATAGGCACAGGATCCAATGTTGACTCGGGGAAAAGATTAAAATTAGATGAAGACACGGAGTCATTATTGAATCAGGAAGTAGAACTGAATCGCTAAGTTAAAGTTCAGGATCATATTCATTCTCAAGTTCAATTTCAAGAAAGGGATAACTTGCCAAACTGTCAATGTTATTTTCAAAATTTAGAGTTTGGGCAAGTTCAAATGGTTGTGCTGAAATGGAATCTTGTCTTTCAAAACAACATGATTCATCGGCTCTAACAGAATGGTTAGCGATATCAGAAATGGTCAAACGGTGATAATGGAGAGTTTGGACCATCATGTCTATGTCATGATTACGAGCGATTTGATCCTGAGTCATGGATTCAAGCATCTTTTCATAGTTGATTGGTTCATTGTATTGTTGCGATTGGACTTGAAAAGATGAAATGTTGATATGGAATTGGTGGTGAAATTGTGAGTCCGTCAGATTTTGTGATTGTTGTTTGGACTCACGCATACTCATTCCCAAAATTGATGGTTTTCTATTTTGGACTGGTGGAACTGAGTATGATTCTTGGAAATATTGTGTACAAGGTGGATGAGGAGGACAAGTTGGTTGAAAATTGGACTCGGGGGAGGTGAATCCCATTGACTCTATGAAGAGTTGAAATTATTCTGGAGATTATGGTTATAAGATTGGGGGCATGGGTTATATTGATTCGGATAAGACCAATCTGGCACACTAGGTTGGTTAAAGTTATGATATGTCGGATTGGTAATATCTGAAAAAGAGGTTGAGGTGTAATATGGATTACCATTAAAATTGAAAAAATTATTGTTATAAGCCATATCACACAATAAAACACAAACAAAGAAGAAAAAAACAAACAAATAAGCAAACAAATAAAAAGAAAAACATCTAACTTAAGTTAGGGTAAACCTTAGACCTAGACGACTCCTAACTGGTTAGACTGTTCACAGGGGTATATTGCCGAATCTGACCACAAGTTAATCGGCCAGGCAGGGGTAAGATTAGTGGGAGGTATCCGCCCAAAAGCGACAGACCTAATTAAGCTAAAACACCAGCCTTCGGGTTTCGCCCCTCAATCCCCAACCTTAATCACTGATTTGGCAATAGTCAGATTCAAATCAACTTCCCCTTAGGTCAGTCTCCTATTTGAGTCCGAGATGTCCCCAGGGCCAACGTCTACTCAGTTTAGTTAGGCTTGGGTTAGTGAGTGAGGAGATTGTTTGTGGGCTAAGGGAGGGTAATGACTTTCCCACCTTATCTTATTTATAGGACAAGCCCTTAAATCAATTTAGTGCAGTGTACAAGTATATAGAAAAAAAAAGTAACACTCAAGCAATATTTCATACAAGAATGAACCTTGTACTAAATGCTATGCACACATACCTTGGCTCCAGCACTCTTCAACAGTAAATAGAAAAGGTAATGAAATAGACACGTGCCTAAATGTAAAATCTAAATCATTTTTAGCATTTACAATCAATTTTTTACTATTGTATTAGAAATATATATACAGTGAGTCAATTAAGGAGATAAATGCCACAGATATTTAAACTAGGCAATTCAGCCAACCTGCAGAAAATACAGGTTAGTAGTTCACTCAGATTGCCATAAGAATGTAGCAAATCTGAGGGCTTCTGGGCTCTGCTTTCTTGAGCGGAGTCCAGAACCACTTATATGTTCACTGCAGCAAAAATTCCTTGTTGTTAAATCTGTATGCCAAAAAACAAAGAAGAAAGTTAACCAAAAATGTAAACTTTAAAGAGAATTAATTACCGTCCCTCCCCGACAACGGCGCCAAAATTTGATTGAATTTTTTACCTGCACACAAATATAGAATTTCAGAACTATAAGAATAAAGAGTGCAAGTTCTCAATACTACCGCGATAGCAAGTGGCTATGCGGATCGTGATCCACAAGGAGAGACTAGCGATGTAAGTTTTTTAGTAAGTTCTATTTTATGCTACAAAGAATGGTTAAAATTCTTCTTTTATTTCTTAAAAAGAAAAGAGAACAATGGAGTTAAAGTTATGTAACACCCCGCTCCCGAAATACGTACTTAGTTGCGTATTCAGATTTTTCGATCGTATTTTTCGATTTACTTCTTATTTATTTTGTATTATGAATATGATCGTTTTGTCTAGGATCAGGATTCGTGGACTCAGAGTCTGCTCTTCTCTGAACTAGGGACCCGATCCTAGTGTATTACTCAATTTGGTCTTTCTGGTATTCTGATTTGACCGATTTTAGTTTTAAACATCATTTCCAAATATTTTAGATTTTCTATGATTTTCTGAAATTTTTCTGAATTAAATGGAAAATCTTCAAAACCAGTGTTGACCAGCACCGCTGACCGATTCCTAGATTTTTAATTTACAAATGGAGTCAAATTTTGAGAAACCGCTTTCCCATATTTTCTTAGAATAATATTTTCTATCTTAATATAATTTTTGGGAATTTTCAGAATTTATCAAATTTCTGCAAGATTTGGTGTCGACCGATATTGGCGGCCGATTCCAGGATTTTTAATTTAAAAACTATAAAGAATTTCTTGAAACGAATTTTACCATGATTCTTAGAATAATATTCTTGATTTATGAGAATTTTTGCGGGTCGTTCCGAGATACTTGATTTTTGGACGATTTCGGTATTTTTCCGAAAGTTTTCCGCATCCGCAACTGAATCCCGGGAATCCGCCACTCTAATTATTTTCACTTTTTCTTCCAAGAGAATATCTTTCTTTTTTCATTTTCTTTTCCTTTTTTCCTTTTTCTTTCCTTCCTTTTCTTTCCACCAAATTCTCCATTCTTCCATTACTTTCTACAACTTTCCACCAAAAATATCTTCTCCTTCCACCAAAAATATCTTCTCCAAAATATACCAACCCACTCAAATCCCTCTCACATCACCATGTCCGGCCAAGAGACACCTCACCTCTCCATTTTTACAAAAAACCCCCTCCCTAAACTCTTTTACATCACCTTCACAATTCCAATTCCTATATAAACCTTTCCTTCATCTTTTCACTTCATTTTTCTCTTCACCAAACTTTAACCACCACCAACTCCTCCTTCATCTCCACCACAACAACAACTACTACAACTTCTCCAACTTCCTACCTTCATCTTTTTCCTCCTCCATCTCCATTTAAAGCACCACAACTTCAACAACTCCACCAAAGCCTTCACCTTCTCCTTTACCTTCTCCAAAAATACCACCACCATCAAAACCCTCCACAAAACCACCACCCCATCACCACATCAAGAGTCGGCCACCTCCTTTGGATTGGGGCCGAGCTCTTCTTCGTCGGTAATATCTCCGATGATTATTCCGGTAATCGTTCGCGATTATTCCGGTAATCATTACGGTGACGATTATAACGACAAACAACTAACATCACCATCACCTCTACTATTTTCCACCACCATTTTCACTTCCACCATCACTTTCACCATCACAAACACCACCTCCATCTCCACTACTTCAACCTCCAAACATCACCTCCTTCACCTTCTTTTTCATTACTCCATCAAAATCCAACTACTCCACCAAATAACACCACCACCAAAGCAAGCACCTTTCCCTTTCTCTCTCCCTCCTCCTCTCTGTATATTGCTGACGAGAATCTCAACCCCGCGTTCAGGCAACGGCTTAACGCGGATCTTCGCGTTCTTGGCATCTGTTTAAACGCGGCCTTCGCGTTCTTGTACCGACGCAACGCGGAGTCCATTCCCGCGTCTGTGTCCCTTTCATGTCTGCACGACGTGGAGCTAATGCCCGCGTCTGTGTTCTTCTCATGCTAACGCGACGCGGAACCCATGACCGCGTCCGCGTTCTTCTCGTGTCCTGACTTGAACGCGGTCTCGAACCCCGCGTTTGTGGCACCTTTGCGATGCGATTCCCGCATCTGTGACTCCCGCGTCTGCGACTCCCGCGTCTCACTCTCAAAACCTGCGTCTCCCTGTGCACTCTCTCCTTCATATGCTTCTCTCTCTAGTTTTCCTCTCTCTTTCTATCTCTAACTCTTTCTCTCTCCTCTTCACTTATTATATTTATGGCGCGTACGCGAGTTCCATGGATTTTAGAGTTTTCAGCTATTCCAGAGATTTAGGCGAGTGTCCTCGCTCTCGCCTCCATTTGGGTTTCCCCGCCTTGTCGGGTCGACATGTATTTTATTCCATGTTTATATGTATTTTACTGCTTTATACTATGCGTGGCCGACCCTTCGTGGTCGTTGAACTCTGGGTTTCTGCCCACTCCTAGGATGGCTGGTAGCCACCGAGAGTGCGCTTAAACCCTGAGCGTTCTTGGTCCCTCAGCCTTCAGCCTCCGGTCTCTCACTATCTCGAAAGGGAAGTGATTGGGACCGTCAGGTCTCTCCGTCCTTCAGCCTCCAGTCTCTCACTATCTCGAAAGGGAAGTGATTGGGACCGTCATGTTCTTCAGCTCCGCCTGGTTATCATGATCAGCGCTCAGCACTTTACCACTAGATTCGTCTAGGCGGGATGCTGCCGGAATTCTTACTCGCACTTTAAGCCGAGTTGTCCCGGTAACCTTGCCAGACGCTCCAGTGTTAAATACTGTTTGCTGTCTGTACTTCCAGCTCGCTTAGCTCCGCTTGGTTATGCTCAGCTACTACTCTATCATCATGCCATGTATTTCCTGATATGTTAATACTTGCCATACCATTGCTTCATGCTTGTCATTTACATGCTACTAATTAACACCTGTTTGTATCACCTGACAAATGATGTGTTAACATCTGATACCCGTCATGCTACTACTTGACACTGACTCATGTTATACCACCAGTTCCCGGCGGATCCTGAATGGAACTAAGTGCCACACGGAGCAAAGTGCCACACCACACAAGTGGTGGGGGCCACCTCTTGAATCTGTGGGGGCCACCTCTAGAATCCATTCCCCTCAGAGCAAAGTGCCACATGGAACAAAGTGCCACACCACACACGTGGTGGGGGCCACCTCTTGAATCTGTGGGGGCCACCTCTTGAATCTGTAGGGCCATCTCCTGCCTGTACCTGATCTCTTGTTATGACCAGTTATGTTCCTACTCTTTACAAAGGATAACTTGCATGGGGAATGGGAGGAAGTGATGAATGCCGGTATGGTGCCTTGCTTATAGTAGTGGAATACCAAAACTGACGATTCGTGTTAGGGGAATTTCAGGCCCCCAAATGGCTGTGTCCCGGGCGGACGGGAACTACTATAAGTATGAGCTATCAGTTCTTCATCAGCTTCCAGTAACGAACCTCGGCTTGCTTATATATGGATGTATGTGTGTTGGGATGTACACCAGGACACATACCTAGATATATGGGTCAGACGAGTAATAATAATAAAAGATGCCAACTATGTATCCTGTTATGCCTGTTATGAACTCCCGTTATGCTTGTTATGATTCATGTTATGCCTGTTATTTACTTCTGTTATGACCGTTGTGTGATTTGCCACGAATGCTTTCATCGGATTTTGCATCGGATTTTCGGTTTTATGATTATTATCATATTAGCTACTCATATTCTGTATTATTACCCATGTTCCATTCCATCAGTCTACTGCTCCTATCTTACCATGCCATGAGTACTTCCTGCTTGATATCACTTGTTATATATCTACCTGCCTATACATGCTTATGCTCACGACACGGTTTTCAATGCTTATTTATGATTCAGTTTTATCGATACACATGTGCTTATCCTTGCACGCCATCTGGCTTTTGCCTCACCACTCGCCTGGGGAGTTCTGACTCCTCTGGATCCTCATGTCCAGGTCCTGAAACTTGGAGCATGTCAGAGCTTGGAACTTGTAGATTCTCTCAGTTGCTGATCAGAGTAGCGCAGTGGTAGCGTGGATCTCCAGCAGACCGTCCAGAGCCCCATCCTTCCAGGCCCCCATGTGCAGCTCTAGAGTTTTCTTGTTATGACTCTGAGACTGTCTTTGTACTGTTCATACATGTACATATCTTTGTAATCTCGCAATTGCGCATATCAGTGATGTAATATTCATGTAATATTGGATCACCTCTGGTGATAACTTTGTAATTGTACTCATGTGTTGGAATTTATAATGCACCACTTGCTTCCGTACTCTGATTCTTTCCTGTACTGATGCTTAGCGTGTATACGTGAGGGTATTTCGGACCTGCGTATATACGTTGCAGTAACGTCTCCGTACCCGCAGGATCGGGGCGTTACAGGATGGTGTCAGAGCCTAGGTTCTACATCCTCAGTACGTCCAGACTGCAAATTAATGGTAAAGAAATTTGCAACTGGAATGCATGAGTCCTGGTTATACAGTCCAACTACAAGTGCAGAGTTATCTTTTTCTTGATCATCTTTCTTTTGATTCCACATCCTTTCCATCTTTCCAATGTTTTGATTTTTTGAAGCCTTTATACCAACTTAAGATATGAATAGACTAGAGAAGTAGCGGCTGGTTCTGAATGAAGCGATTATATGATCTCTTTGGCCAACTCTTTGAAGTTCGGGTATTCTCATGATTGATCCTAATCGGGTTATCTTTCAGAAGTCAATAGTCGGAATTCTCTACGGATATTCTACATTCTCGGCTATATCTTTCAGAGTGATTGATGCCTGGTATTCAGAATTCTCAATTATCGGTCTTCTTTATTATGCTCATGACTATCAGGGTTTCCTATATCTTCAGTATTCTGGCTTATTCTCGGAGGGCTATCAAGTATCCAACTCTATTGCACAGTAACGACATCAGATCAGTATTAATTGGTACCGTTCAAAAACTTATACAGCCAGAGGTGCAGAAGATATATATATTCTGATTACTGTTTCGTCAACTTGAGAGTCCTACCTATAGTACTTCATATCTTGAATGGTATAATTTCCACCCATGTCCCCTTTGTGTTCATTTTACCCCTTATCGAAATTGCGAGGACGCAATTTTTTGTAAGGTGGATGGAATGTAACACCCCGCTCTCGGAATACGTACTTAGTTGCGTATTCAGATTTTTCGATCGTATTTTTCGATTTACTTCCTATATTTATTTTGTATTATGAATATGATCGTTTTGTCTTGGATCAGGATTCGTGGACTCAGAGTCTGCTCTTCTCTGAACCAGGGACCCGATCCTAGTGTATTACTCAATTTTATCTTTCTGGTATTCTAATTTGACCGATTTTAGTTTTAAACATCATTTCCAAATATTTTAGATTTCTATGATTTTCTGAAATTTCCTGAATTAAATTGAAAATCTTCAAAACCAGTGTCGACCAGCACCGCTGACCGATTCCTAGATTTTTAATTTACAAATGGAGTCAAATTTTGAGAAACCGCTTTCCCATATTTTCTTAGAATAATATTTTCTATCTTAATATATTTTTTGAGAATTTTCAGAATTTATCAGATTTCTGCAAGATTTGGTGTCGACCGATATTGGCGGCCGATTCCAGGATTTTTAATTTAAAAAATATAAATAATTTCTTGAAACCAATTTCACCATGATTCTTAGAATAATATTCTTGATTTATGAGAATTTTTACGGGTTGTTCCGAGATACTTGATTTTTGGACGATTTCGGTATTTTTCCGAAAGTTTTCCGCATCCGCAACTGAATCCCGGGAATCCGCCATTCTAATTATTTTCACTTTTTCTTCCAAGAGAATATCTTCCTTTTTTCATTTTCTTTTCCTTTTTTCCTTTTTCTTTCCTTCCTTTTCTTTCCACCAAATTCTCCATTCTTCCATTACTTTCTACAACTTTCCACCAAAATATCTTCTCCTTCCACCAAAAATATCTTCTCCAAATATCCCAACCCACTCAAATCCCTCTCCCATCACCATGGCCGGCCAAGAGACACCTCACCTCTCCATTTTTACAAAAAACCCCCTCCCTAAACTCTTTTACATCACCTTCACAATTCCAATTCCTATATAAACCTTTCCTTCATCTTTCCACTTCATTTTTCTCTTCACCAAACTTTAACCACCACAAACTCCTCCTTCATCTCCACCACAACAACAACTACTACAACTTCTCCAACTTTCTACCTTCATCTTCTTCCTCCTCCATCTCCATTTAAAGCACCACAACTTCAACAACTCCACCAAAGCCTTCACCTTCTCCTTTACCTTCTCCAAAAATACCACCACCATCAAAACCCTCCACAAAACCACCACCCATCACCACATCAAGAGCCGGCCACCTCCTTTGGATTGGGGCCGAGCTCTTCTTCGTCGGTAATATCTCCGATGATTATTCCGGTAATCGTTCGCGATTATTCCGGTAATCATTACGGTGACGATTACAACGACAAACAACTAACATCACCATCACCTCTACTATTTTCCACCACCATCTTCACTTCCACCATCACTTTCACCATCACAAACACCACCTCCATCTCCACTACTTCAACCTCCAAACATCACCTCCTTCACCTTTTTTTTCATTACTCCATCAAAATCCAACTCCTCCACCAAATAACACCACCACCAAAGCAAGCACCTTTCCCTTTCTCTCTCCCTCCTCCTCTCTGTATATTGCTGACGCGGATCTCACCCCCGCGTCCAGGCAACGCCTTAACGCGGATCTTCGCATTCTTGGCATCTGTTTAAACGCGGCCTTCGCATTCTTGTACCGACACAACGCGGAGTCCATGCCCGCGTCTGTGTCCCTTTCATGTCTGCACGACGCGGAGCTAATGCCCGCGTCTGTGTTCTTCTCATGCTAACGCGACGCGGAACCCATGACCGCGTCTGCGTTCTTCTCGTGTCCTGACTTGAACGTGGGTCTCGAACCCCGCGTTTGTGGCACCTCTGTGATGCGATTCCCGCGTCTGTGACTCCCGCGTCTGCGACTCCCGCGTCTCAGTCTCAAAACCCGCGTCTCCCTGTGCACTCTCTCCTTCCATATGCTTCTCTCTCTAGTTTTCCTCTCTCTTTCTCTCTCTAACTCTTTCTCTCTCCTCTTCACTTATTATATTTATGGCGCGTACGCGAGTTCCATGGATTTCAGAGTTTTCAGCTATTTCAGAGATTTAGGCGAGTGTCCTCGCTCTCGCCTCCATTTGGGTTTCCCCGCCTTGTCGGGTCGACATGTATTTTATTCCATGTTTATATGTATTTTACTGCTTTATACTATGCGTGGCCGACCCTTCGTGGTCGTTGAACTCTGGGTTTCTGCCCACTCCTGGGATGGCTGGTAGCCACCGAGAGTGCGCTTAAACCCTGAGCATTCTTGGTCCCTCAGCCTTCAGCCTCCGGTCTCTCACTATCTCGAAAGGGAAGTGATTGGGACCATCAGGTCTCTCCGTCCTTCAGCCTCCGGTCTCTCACTATCTCGAAAGGGAAGTGATTGGGACTGTCAGGTTCTTCAGCTCCGCCTGGTTATCATGATCAGCGCTCAGCACTTTACCACTAGATTCGTCTAGGCGGGATGCTGCCGGAATTCTTACTCGTACTTTAAGCCGAGTTGTCCCGGTAACCTTGCCAGACGCTCCAGTGTTAAATACTGTTTGTTGTCTGTACTTCCAGCTTGCTTAGCTCCGCTTGGTTATGCTCAGCTACTACTCTATCATCATGCCATGTATTTCCTGATATGTTAATACTTGCCATACCATTACTTCATGCTTGTCATTTACATGCTACTAATTAACACATGTTTATATCACCTGACAAATGATGTGTTAACATCTGATACACATCATGCTACTACTTGACACTGACTCATGTTATACCACCAGTTCCCGGCGGATCCTGAATGGAACTAAGTGCCACACGGAGCAAAGTGCCAGTGGGGGCCACCTCTTGAATCTGTGGGGGCCACCTCTAGAATCCATTCCCCACAAAGCAAAGTGCCACATGGAACAAAGTGCCACACCACACACGTGGTGGGGGCCACCTCTTGAATCTGTGGAGGCCACCTCTTGAATCTGTAGGGCCATCTCCTGCCTGTACCTGATCTCTTGTTATGACCAGTTATGTTCCTACTCTTTACAAAGGATAACTTGCACGGGGAATGGGAGGAAGTGATGAATGCCGGTATGGTGCCTTGCTTATAGTAGTGGAATACCAAAACTGACGATTCGTGTTAGGGGGATTTCAGGCCCCCAGAAGATGCGTATTAGGGGGATTTCAGGCCCCAAAATGGCTGTGTC
The DNA here is from genome assembly GCA_038442645.1 of Agave tequilana. Taxonomy (NCBI): domain Eukaryota; kingdom Viridiplantae; phylum Streptophyta; class Magnoliopsida; order Asparagales; family Asparagaceae; genus Agave; species Agave tequilana. Next base: position 179,619 of record JAVJIF010007517.1, read on the forward strand.
CCGGGCGGACGGGAACTACTATAAGTATGAGCTATCAGTTCTTCATCAGCTTCCAGTAACGAACCTCGGCTTGCTTATATTGGATGTATGTGTGTTGGGATGTACACCAGGACACATACCTAGATATATGGGTCAGACGAGTAATAATAATAAAGATGCCAACTATGTATTCTGTTATGCCTGTTATGAACTCTCGTTATGCTTGTTATGATTCATGTTATGCCTGTTATGTACTTCTGTTATGACCGTTGTGTGATTTGCCACGAATGCTTTCATCGGATTTTGCATCGGATTTTCGGTTTTATGATTATTATCATATTAGCTACTCATACTCTGTATTATTACCCATGTTCCATTCCATCAGTCTACTGCTCCTATCTTACCATGCCATGAGTACTTCCTGCTTGATATCACTTGTTATATATCTACCTGCCTATACATGCTTATGCTCACGACACGGTTTTCAATGCTTATTTATGATTCGGTTTTATCGATACACATGTGCTTATCCTTGCACGCCATCTGGCTTTTGCCTCACCACTCGCCTAGGGAGTTCTGACTCCTCTGGATCCTCATGTCCAGGTCCTGGAACTTGGAGCATGTCAGAGCTTGGAACTTGTAGATTCTCTCAGTTGCTGATCAGAGTAGCGCAGTGGTAGCGTGGATCTCCAGCAGACCGTCCAGAGCCCCATCCTTCCAGGCCCCCCATGTGCGGCTAGAGTTTTCTTGTTATGACTCTGAGCATGTCTTTGTACTGTTCATACATGTACATATCTTTGTAATCTCGCAATTGCGCATATCAGTGATGTAATATTCATGTAATATTGGATCACCTCTGGTGATAACTTTGTAATTGTACTCATGTGTTGGAATGTATAATGCACCACTTGCTTCCGTACTCTGATTCTTGCCTGTACTGATGCTTAACGTATATACGTGAGGTATTTCGGACCTGCGTATATACGTTGCAGTAACGTCTCCGTACCCGCAGGATCGGGGCGTTACAAGTTAAGTTAGCAAGAAAGTGGCAGATAGAGAAGGTGGAGAAATAGAAGTGGATATGTATAAAGAAATGAAAAAGAGTGAAAGAAATTTGGAAGATTGTGGTGTTGGTAATTTACACTAAAATTAAAAGAGAATAAAACCTAAAAGAAAAACTTACCTCCTTTGGTTGATGACTTACCTGGAACCCTTGCATGTTTTACCTTGCTTCAGAGACATTCAATGCATAACTCATAAGATCGAGCTCAGTCCCCATTCGCATTACATCATCAAGATGAACAAGAATGAAATGATACGGAATCTTGAGGAGGCGAATATCATCATGAAATATCGGTGACACTCACACAAACATGACTATACTGATGCTTCTAAATTCACTTGGATGCTCATCATAACCAAAAGATGACAAGTAGAAAGAAGAAGAAAACAAAAGTAAAGACGAACTTAAAAAAAATTACCTTTTATTGCTTGCAGAAATGATGGAAGAAAGGAGGAGGGTACATCGGTGTCACTCTCAACATAAGCCTCTCTCTTACTTACATAAATATCAGTCTTACTTATGGTTACAAAAAATAAAAATTACATAAAAAGAAAATAAAACTTACACTAAAAAGAATGAAAAAAACTGGCCTAAAATCTATCTCTATTTCGTCGTCCCTTTGCCTTTGAGATTGCAGGTATTTATAGGAGAAATGCAGAGGGTAGAGGAGTATGAAGATAAGGAAAGCTGGCTATTTCTGAATTTGAATCCTCCCCTTATCTCCAAACTTGATTTGATGTGGATATTTAGTTCTAATCTGCAATTTAGTGGCGTATTAATTGCTAAATATTGAAGGTTCACCTAGAGGAGGGGGTGAATAGGTGATGGCTAATCTAATGGTCACTTAATGATGAATGATGCAAATAATGCGGAAGCTAAGAACAATTATGACCAAATAAAACTTTTACACTAAACACTATGTATAACACAAGAGTGTTGCCGAATTTCCCGTGAAGGGCTCTGGACAAACTCCTCTAGATTCCCCTTGAATGGGTTGAGGTGCCGCGTTGGCTCTCTTGGTTAAATACAAGTGTTAGCAACAATCCCAAGCAAGTATATCAATATGAGCACAAATGAATATCTAGCATATAAAGATGAGCACAATAAAAGTATGCAAGATATAAAAGAGACAGAGAAAGAGAGTGAGCAATCGCAAACACAAGGGTATGTTTCGAGGTTCGAGCACACTTGCTCTACATCCCCGTCTTCGACACACGAAGGTTTTTCACTATGCAAGATCCCAATGGATCTCTCCTCGGTGCCACAACACCTACAAGCCCTCGGACTCCCTAGTCCCGTACACACGCAAGCTCACTAGCTCGCCGAGGCCGCACCTCGAAACAACCGAGTCCGCACCCGAACTCAAAACAACACGGACACACACGTCCGCCTCCTCAAAGTAACAAATGAAGTCTTTAGTGATCACAACACTTTGATCACCTAAAAACAATCTCACTACAATACACCTATAGGATGAATAATCAATGGATAGCTCAAGTGTGGTGTGAGAAAAACAAGGAAGAGAATGGTGGAGGAAAACTCAAAGAATCACTTAAAACACTCTTGATAAAAACTCTCCTTTTAATTGGAAGTATTGGCTCTAAATTTTGTGGAGAAAAACTTCTGAAAAGAGTGGGAAAAACTGGCTCTAAAAACTTCTCCAAATCTTGTTGAAAACAGTCCACAAACCCCCAAATATATAGGCTGTCAAAAACTAGCCGTTGGGGCTTTGTCAGAACTGCCGGTCGACCCGTACGGTCGACCGCCAATGGTCGGATTTCTGACCGTTGGAGCCACGGTCGACCGCCAGGGTCGACCGACCCACTGGAGCTGAGAGTCCAACTCTCTGTCGGTCGACCCGTGCGGTCGGCCTAACTTTCCAGAGAGCTCTGCTCTCTGGAGCGGTCGACCCGTACGGTCGGCCGTCCTCCAGTGCACAAAGGCGTGCACATCTGTGCACATCGGTCGACCGGTCCGGTCGGCCGACTTCAGTATTAGTCGACTATTAAAGGATGCTAGTCGACTTATACGAAGCCTGAAACAGTTTTCTGGGATTAAAAAGTTAGTCATTTTGGCTCAAATAAAATCCCATAAAATACTTAAAAAATCTACAAAAATAGTTTTACCAATATACTTTGATAATCAAACATGCTTGCACAAAATCAAGGCATGTTATAAAAGATTGGACTATTTTTGTAACTTGAAAATATTTGGCTCAAGATAAAAACTGTTTTTCCAAAACAATATTTTTCCAAAACATGTTTTTCCAAATCTTCATCAAATACAAAAACAAGATATACTTTTAAAGCATAGTGTGTATGGATATGATCCACTACACAACCAAGACGAAATATCTATGTTTTTGGCATAAGCATAAACTTGGTTTTGGTTGAAAGATAAGTATATGAGAAACACCAAAAGCCAAACTTGTATTTTTCAAAATGAAAAATCTTTTCTAAACCAAAAAATCTTTTATGAAAACAATTCTATCAAGAGTGTGTGTGCATGGTATACTTGAGAAATCCAACAACTACTCTATCCTTTACATTTTATCTAAAACAAAAACAAAATCTTATACCTAGACACAAGTCTTCATCTTCTTGAAGTCTTCACTTGAAGGCTTCTCATCTTCTTGACTTGGTCCAAGCTTGATCCAAAAGCTCCTTGGATCACACCGTGCTAGCTCCAAATCTTGACATTTTATCCTTTGTTGAGCTATGCACCTACTAAGATCTTGATAATGAATCTGTCACTATTTAAACACAAGATCATTAGTAAACATAACTTCATGAGTTGATCATCATCAAAACTAGGGTGATAGGCCTTAGGGCCAACAATCTCCCCCTTTTTGATGATGACAAAACTCATGAGGTTATATATGCATGGATTAAAGTAAAGCTTCAAAGAAGCTCCCCCTTAACTCATGCATACAAAATAAATAATAGATATGGCAATGAGGCACATGAATATGTATGCAAGTATGGAGATAAAATATGCAACAAGCATAAATCAAAATCTTTTTCTCCTATTTGCAATACAAAAATATATATGCATAAACATAAATTTTATTCAACCATGCATATAAACCCAAAATCTTTCTCCCCTTTTTTGTCAATCATCAACAAAGGGGTCAAAGTAAAATCAAATCAAACAAATTTTTCTCCCCCTTTTTGTCAAAAGCAAAAAGATCAAGAAGGAGTTAAACAAATCAATCAATAAAGATTTATATGCGATATACATTCATGAAGAGGAAGACTTTAAGTTAGCTTCCCTACACATATGCATTACATGAAGAAGGGATGACAAGCCCCAATTCACATAACACATATTATGTAATGCATAAGAGGAGATGTGAAGCTCCCCCTACACACGTATATCATATAAAGAAGAGTTGTCAATCTCCTCAATTTATAATATACTCAATATGAATCTATATGTAGAAGAGATGCTAAGCTCTCCTTGCATATAGGAAATACATATCAAAACATTTTTAATTTTTCCTAAACAAAATTTTAAAAGTATCAGAGCTCTTGTAAAGCAAACAAATTTTTAAGATACCAAATTGAAAATAATCATTATTGTAAAACATATTGATACCAATTAAAATTTAACAAATATGAAGTTGAAGCATTTTGATATCAATGATAAACATAATGATCAAAATAATTATTTTTCATCATAAACTTTGTGCTTTTAAAAATGTGAGCCAATGAAAGTTAAGCACATGAAACTCATATATATGTATGAAATGAGTATACCAATTGACATTGATACATACATATATAAGAAAACAAAGTATGAGTATATACAAAAATTATCAATTTAGATACCAATTGAAAGAGTCCAATGATACCAATTGACATAATAATAAGATCGAGTGTATATCTCATAACCTACCACCCTTCATATGCTCAAGATAGAAGATTTTTAATGAAGCATACAGGGCATAATCGCCCATCCATCCTCCCATTGAAGGTAGGGGTTTTCAAAAATAGATTTGAAAATAGTATAGCATTGAAAATCACTACCAAATTAGGAACAATAACTAGTTAAAATAATTTTTGAAAAACTAGTTAAAAATCCTTCAAAAACATGAAGTCAAATGTTTTTCATGAATTATACTAAATACATAAAAGTTCAAGCACTCATAGTCCATAAAGCTCAAAAAGTGTTCATGAATCAAAGTCATGAAAAAATAAATAAAGTGTGAGTGTTCAAAAGTCATGTAAGTAGCATTTTCATGAAAATGGACATTGAAGCTTAAATCATGAATATTTTATAAAACATGAAAATTTATTTTTCAAAAAAAATATTACACTTCTAGGCATATGTATGATTTATCCAATCCTAACAATAAACATACATATCCCAAACATAAAACGAGTCAATTAATAGTATTTGCATGAAGGCAAGAGACTCAAAATGGATATACATGTATATTTATTAGATTTGAATTAATAATACATATACATGAAGTAAAGCATAAAAATTGGCAAAACATGTATAAATGGAAGAATCATCAAAACTAGGCTATACATGTGCATATAGTGAGTACAAGTGAACAATGAAGTGCAAACGTATATGAATCAAATGTGACTCACTACTTGTACATGTATAAATCCAAGTTTTGACAAATACTACATCTAAACAAGATTTTACCACATGAAGCACAAAAATCATATAACATGAACATGCTATGAATATTATGAATGAACAAGCATGATCATAAAAAATAGGGGTCTAGAGATTGATACCAACTCCAAAGCTCCAAAAATGGTGGTCTTTCCACCAAAGCTCCTTGATAGTGATGCATCCCAAAAGTATGTCCATCATGTCCAAGTGCATCCACTACCAAAGCACCGATCCTCTCACGTTTTGTGAGAGTCCTCACCTACATCAAAAGCAAATGGTGGGAGTTTTGGTACCCATATTTTCTTGGGTCCTTGGGGGTTAGCTTTGTAAGGCACCCAAACATTTTTATTAGCAAAATTAAAATGATGCAACTTATCATAACAGAATTTTACTAAATGGCCTTTGCGGCCACAATGTGTACATTTGTACACCTTATGATGCTTATGTGTGTTGGTGTGATCATGACGTGCAACATAAGCATGATGAGAATGATGTGCATGAATGTGTGGAGTTTGTTTCTTTGAAAACAAAGACTCCAATCTCTTATGATTGAATGCACACGAGCTCAAAGTTGAGCTCAAACAATTAATTTTATTTTTCAAGTTCTTAATCTCACTATCATCAATGGTGGCATGTAAAGACATGTGAGATAAAGAGTCATTTTTATTCTTTTTAAAAACTTTTTCTTTTTCCTTTTCTTTTTCAAAAATTTTCTTCTTTAAAGAAGTGTTTTCTTGCAAAACAATTTCTTTTTGTTTTTCCACCAAAATAATTTTATCTTTCAAAATAGTGTTCCCTTCACATAAATCATTTAATTTAGACATAAGGGAAACATTTTCATTTTTCAAAACATTATTTTCTTTTTCTAAGCATGCAATGTTGGATTTAAATGAATCTTGTTCTATATGCATGCAAGCAATATTCTTTTTCAAATTTTTATTTTCCTTTTTAATCATGTCATATTTCTCAAGAAGTGTTTGACAAAATGAAGTGAGCTCATCATATGACATGTTATCATCTTCTACCTCGGGTTCGGTAGTTACCTCAAGGGGGTTATCCCCTTGGACCTTGAAGCATGCGTTGGAGGTGTTGCTTCCAACGTCCGAATCACTCCCGGCATAGTATAGATCCTTTTCGCCAAGAGAGGTGATGATGTTCCAAGCTACAAAAGCTGATTCAACATTAGAAACTCTAGATAAATAATCATCATTTAGGTTGACTTGATAGCATGAATGGCTTTAGCATTAGCCTCAAAATTCTTACCATTTGAACAATATGAATCATTAGATATGGCAAGATAAACATGAATGCCTAAGGCTTTGAGGTACAATGACATCTTAACCTTCCAAATTTGGATGTTAAGAATGTCAAAGGTGGGTGGTGACATGAACTCTATAGGTGTGTGTACAAATCTTGTGATTAGCCTAAAATGGAGGATCTTTAACTCTAGGTTGTTAGACCAAATCAGAGTACCAAGCTCTGATACCAATTGAAGGTTCACCTAGAGTGGGGGTGAATAGGTGATAACTAATCTAATGGTCACTTAATGATGAATGATGCAAATAATGCGGAAGCTAAGAACAATTATGACCAAATAAAACTTTTACACTAAATACTATGTATAACACAAGAGTGTTGCCGAATTCCCCGTGAAGGGCTCTGGACAAACTCCTCTAGATTCCCCTTGAATGGGTTGAGGTGCCGCGTTGGCTCTCTTGGTTGAATACAAGTGTTAGCAACAATCCCAAGCAAGTATATCAATATGAGCACAAATGAATATCTAGCATATAAAGATGAGCACAATAAAAGTATGCAAGATATAAAAGAGACAAAGAGAAAGAGAGTGAGCAATCGCAAACACAAGGGTATGTTTCGAGGTTCGAGCACACTTGCTCTACATCCCCGCCTTCGACACACGAAGGATTTCCACTATGCAAGATCCCAATGGATCTCTCCTCGGTGCCGCAACACCTACAAGCCCTCGGACTCCCTAGTCCCGTACACACGCAAGCTCACTAGCTCGCCGAGGCCGCACCTCGAAACAACCGAGTCCGCACCCGAACTCAAAACAACACGGACACACACGTCCGCCTCCTCAAAGTAACAAATGAAGTCTTTGGTGATCACAACACTTTGATCACCTAAAAACAATCTCACTACAACACACCTATAGGATGAATAATCAATGGATAGCTCAAGTGTGGTGTGAGAAAAACAAGGAAGAGAATGGTGGAGGAAAACTCAAAGAATCACTTAAAACACTCTTGATAAAAACTCTCCTTTTAATTGGAAGTATTGGCTCTAATTTTGTGGAGAAAAACTTCTGAAAAGAATGGAAAAATCTGGCTCTAAAAACTTCTCCAAATCTTGTTGAAAACAGTCCACAAACCCCCAAATATATAGGCTGTCAAAAACTAGCCGTTGGGGCTTTGTCAGAACTGCCGGTCGACCCGTACGGTCGACCGCCAACGGTCGGATTTCTGACCGTTGGAGCCACGGTCGACCGCCAGGGTCGACCGACCCACTGGAGCTGAGAGTCCAACTCTCTGTCGGTCGACCCGTGCGGTCGGGCGAACTTTCCAGAGAGCTCTGCTCTCTGGAGCGGTCGACCCGTACGGTCGGCCGTCCTCCAGTGCACAAAAGCGTGCACATCTGTGCACGTCGGTCGAATGGTCCGGTCGGCCGACTTCAGTATTAGTCGACTATTAAAGGATGCTAGTCGACTTATACGAAGCCTGAAACAGTTTTCTGGGATTAAAAAGTTAGTCATTTTGGCTCAAATAAAATCCCATAAAATACTTAAAAAATCTACAAAAATAGTTTTACCAATATACTTTGATAATCAAACATGCTTGCACAAAATCAAGGCATGTTATAAAAGATTGGACTATTTTTGTAACTTGGAAATATTTGGCTCAAGATAAAAACTGTTTTTCCAAAACAATATTTTTCCAAAACATGTTTTTCCAAATCTTCATCAAATACAAAAACAAGATATACTTTTAAAGCATAGTGTGTATGGATATGATCCACTACACAACCAAGACGAAATATCTATGTTTTTGGCATAAGCATAAACTTGGTTTTGGTTGAAAGATAAGTATATGAGAAACACCAAAAGCCAAACTTGTATTTTTCAAAAATGAAAAATCTTTTCTAAACCAAAAAATCTTTTATGAAAACAATTCTATCAAGAGTGTGTGTGCATGGTATACTTGAGCAATCCACCAACTACTCTATCCTTTACATTTTATCTAAAACAAAAATAAAATCTTATACCTAGACACAAGTCTTCATCTTCTTGAAGTCTTCACTTGAAGGCTTCTCATCTTCTTGACTTGGTCCAAGCTTGATCCAAAAGCTTCTTGGATCACACCGTGCTAGCTCCAAATCTTGACATTTTATCCTTTGTTGAGCTATGCACCTACTAAGATCTTGATAATGAATCTGTCACTATTTAAACACAAGATCATTAGTAAACATAACTTTATGAGTTGATCATCATCAAAACTAGGGTGATAGGCCTTTGGGCCAACATCACTTATCAAATGATAGAATTAGAAATAATAATTAACTTAAGAGTTGTATCCCTTTAAGTCCTCTTTCTGGATCATCTTGAATCATCAAATTTGAGTTCTGGTAGCGAAAGTTATGATTCAAATACTAAAATATATCTAGCTAGAATCTGAGTCAAAATTGCTTCATCTCATCCATTGATCTTCTCTCTATCCATTTATCACTTTAGATCTGGACTCTGTATTTGACGTTATCCTCGGTTGATCTTTAGCTTTAACCACCTAATTCACTAAAAACTGAATTTAACCAACTGGATTTGGGATCATCCTCCTCTAACCAAATAGATCTAGTTAAATCTGAATTTAACTGATATTTATTTGATTTTATCCTCTTTCTCTCTATGATTATCTTCTTCAAAATACACATTTAAGATAAGGAATTTAGTAGATTTATATATGATAAATATGGAATGTAATAAAGAAGAATGAAATAAATGTGTGCAATCAGCTTGTGATCTTGTTGGATCACCAAGAGCTTTGTAACCTCAATTGGTTTTACGCTACATCTTGTGTAGAGGGTTGAGTTGGTGGAGTTGTCTACTCTGGTCTTGTGTAGACTAAATTGTAATTCCTTTGTGTAAGGTCCCTTTATGGAAGATCCCTTAGAGGATACTGAAATCCTTCATACTGATGAAGGCGGGGACGTAAAGCGGTGGCTCGAACCTTGGAAAAATTTCTTTGTATTTGCGATTGTTTGTGTCTTACTCACTATTGCTTTTAATTTTTCATACTTGCGGAATTGTTCATCTTATATTCTATAATTGCTTTCATTCCATCACTTTCTTACTGGTCTATGCTCATCTCAACAAAAAGGCAATTGAAAATCTCAACTCATTATCTAAAGGAATCAAAGAGGAGAAGTTCTAGAGCCCTTCACGGGGAATTCGGCTTCTTATTTTGAGTGACCGTTTACATAATTCATCTTAAGTTGTTTCAAAATTACATTTGATTAGCAAAACACTTATTCACCCCCCTCTAGGTGTATTTCAAGACTACTATCTATATGAATCTTCAATATAGGAATTGTCTTGTCTTTGTGAGTGTCATTGATAGTTCATGACAATAGATTTGCTTTCATAGCCTTTCTTATTTCATGTTTGCTTTTGAGTTTTGATGATCTAATGTGGACGAAA